>CM055898.1:69475318-69705318 GCA_029582155.1 Panopea generosa | reverse complement strand
TAGATTTAGAATACGATGTACGTGAAGATGCATATGTTAATGTAGAATTATTAGTAGATATTGGTGTATAAGTAGACATAAAATAGAAATAGATGTAGAAGATGATGTAGGTGAAGTTGTATATGTTAATGTAAAATTATTAGTAAATATTGGTGTATAAGTAGATATAAAATAGAAATAGATGTAGAAAACGAGTAGGTGAAGATATATATGTTAATGTAGAATTATTAGAAGATATTGTTGTATAAGTAGATATGAAAAAGAAATAGCTGTAGAAAACAATGTAGATGTTGATGTATAATTATTAGTAGATATTTGATGTATAAGTAGAAAAATACGTAGATATAGGTAAAAATTTAGATGTAGAATGTAGAAGTAGATGAATAAGTAAATATGACTGTATGTATAGAGTAGAATTGTACATGTAGAAGTAGATATGGAAGTAAATTTAGATGTGAAAGTGAAGAGAAACAGAGGAAAAAGCAAAAGTAAAAAGTAGAGGCATATATAGAAATAGATGAATAAGTAGAAATATATGACGGCGAAGATGTAAATGTAAATGTAAATATAGTTGTAGATGTAGGTGTAGGTAGAAGTTGGTGTCAGCTGCAGATGTTGCTGCAGATGCAGATGTAGAAGTAGAAGTAAAGTATAAGTAGATGCAGATGTAGAAGTATTAGTAGATGTAAATGTAGATTAAGATCTAGATGTAGATCTAGGTGTATATGTGGTTGTAAGGGTAGATATAAGTGACTTACTTAGTGTATGTGTAGGTGCAGATGTAGATGTAAAAGTATAAGTAGATGTAGAGAATAGAAAGAGAAACTAAGGTAGAAGCAAAATCAGAATATTATACACATTTAAAATTATAGTTTTACATGTTTATACATTTTTAGAATATTACTAGTAAACATCATAAACGGAAAGTTATCCTTTCTCTCAGATAATTCCATCCATATGTCCACCATAAGAGCGTTACTTGTAACTCAAAAATATCAGTTACGTATCGACCGATATACTTTTCATAATAAAACGTATGGTGCACGATCAGGGTCAAAAGCACCGGTACCGATGCACCGCTATTATATCGGTGCACCGATATATTTGTATTAACGGTGCTGCGATAACATATACCGATGCACCGTTAAAATGTATTGGTACACCGTTAAAAGTGGCGGTCCGCCGTTATAATATATCGATGTACCGTTATATACCGGTGCACCGCTATATTTTATCGGTCCACCGCTTTATTTTAACGATGCACCGCTATTTTTTTATCGTTACTAATTTAACGGTCCACCGGTATTTAATAGCGGTGCACCGTTAAATAAAATATATCGGTCCACCACTATCGTCACACCGCTGTACTAGGATCTTTGACATTAGCCAATCAAAAGCCTCGTTCCAAAATCATTACAGAGATAGAGGAGCAATCAATGCACACGGTTAATTTTTTTTGTGCACGGGTATACCGCGCACATTTGGCGGTAATCGGTCATTCAGCGTTGACAGCGCGACCAGTACAGGTGGAGTTAAAAAGCATACATATCGAAAATGTAGGAACCATAAGATGTTTCTATTTAATAAACAAAGAAATATGATATGATTATTAGTAAAATAATTTTAAATGACGATATTGACATTGTTGAGATATTTGCATGATCATATTGAATGATAAATATATGTATGCACATGTATGATATCAGCTAGTAACAATTTAACATGTTTAATTGAAATTAAAAATGACTCGCTCACTATATATCAACAGGATACAGTGGGGACATTATTTACAATTACAATACAATTGTATTGAATAAACTTAAAATCGGTTTATATCAGGAATATTTGATCCCGTTAAGTTGTTGACGTTGCTATTCACTAAAATCAATTGAATACTTCCGTGTTACATTTTCCTTAAGCTATGCGATCTATTAGATGAATATATATATATTAATTTTAATATAGTTTTTGTGTTGTTGTTTTTTCCTGTATATATCTTTTTAAAAGTATCGTTTTGAGAGATAGAACGAGGGAGAGAGAGAGATGTATATAATCACATTCATTGTTATGATTATATAAATTAATCAATTATAAATCATACGTATTTAATTCCCAAAAATAGCTACTTTTCAATAACAGTTATTGATTATTGTAAGCGCTATATAAAGCCAGTTATGAGAAATATTTCAATAACAATCCCGCAGTAATTAATATGTGCGTTTCAAATTATCGAATAACTTTCCAATATTTCATAAAAATTCCAAATAATAGATATTATTCAAAATTAATGTGGGCCGGATTTCCCATGCTAAATCGGGCCGGATATTCCAAGGACGTTTCATCCAGGGGCCGGATTTACATGGGGCCGGATATTCCATAACGCGAAAAAAACAAAATATCATGCGGACGGACGGATGGACCTGTCTCCTCCTGACACGCATCTCAAGATTATTATCAAACAACTCTCATCTCGCAACACGCGATCTCACAACTGTAATCTCACTTATTATAACGTATTTAAATTAACCAGACCGGAAATAGGTGCGAATAATCGCACCTTGTTATCAAAACTAAAATTACTCAACTGCGACAAGGGGTCACAAAGGGGTCCGTCATAAAGTCACAACCCCTCCAGTTTATGATCTTAAGTAACACGTGCTATGTACGGTCTGGAAAACAGTAATCATAAAAAAAAATATTAAAATAATTTCCTAATAAGTCAGGGGTTGGTGTTAGAATCCGCAATTGGATAATCATATTTGTTAATATAATTGTTTATTTTCAAATTAAAGGAAGTTTTATAGTGTACAAACTTGAAGGAATAAATAGAATTGGTAAATAGAACACTTGCACAGTTATATATATATTTTAAAAAGAATACACAGTTGAGCATCGGACCAATGATCGGAGAGGGTCGTGGGGTCGATCCTCCGCCAGTGTGGTTTCCTTGATCAAGATACCTTTCGATCTCTGTAATGATTTTCGAACGAGGCTTTTGATTCGGTAGTGTGACTATAGCGGTGGACCGATATATTTTATTTAACGGTGTACCGCTATTATATACCGGTGGACCGATAAATAAGTAACGGCGCACCGGTAATAAATCGTCAATTATATCAGCTTTACTTTGGTAACATAATTATTAAATTCGGACATTATTTAAAAAAGTTGTTAAAGAAATGCTAGGGGTGCTACCGTAAATTTGAGCTGTGTGTATTCAATTGTCGTTAGCCCCCTCCGATCTCTGCAACGATTTTGGAGCAAAGCTTCTGATTGGCTAATCCAAAAGACCCTAGTACAGCGGTGTGACGATAGCGGTGGACCGATATATTTTATTTAACGGCGCACCGCTATCAAATATCGGTAGACCGTTAAACTATAACAGTGCATCGATAAAAATATTGCGGTGCATCGTTAAAATATAGCAGTGAACCGATAAAATATAGCGGTGCACCGATATTATATAGCGGTGCATCGTTAAAATATAGTGGTGCACCGATATTACCACTATATAACGGTAAATCGATATATTATAACGGTGGACTGCCACTTTCAATGGTGCACCGATATATTTTAACGGTGCAACGGTATATTTTATCGGTGCACCCTTTAAACAAATATATCGGTGCCTTTGACTCTGATCGTACACCATACCGCATCGCATACGGAATGTCGTGGGTTCGATCCCCGGTCTGGTCATACCAAACACTGAAAAATGGTACTAGAAGCTTCCTGGCTCGGCGCTTAGCATTTAGGTTAGAGCATATTTCTAGGACTGGTAAGCCCGGTGTCAGTATAATGTGACTGGGTGGGGTATTATGCCACTGCCACGTTGTCTGCAGCATGATACTCCTGTGTGGCAACGCTTAGAATACTGTCTCGTGCAGACGTGCGTTCGCGATATGACTGAAAAAAATGTTGAAAGCGACACTAAACACAATAAAAACAATTTTATTTTTTTCTAATTTTCAACATATATCTATTCTTTTCAGTTTACAGAATCGTTCGTTCTGGAATTTGACCCGAGTTTACAACAAAGTTTGATGTTTACGGTGTATGACATCGACAGCAGGTGAGTGTATAAATTATTGTCACGGCGTTAAAGGGACACCCGGCAGTTTTGTTAAATGTTCAATTAACATTATATCGGGGAAAAACGCATATGTACATGAAGTAAATATAAACCAGAGACAAAGACGCATTATATCTCTGATATAAACGTATGTCTACATGATTTAAATCGGGTTTTATCACTATGGTGAAAAAAAGGAAATATAAATTTCTATTTGTTTAAGAATGCTTACTCATATATTCAAAACCGTTAAGTGATATCAGTGATTACCAGCTGCAGATTTAGAAGGGGAAGTTACTGGTGTACGTCTCCTCTTTCAGTAACGTGATGTCACTAGTTTTAGTAATTTCTTTGGGACATTTCATCGCCAATTATACGTACTCGGCAAATCCCGTCATCCTTCGGCATTAGATAATCAACTAGGATAATCGGCGAGGTGGTTCGAATGATTTCATCGCATAAATATCGAAATGAGTAGGTACATTGGTATTTCTTGACTATTTTCGGTGGAAAAAAAAATTGGTTACTGCAACGGGACAATTGGAAATAAATGAATAGAAGCAGAGACTATTTTAAAAGATAGCAGTCCAAGTTTTTTGAACATCATAATAGATGTTAAACAACTCTGAACGGGGTTTTCCAAGTTTGTAAACACTTAATAGTTCACATTGCTTTATATAAATAGTCATTGAAAAAAGACTTGTGTAGAAAATAAATTATATTGTACGATGTCGAATTGCCGCATAAATATTCATTAAAAAAGAAAAGAAAAGTTGAAACAACGAAACAACGAAACGATTGTGAAAAGTCGAAACTACGATGGTTGCTTCGTTGTTTCGACATCACTTAAAATAATAAGTATATTGCGATGGTCCGCACGAGACACCGTATTATTGTCAAAGCTGATCGAGTAAACACTGTAACTGTGTAATCCATCGGAACACCTCGCGGATTATCCTAATTCCTGATCTAAAGACGAGTATGTACGATTAATCGTCTAATGTGATTGTACCTATATATTTTAATTATTGAATGCGACAGCCATTTCAGTATAAGTCTAATCTTATACAAATACAGTTTCGTTATCGGACGTATTTTATTCCCACGGTCAGTTAAGTCGTTAACGCGTTAGACTATAAATCGAGGGGTCGTGAGTTCGAATTTCCGCTCGGTCACAGTCTCCGTTATGCTTGGTATACGGCATTGCATCTCTCTGTCATTCGTCTCTCATTGCTGATTCAAGTGAGAAATTTATCAGTTACTTACGGAGATGGGGCGTGCTCGAGAACTGATTAACCTGCCAGAATTCCAGGAAAAAGTAGTCAGGTTAACTGATCGTCTGTTAGCCATCGATGGCATAAAAATGTTTCAGCCAACAGAGCACTCATATGAATTTTAAAAAAAATATTTAAAACCATTGTCTTTGGTTAAAACACATTCTGTTACTCAGTCCATCTCATGAATATAAGAAAAATGTACTTTAACACTTATAAACTCAAATCAAAGACAAGCAGCCGGGTCATCATGATCTTAGACTGGACATGTATTGTTTTATTAATCAGTAATTAGTATAGAAAACACTCTAGAGGGAACAGTTTGTATTTATTTTGGAAACTGCTGATCTGAAGGAATAATTTGACGACGTATTTTACAGATCCAGTGATTTGAAACATCACGATCTGGTAGGCTCTGTGGAAGTGACACTGACTGACCTTTTAACCCCTGTGCAAGATTTGTTTACAACGTGCAAAACACTTCGAGTGGCAGGTAGGCCTATTACTGGTTTATACATAAATTCGTGTAATGGTTACTTTTTGTCAAGAGTGACCTGGCTTTTAACTAAAATGTTGGTGAAACAGAAGCCAGTTTCGCTATCAAATACTTAAATACTTAAAAACTTAAATGTAAGAAAAGCAGCCAGAAGATCATTATTTAAGACCGGTTCCAGCAAAACTGAATATTGTTTCATTGATATTAATTATATATCAGATAAATAACCAGTCAAAACTTAGTTAAGTTTTTAAATATTTGAGTAAATTGTTGGTAAAACAGAAGTCAGTTTATTTTGGACTCTGTCTCAATATCACTTACCTCCCGCCGCTGAAGTCATGGGCTCGGGCTCAGCTCGGTTACTCGTGGAACAACGGTGGTTATTCGCAGATGCATGCATATGTGAGCTGGTCCACCATTTATTTCACATAGACCGTAATATTACCACTATACACCTCAACACTTACGCTTGTACTCCAAACGCCACGAGAATTTCCAGAACTGATATTTAATTAAAGTAGAACACACAATCAACAGCATAAAAACATTGGCATTAACTACTTTTCTACCATTTTGACCCCTGGTTCCTGGTCCAAGTCCATATGCATGTTAGGTCTTCCTTCACCACTACAACTTGATACCATCTTGTACAACATGTTCTGTCTTGTGTGAACACCAGTAAACTTTCGAAATACTGTATTCATAACCGCATTTCCAAAGCTTTTTTTTCTCTTTCTTTCTAAATTCATAATTCAATCATGTCAATGCTTCTGAAATGTTCCAAATATATTGACAATGTCGTCTAAAACAAACAACATTTAATGTTTAATTGTTCCCTGTAGGATAGTGCATTTTTAGAGAAAAAGAAACTAGGACTATTTATGGCAGCCATTCCTGTTTTGCAATGGTAAATGAACTCGCTCGAGTAGTTTAATATGTTAATTTTGTCTTTTGTTTTGATATAGATTCACGGTACTAATTGTTGATTACCTTACAGGGGACTCGAGGGCTCGCGGAATCATATCCATTACGTCAGAGGTGCTGCGCAAATCAAAGAACAAGCTATCCATGCACGTCGGTGGTCACGGATTAGACAAAACTGGCAAAATTATTATGACGAAGGTCAGTATTGTTGTGCCGAGCCCGGTTAGCAAAGTCGATAGCGCGCCTGTTCATCCAGGGATCGTGCGTTCGAATTCCCGCCTCACCACTGTCTCCTGATAATTTGATATACGACATTGCTTTTATTGCCATTCGTCTCTCACCGATGATGCAAAAGGGAAAGTTATAAGTTATATGCAGAAATGGGTGTACTGGAGTATTGGTTAACCTTCTTGGATCCAAGAAAAGAGCAATTAGGTTAACTGACCGTCTGTTATCCCTGGATGAAATAAAATTACGCTATTTTTTTTAAACAAAAAAAACCGGAACTGATGGTAAATGCAAATGGTGACACAAATGTACTTGGACTCCGACTTCTCCTCCCCCCCCCCCCCCCCCCCCCCCCCAACTCCGCTGAAATTAACAATATATCAAATTTGATATACTATAATGAGTATTGGACCCTCCTGGTACTACAAGATCCGCCTATGGGGCACACTTGATGTTATGAAGCACTGTGTTCTATGTTTAACACGCTCATGGATGTATTCTTCTTTAGCAGTTTTATTGTATTATCTGGTAAATATATTATTTCAATTTTTGACAGCACAGCGGTAGAGTGCACGTCTCGCATGCGAAAGGTCGTGGGTTCGTTTCCCGGCCGGAACATACCAAAAACTTCAAAAACTGTACTTTTAGAGGATAGTTCTAGGTCTGGTCGACCCGGTGTCAGTATACTGTCACTGAGTGGGGTATCACCATTTGCCTGCGACATGATACTCCAGTGTGGCAGCGCTTAGCATTCTGTGTACTGCAGAGATATAGCTGAAAAAGCTGTTGAAGGCGACACTAAACGCCATACAACATTTACATTTTAGCCCGAGGCATATTTGGAAATTTCGAGAAGTATTGACAACGTATCGTATCACCCTGTTTTCCGGTCAGAAACTTGCCATAAGTCACAGAAACCCAGGTAAGAATGGCGAAGATTGGCATCACAAATTGTTGAAGTGTTGTTCCATATAGCAACGTGCATTCAAGAATTATGGTGAAAACTATTTTGTAATATATTTAATTTAACGATTAAAGGTAACTAACTCTTGTTGATCAAATATCATACTTACCACAATTATCTTTCTTCTAGGTGTAATCCCACCATTGATTTTTGTTCTTTATTCTATAGTAAATAATAAAAGTTTGAAGGCTTGTCATTCATAGAGAGACCCAAATGAAAGAAGTGAAACCTACATTTTACTGTCTGTCAACATCTGCACTATCAAAATATGATGAGAAAAGTAGGGGTCATGTGTCACATAAGAGATTTTTTTTCTGCTCAGTGTGTACACTGTTGACAAAGTGAAAGTAGACTTCCGAAATCATGTATTCATACCCCAATTTCCAAGCATCAATTGTTTTTCTAAATTCACAATTCAAACATGACAATGCTATTAAAATGTTCAAAATACACCAATTATGCCATTTAAATAAAAAAAAAAGAGCATTAAAATAAGGAAAATGCATTTTTAAAGAAGAAGAAACGAGGATTATTTATTACCGCCATTATGCGACTACCCCACCGAAGCACTTCCCTTTTCCAATGGTGGTACTATGCCTATAATTCTAGCATTTAAATTATTCTGAATCTGAACATTATCAATGAAGAAACTATTTGAGCCGGGTTTTTTTTATTTGTTTTACGTGATAAATATATTTGAAATTACTTAAACGTGCATTTGTTTGGTGCTATAACAGATGGCGACCTTTTGATGTCAGTTTACAAAAACTTTGCAACGGCGACTGGGATCGGCTTATACAGCTGTCAGTATGGCATCACAGGTAAGCTATTTATTTACAGCTGTCAGTATGGCATCACAGGTAAGCTATTTATTTACAGCTGTCAGTATGGCATCACAGGTAAGCTATTTTTTTACCTACTCTATTTCACGTTAATGAGATAAACAGAACTGTTTCAAATGCATTTTTCAATACATTACAGGTTATATATGGTATCCTGTTTTACTGGTAGAGAAGAACTCAGAATGAATCAGTGATACCACCATCCTTCCGCAAGAAACTGGCAAACATCCTCGCAAATATTTTTTGCCAAGCATGAATCGAACAAACCACCTCAGCGGTGAGAGGTATGTGGTCTTCAGACGGCGCGTTAGACCACGTGACCAATGATGACTAAAAATACCCGATTTTCTTAACATTGCATTGAAATATAATCACGCTAACATTTTTTTGTAAAAAGAGATGCATTGAAAACTCAATTAATTATTACCATAAAAATCGGACCATTAGTTATATTAATTGTATGATAGAAAGCTGGTTGTTGAACGAGCGAACTAGTGGTAGATTTTCTGACTAAAGAAGGGCGGGTCATGTGTTCGAACTCCCTCTCTCCAAATACACGCACCCGGGCACGCACACACCGCCACCACCATGTATATTCTATCTGCAGTTCAAACCAGGAAAACATCGAGGTTAACAATAATTGTATCCATTTTAAAAATTTGTTTCACAATCGACGTAAACAGGTAAGTTGTTGGATTACACTGAAGCTGATTCTCGGATAAAGGAGCGGTCTTATGAATCAAGTATGTACAGCGTATATAGGCCATGTAGAACTTCTTGGTTATAAAGTTATAAATGCATTATCAGCTATACATTTAAAATATATTTCAACCCCTTGTTACATTCATGCGTCCTTTATAATTAATATGGTTGTTTTTCTATAATTTATTTCATATTAAGTGGAAATGGAGAATACAAAATGTTAGGAAGAAAAGTCACAACTGTACGAGAACTGAAACTGTTAAAATCGTAAGTATTTGATGATTTGAGGGCTTCATGGTAGATTGAACTTGTTTATAATAGTTATTTCATAAATTATTGTCTTTATTGTTAGTAATATAATTAATGTTATTATTATTGTTGTTGTACCCCAAAATGGCCCTGTATAATTCAATAAAATTCAACCCTACACACATATTACCCCGAGTGTACCAGACAATGATCAGAATGAATATCTCTGTGTAGCAAGAATACCTTTATTATCAAACAAATATTTAAATGCCAAAAATATGACAAAATATGTTTTTCCTTGATTTTAACCGTCTTTAGAGTCATTCTATGAACCCAACCCCATCCCACTAAAATTAAAAACTAAATATGCATGTTTTAAAAGAATTAAATATAATTAAAGCAAATACACAAAACTTTGCTAAAAATGAACATTTAAAAGAAATGCATGTTTTTTTGTCCAACCTCAAAAGATAATATTTAATAAAAAGGTATTTAGATAACGTCATACATATATAATTTAATTGAATCGAACATAATTGATTATTTGTCTATTATCAACGTGTCATGTGTTGCATTTATTATTTGAATTTGTATGTAATGAGAAACATTATATATTTAAATTACTGAATAAAATTATTTGAATCTTGAATGTTGTGTACTATACTACTGGCGTATACAGAACCACAGCGGTGTCATGGTGGTGGTACGTTCTCTTCATATCCGGGAGGTAGTGAGCTCGGATCCATGTCAAGATCATATATGTATTTACATATAAGAAGTTTAAGATTGATATTTGTATTGTGCTCCTTGGATACTCACCATTGACAGCATAATTCATTACCAGTCGTTAAAACATCATATCCCACGTGTACGACAAGAAACATCGTTACTGTGGAACATTGATTATTTTCATTTTCATCAACAAAATGATGTCATACTGCCATTACATGGGTTGATCCAATATTTCTGGGCAGGTGGGATCCACCAATTGCAGGATGGGTCCAAGATAGTGAATCATCTGGCCATCTGCCCCACCTCCACCATACCTCCCCCCTCTGAATCCGCCAGTGTATTCTTATTTTCTGCTTACATGGCCATTAAACTATACTATGTAATATTTTGACAGGGAAGGTCATTACAAAGAAGTCGCCCTAGTCCCTAGGAAGAACGACAAGCTGAAAAACAGTATCAAAATAACAACCTGCGGCCATCTAAGATTCTACCATTTCAGGTAAGTGGAGTCATCTAATGCTGTCGTATATTTGAATTTCAGCATACATTTGTCTTTTATTTTGTAAAAAATATATTGTTGCATTAATTATCATAAGTTTTGGTAGCGAAATAATCCATCCATCCATCCATCCATCCATCCATCCATCCATCCATCCATCCATCCATCCATCCATCCATCCATCCATCCATCCATCCATCCATCCATCCATCCATCCATCCATCCATCCATCCATCCATCCATCCATCCATCCATCCATCCATCCATCCATCCATCCATCCATCCATCCATCCATCCATCCATCCATCCATCCATCCACCCACCCACCCACCCCCATCCATCCATCCATCCATCCATCCATCCATCCATCCATCCATCCATCCATCCATCCATCCCACCCCCACACAACCACCCACCCAAATTTGTTTCATCGTGCATTTATACAGCATACAAGATACTACTTGTTTGCAAACATTAAGCATACGATCACCTCAAATCTGGTTTTATTTTAAACCATTGCCAAGCCTGAACAATTCTTCTTCTGTTATTCAGGGTAGATTGCCAGTACTCGCTGTTGGACTATATTCGCGGTGGTCTCCAGCTGCATCCGATTATTGGCATCGATTTCACGGTACTTCATCTGTTATACTTATTTAAGCTACACAATCACCAATAACTTACAAATGCAAAAATACAGAGCGTTTTTGTAACCCTCAATTATTTCGACCAACTTTAAATTGTCAGTAATCAGCACTGTGACAACTTAAGTTTCATATTTGCAAGTTATAGGCATAGTACCACTACTGGAAAAGCTTCTGTGGGGTAGTCGCATAATGGCGGTTATAAATAATCATTGTTTCTTCTTGTTTAAAAATGCATCATTTTAATGCTCATTTTTTATATGAATGGCATTATTACTGTATTCTGGACATTTGAAAGCATTGTCATGTTTGAACTGTGAATTTAGAAGAAGATACTGCTTGGAAATTGATGTTTTATATATTATAACGTGCGTGGTATATTATAATGTGTGGTATATAATAATGTGCGTGGTATATTTAATGTGCGTGGTATATTATAATGTGCGTGGTATGTTATAATGTGCGTGATACATTATATTGTGCGTTGTATATTATAATGTGCGTGGTATATTATAATGTGCGAGGTTTGTTATAATGTGCGTGGTATATTTTAATGTGCGAGGTATATTATAATGTGCGTAATATATTATAATGTGCCGGCTATATTATAATGTGCGTGCTATTTTGTATTGTGTGTGGTATATCATAATGTGCGTGCTATATTATCAAATAGCGTGGTATATTATAATGTGCGTGGTATATTATAATGTGCATGGTATATTATAATGTGCGTGGTATATTATAATATGCATGGTATATTATAATGTGCGTGCTATATTATAAAATAGCGTGGTATTTTAAAATGTGCGTGGTTTAATGTAATGTGCGTGGTATATTATAATGTGCGTGGATATTATAATGTGCGTGGTATATTTTAATGTGCGTACTACATTATAATGTGTGTGGTATATTATGATGTGCGAGGTATATTATACTGTGCGTGCTCTATTATAATGTGCGTGCTATATTATAATGTGCGTGTTATATTATAATGTGAGAGGTATATTATAATGTGTGTGTTATATCATATTGTGTGTGTTATATTATAATGTGAGAGGTATATTATAATGTGTATGTTATATTATAATGTTAGAGGTATATTATAACGTGTGTGTTATATTATAATTTATGTGTGATATTATAATGTGTGGGTTATATTATAATGTGAGAGGTATATTATAATGAGTGTGTTATATTATAATGTGCGTGATATATTATAATGTGCGTGTTATATTATAAAATAGCGTGCTTTATTATAATGTGCGTGCTATATTATAAAAAATGCGTGCAATATTATAATGTGAGTGCTATATTATAAAATAACGTGGTATATTATAATGTGTGTGCTATATTGTAATGTGCATGCTATATCATAATATGTGTTATATATTATAATGTGCTTTTTATATCTTAATGTGCATGGTGTATTATAGAATGCGGGTTATATTATATTGTGTGATTTAGAATGTAATGTGTGTGTTATATCATAATAACCGTGCGTTATGTTATAATGTGCGTGGTATATTATAAAATGCTGTTATATTATAATGTGTTTTTATATTGTAATGTGAGTGTTATAAACCTGTTGTATTATGATATGTGCGTTATAATGTGCGTGATATATTATAAAATGTGGGTTTTATTGTATTTTGTGTTTTATATTGTAATGTGTGTGTTATATCATAATGAACGTGCGTTATATTACAATGCATTTGTTATATTATGAGTGTATGTTATAATGCGTGTGGAATGTTATGCATTATATAACAACTTGAATGTGTGTGATGTTATAATGTGCGGGTTATATTATATTGTTAATGTGGTTTCCACTTTTTTTATTGCAGTCATCAAATGGAAGACTAAACGAGGAACTGTGCCTTCACGATTTAACAAATGAGAGGGTATGTTTTTTGTTTACAGTTAGTAAAGTTATTGTTTTAATGGCCAAATTTAAGAAACTACACCTTTGCAATAAACACTGCCGTTATAGTTATCATTATCATAATCATTATCTTTGCCATTATCATAATCATTATTTTTGTCATCATCTTTATCAGCATCATTGATATTGCCATAATCTTTGTTTTATATCATTATCATGTTCATTAATTTTGGCATTATCTTTCTCATTGTCCTTGTCATTATTATTGCAATTATCGTAATCATTATCTTTGTCATTATCATTATCTTTGTCATTACCATTAACATTTGTATTGCCCTTATTCTTACCATTATAATTATCATCATATATTAACGGGTGGTAGTCTAATGGATAGAGTGTTGGCCGCTCACGCCAGAGGTTGCGGGTTCGATCCCCAGCTCTACCCGATGCCTCTAAAAAAACACAACACTCAGTACTGGTTCTTTCCAGGAAGCGGACTCGAGAGTGGTTCATATAAACTCTGAGCTTTCTTATCATCATCGTAAGCATTATCTTAGTCATTTTATTTTCCATTATCCTTGTCATTATCATAAACATTGTCTCTGTCAATGTATTATTATTATTATCATCATTATCACTGTCTTTATCATTTTCATTGTCATTATAGTATACATGTTTTTTTTCACTATAATGATTACAGTGTTTGTAAATTATTTTGTTATTATCTCACACAGCCCATGTTATTTGTTGTTGTTGTTTCCTATGTATATTTTCTGGGGAACCAGCACACAGTCTGGGGTCAATAACGTCCTGGTATAATTACGATCAGCATATATAATATACATGTATCATTTATATTGTTTCCTATATTGTTTCAGGGGAACCAGCACACAGTCTGTGGTCAATACTGTCCTAGTATAATAACGATCAGCATATATAATAAACATGTATCATTTATATGGTTTACTATATGGTTTCTGGGGAACCAGCACACAGTCTGGGGGTCAATACTGTCCTAGTATAATTACGACCAGCATGTATGAAATACATGTATCATTTATATTGTTTCCTATAATGTTTCAGTGGAACCAGTACACAGTCAGAGGTCAATACTGTCCTAGAATAATAACGACCAGCATGTATGATAAACATGTATCATTTATATTGTTTCCTATATGGTTTCAGGGGAGCCAGTACACGGACGTTCTGGACAGCCTGGAGTCAGTCCTGCCCCAGTATTGTCTATGTCAACATGTATATATCATTTATATTGTTTCCGATATGGTTTCAGGGGAACCAGTACACGGACGTTCTGGACAGTCTGGGTCAATGCTATCCGAGTGTTGTCACGGTCAAAATGTATATATTAATTATATTGTTTCCTATATGGTTTCAGTGGATCCAGTATACGGACGTTTTGGACAGCCTGGGGTCAGTGCTGCCCCTGTATTGTCACGGTCAACATGTATATATCATTTATATTGTTTCATATATGGTTTCAGGGGAACCAGTACACGGACGTTCTGGAAAGCCTGGGGTCAGTGCTGTCCCAGTATTGTCACTGTCAACATGTATATATCATTTATATTGATTCCTATATGGTTTCAGGGGAACCAGTACATAGATGTTCTGGACAGCCTGGGGTCAGTGCTGTCCCAGTATTGTCACGGTCAACATGTATATAGCATATATATTGTTTCCTATATTGTTTCAGGGGAACCAGTACACGGACGTTCTGGACAGTCTGGTGTCAATGCTGTCCCAGTATTGTCACGGTCAACATGTATATATCATTTATATTGTTTCATATATGGTTTCAGGGGAACCAGTACATAGATGTTCTGGACAGCCTGTGGTTAGTGCTGTCCCATTATTGTCACTGTCAGCATGTATATAGCATATATGTTGTTTCCTATATTGTTTCAGGGGAACCAGTACACGGACGTTCTGGACAGTCTGGTGTCAATGCTGTCCCAGTATTGTCACGGTCAACATGTATATATCATTTATAATGTTTCCTATATGGTTTCAGGGGAACCAGTACACGGACGTTCTGGACAGTCTGGGGTCAATGCTGTCCCAGTATAATAACGATCAGCGTGTTGCCATGTTGGGATTCGGTGCTAAGCTTCCAAACTCGGAAAAAACATCAAATTGTTTCCCTTTGTCTGAAGGATGGGACAACCTGTATGCCAAGGGAATAAAGGTAACGAATATAACTATTACATACACAGGTGGGATGGGAGTATGGGTTCAACACTGATTTCATCACATGGGTGAGTTCTAACTATATAATTACTAGTTGTATAGTTTGTTTGAATATTTAGCATCGTTGCTATATCATTGAGAGCTAACAGACGATCAGTTAGCCTAACCAATCTTCTATGGGACCCTGGGACCGGTTTCACTAACATCGCAAGATGAGACTTTCCTCAACTAATAAAACCCTCCAATCTCTCTAAATCATTACTTAAGAACATTACACATTACATGGCCACACATGACCACACTTAATAAGTCAGAACAAATCTTAACGCATTAGTTTAGGATAACATGCAGACTGACCAGTATAAATGAAGTTATCAGTAACATTTCAAAAAGATGACTTGAGGAAAATATCATGTTGATATGTTCAGTGAAACTGTGGCCCGAACGGTTAACCAGAACTCAAGCACAGGCTACTCCGCAAGTAACTGATAACTTCCCACTTGAATCAGTGGTGAGAGACGAATGCCAATGAGACGGAATGTCTGTATGAATCATCACGGATACTGTGACCGGGTTAAGATTTGAACTGACGACCGCTGCTGAGCCAGTGTCCATGAAACTTAATCGAAATGAACGCAGCCCAGGGTTGAGGGGTATGAGTGATTTTGATACTGCGCATTTGACCATTCGGTCACAGCAAAGTCTCGGCTTATACATTGATCACATATATTGTTTTTGTCCATCTTTCAGAATGCCATAAATATGTACAAGTCATCAGCAAAGCGTTTGCGTTTCTCCGGTCCGTCCATGATAAAGCCGATCATTGCCATGGCCGAGTCACTTGCCATCAAACAACCTACACAGGATCGCCAGTCATATCATGTGTTAATTTTGATAACGGTAAATACCGCATACATTTATATAATAATGGAAGATTGGTGGTTTTAGGAAACTTTATAAGATTTTACGTTTTAAATGTTTAGCAAATCGGTAACTGAATGTTTAGCGCGGTATATAATTTTGGAGTCGAGCTTCAATGCTAATTATATACTAGTATCCTTATCTGCTGTGTGTATGGTCGTGTTATCTGCATACATGTCTATTTCACAGTATTTGATATATAACTGCAAATCGTTTATGAATAAGAGAAATAAAACTGGTCCTAGGATAGAGTCTAGTTTATGAACGTATTGTTGTAATACATACACACACATATATATTATACAAATTATTTGTGAATAACCAAGACATAAATGTACAGACCACCTCCATATATATATACATGCATTGTGAATGAGCATCTGAAAAGATCCCAAAAATCGTAAATTCCGTTGTTATGAATTAAATTATCTCCCTATATATATATATATATATATTAATATATACGATTATTCAAAGTTCAACACATATAATAATATTATTATCATCACTTAGGATTATAAACTGGTGCAGTTGTTCAAACTTTGTGAAAACAAAGGCGAAACGCACCGGGCAAACAAAATGTGACATGTCAACATGTGTAACGCAGATGGTATATCATCAATTCGCCAATGATTCGATTTGACCCATCAAGTCTAAAATTATACAGACTTGTCTAGAAATCTGCTATTAACATCACATATTCAGTGGTGATTTATAAAATATTGACCGTTTAGCACATGGTAAGAGTGAATAAATCACTGCAATATAATGTTCTGAAAAAGAATGAAAAGAAATTATATTTTTACTACTACCTCTTTCATCTGTATTAAAGGGAGACAATAGTTGCGTGAGTCCTGGTCGGACTAAAGATCGCAGTGAACGAGAATTCGTTAGAAGTTTAAATTGAAAATAAAAGTCCATAATTGTACCGGACTTATTCATGGTCTGTAGATAAAAGACATCCTGAACACATAAAACACTTTTATTAAATATATCATTCTGAGTGTTCTTTTTTTCACAGGATGGTGTTATCAATGATATAGAAGAAGCTGTTGAGCGGCTTATTTCCATCAGTCATCTGCCTCTCTCCATTGTTTTTGTTGGTGTTGGTCCTGCCGACTTTTCCTTAATGGTAAGAAAAAAGTTCAATTTAAATCATTAACAATAAAAACAGAAAACCCAGCTAATTTACACCGAATAAGTAATTCTAAAAGTGTTTGCTTGATGTACGAGTAAGTATAAGTGTATACTGAGTGCAGGGAGTGGAGGAGAGGAGGGACGGTTTGAGCAAATACCAGGTATTGCATCGGCACAGTAATAATGATGATGATAATAATAATAATAATAATGAATACTTGTATTAACGAGATACTTCATTTGAATGAATTCAATCTCCCATGAGGCCCTCAACATATTTACAAAGTACAGCATTAATTTAACATAAAACAAAAGAATAAACACACAATAATATATGTATGTGTATGTATATCAAGTCCGCAGCGTGGTCTTATGGTAGAGCGTCCGCCTCGCATGCGGAAGGTCGCGGGTTCGATCCCTGGCCGGGCCATACCAAAGACTTGAAAAATGGTACTAGAAGCTTCCTCGCTTGATGCTCAGCATTTAGAGGAGAGTTCTAGGTCTGGTCGGCCCGGTGTCAGTATAATAGGACTGGGTGGGGTATCATACCATGTGTCTGCGGCATGATACTCCAGTGTGACAGCGCTCATAATACTGTCTTAAGTAGACACCGTAGCGATATGACTGGAAATTTGCTGAAAGCGACGCTAAACACCATACAACACCATGTATATCAACTTTGACAAGAGCTACCCGATTTATTAGAGTTGCATTTTTTTATATAAGACGGAATGGAGTTCCACAAACAAGATCCTGAATAAGCAAACGAATTTAGAAACATTTCAGAATTTGGCTTTGGAGAATACATTGTAGATTAGAGGATGACGGTAATGTGCATGTATGAACATTGGCTGTGAGATATGCAGATCATTAAATGTTTTATACACGAGTACTGCCTTTTTGAAATTTAACTCTTTCAGGAAACGTCATCCACTTAAGCTTAGTGAACAATTCTGTGTCGATAAATCAATTACAAGTACACTAACAAAAACGACTGAAAACAAAAATGTACTGATAGCGATGCAAAACATAAATCAATTAAACATATATATTTTTTTTTTTTTTTTTTTTTAAAAAAGAAAGAAAAACAGACAACAGTCAAATTCTGTTCACATGATGTATTTTAAAGCAATACGTTTGTGCTATTTTTCAGGAAAAGTAAGTTAACTCCTTCTGCTTCTATTTCCGTTTAGGCATTCCTGAAAACTATTTGTTTGCCGTACTCCTACCAACCTACTCAAAATACAGTCAAACAAACCGTTTGGTTGTCTTTGAATAAGTTTATGTTTTTATATGACTGTCTTGGTTTTATTCAGTAAAACGACTATAAAATTAAAATCTGGCAAACAAAAGACGGTCCCAGAGCCAAACATCGTCAGAAAATGGGATACACTTGGTTAAAGATAAATTATATGCGCCATGAGCCCGGACCTCGTGTTGTGACATAAATCACACTGTTCAAAGCACACTCCTGTCCTAGCCATAGAAGAGGTATGAAAGTAATCTGAAATGTGTATTTCATTCAAAACGTGTGCTTTATTTTGTAGGAAGGATTTTCCCACCACAATAGTCATCTTATGCCGTCAGACAACACCAGTAGCAAACGGACAAGGATAAATACCCATTTTGTTGCATTTAATCGAGATGATTTGTCGTCTGCAAATAACGATATGTCGGTATGTCAGGTGTTTTATTTTGTGTGACATTAACTTGTCCATGTTTTCCATGCCATTTTATATTAGCTTTGAAATATCCTCCATAACCGAGTGTTCCAAGGCACTGTCATTTCTCGTCGCTGGGGTTATGGGCTGGAGCCCAGCTCGGACAACACATAATTTGAAAGGAAGTTCGTCAGTGATCTGCTCTACTTAAACTAATTCAGGAGTGTTTAGACAGAGCTGGGATCGAACCTTCGACCTCAGTGGTGAGACGTAAATGGGTCTGAGGCAGTTTACTAGACCACTTGACCACTGAGGATCATGTGACCATCGAGATAGAAGCTGTATATGTATACGTATATCGAGACGGCTTCTTTGTATACCAGTAACAGTCAACAATTCTGATATATTTGTTCAATATGTAGGAAACGAAAGTTGTAAAAAATATACTTCAGGTTGGGGAGGTAAATTTTACATACGTCAAAGAAGATTTATAGGTAACTATACGATAATAATGGATTGAAAACGTACCTTTTTACTGCTGTTTTAATATATTTGACCGTTCCCTGTCTGTCTCTGTCTGTCTGTCTCTGTCTCTGTCTGTCTGTCTCTCTCTCTCTCTCTCTCTCTCTCTCTCTCTCTCTATGCATGCGTGTGTGCGTGCGCCGTTGCATATACGTGTATGTGTATTTGAGGACATCATGGCCGAATGACTTGTTTAAATGAGTTATCTCCGTAAATATTGACTTATTATTATTATTATTATTATTATTATTATCAATATCATTGTTATTTATTGTTGTTGTTATTTATTGTTATACACTGTTACAGTCGAGGGATGCGTTCGCCGTTATATCGGCCCAGATAGTGGACTTTCTAAAGAGTAAAGATATCTCACCTAACCGACCAAAGTTGACAATGACTGATTCTACAACAAGTAGTTTGGTGGATGTGGAAATGGACACTTTCGAAAGTACCTCGTCCTTAAAGAGACTATCAAGCCTTAGTGAGAAAAGTCAACGATTATTTGAAACATCAGGTAGAAACATTTATCAATTTCACCCTTTCGCCAAGACTCGTGCTTATTTATACCTCTATCTCACTTGACACGATTTAGACCATCAGGCACTAGCAAGGAATTCATTATTTTTATCATGTCATCATTTGTTATTTATTTTTATCTAAAAAGGCAACGCTGATTTTAATCAAGCAAGCGTACGCATGTGTGTACATCTGCGACAGAAGCGCTCGAAAATAGTTCCAAATTTTGAAAATGCTGTTTCATTTAATTGACGAATGTCTAAATGGAACGTAAAAAGCAACATGCAACGTGAAGTATGAAATGTTATCAAAGAGACGAACTATTTTATGCCTATCTTTGGGTGAATTGAGTTAAATAATCATTACATGTTCATAGCGTGTTCTGATTTACAAATTGATTATTTTAAAATAGAAATATGCTACGCCTATTATATAAGCGACACCTATTTCACATCACGTTTTTAATAAAATGCTGTTGAATGTTTTATTAATGTTGATTGTGTTTACTCATGTTTATTCCGCAGGACCAAAATGTCCAACATGTGGGTCAACATTAGAACTGGGATCATTCCTTCACAATGAAATAAGCAGTATCACGTGACATTCATATTCACTTCTATAGCAACTTCAAGTCATCTCACACAGATGGATCAGAACGCATATTTTCCGGTCAAAGAAATGCTTCTGCTGGTCAGAATATCGGTGTATCATTATTCAAATACTGTTTAACTGGTGTTACCGGGATACAGTGCAAACGGCTAGTCAAAACACCGTAAACGTTCACTTCTGTTCTAATCATGTTTAAACTTCCGGTTGCAGTTTTGCAACCTACTTCTGGTACATATATCATTACATTTCATAAAAATGTAAACTGGAGCAGTTTCACCTTCTGCTCCAACTTGTGGAAGTCGTCACCTTCAAGTAATATAGCCTTTTTGTTAAAGTGATACAGATGACTTTGTTTCCTATGCTCACAGCGTAAACTTCACCAGGAGAACCGATGTCACTAAGTCACTGTGATTGTTTAAGGTCCGATGCGGGTTTCCATTGATAGTGCGATGGCTTGGGGACAATTTTCGAACTATACAGCAATATATCTACATAGATCGTCTATAGCTCTCGATGACATAAAATAACGTTTTATATCCAATCATTGGCGAAAATAAAATTTGCGTGGTTCTATTTATCAATTGTGTCCAATTACTCCACATGAAGTGTCGAATTTCTTTATCTTTTACATAAACTTACAAGTAAGTGTGTCGATTGTTTATTCGTGTAAAGCGTTTCATCTGCACATTAAAGGTACTGCAATCAGTACCAGAGAAATAAAAACATGTTTTGTTATTGTCATTTATATAGCCATAAAACTAGATATTGTTTAGTATAGTATGTTTGCGCCAGGTGTAGGCTGCAATTTTTGTGCTCTGTATATATTGAATTTTAATGTGAAAAATTACTGAATGTAGAAACTGGGTATTTGGCAAGAACAACTATGAATATTTATCTAACGTGTTGTTGACATTATCTTTTGTAATTTTAATTGCATTGTTGGAGAATCTAGATCTGAAACAATTTTATAGTGAAAAAGGAAGGTGTTCCACCCCAATAAATCCAAAACTCATGGTGAACAGTTTGTCAATGGACATGATGGATAATACGTTAAGAGTTAGACAGTACAATTATTGAGTTTTCGCTCACTACCTAGAAAGGTATTTAAATTGGACAAAGACGTCTTAACAAGACTGAAGGATAAGGGATTACTGGCATACATAGGTAAAAGAGCAGATTGCCTCAGGACGTGGGATACAAATAAAGGTGTTCACTGGAATAATTTTAAGCAAATTAAATTGGACCATGCTGTTAATATTAACGAAAAAAGAAAATGTAAACTTAAATTTTCAACTGTAAATACCAGATCGGTTCGAGGCAAGTCAGCTGAATTACTTCAACATATCTTTGAGGATAACATTGACCTGTGTAATAACTGTGACTTGGCTTCAGACTGATGGTGATGCTGTTGTACAGGGAGAACTAACACAGGATGGCTATGGATTTGATGATGTCCCTAGGGCTGAGCGAAAAGGTGGAGGAATGGCCCTACTCTACAGAAATAACCTGAAAAGGTGGAGGAATAGCCCTACTCTACAGAAATAACCTGAAAAGGTGGAGGAATAGCCCTACTCTACAGAAATAACCTGAAAAGGTGGAGGAATAGCCCTACTCTACATAAATAACCTGAAAAGGTGGAGGAATAGCCCTACTCTACATAAATAACCTGAAAAGGTGGAGGAATAGCCATACTCTACATTAATAACCTGAAAAGGTGGAGGAATAGCCATTCTCTACATAAATAACCTGAAAAGGTGGAGGAATAGCCATACTCTACAGAAATAACCTGAAAAGGTGGAGGAATAGCCGTACTCTACAGAAATAACCTGAAAAGGTGGAGGAATAGCCCTACTCTACAGAAATAACCTGAAAAGGTGGAGGAATGGCCCTACTCTACATTAATAACCTGAAAAGGTGGAGGAATAGCCATACTCTACAGAAATAACCTGAAAAGGTGGAGGAATAGCCCTACTCTACATAAATAACCTGAAAAGGTGGAGGAATAGCCATACTCTACATAAATAACCTGAAAAGGTGGAGGAATAGCCATACTCTACATAAATAACCTGAAAAGGTGGAGGAATAGCCCTACTCTACATAAATAACCTGAAAAGGTGGAGGAATAGCCCTACTCTACATAAATAACCTGAAAAGGTGGAGGAATAGCCATACTCTACATAAATAACCTGAAAAGGTGGAGGAATAGCCCTACTCTACAGAAATAACCTGAAAAGGTGGAGGAATAGCCCTACTCTACATAAATAACCTGAAAAGGTGGAGGAATAGCCCTACTCTACATAAATAACCTGAAAAGGTGGAGGAATAGCCGTACTCTACAGAAATAACCTGAAAAGGTGGAGGAATAGCCATACTCTACAGAAATAACCTGAAAAGGTGGAAGAATAGCCGTACTCTACAGAAATAACCTGAAAAGGTGGAGGAATAGCCATACTCTACAGAAATAACCTGAAAAGGTGGAGGAATAGCCATACTCTACAGAAATAACCTGAAAGTTTCACGAGATTACTGCCAAACTTTTCAGTCTTTTGAATATGCTAAGCGGTAAATAAAGCGCAAAAACTTTGTTTTCTTGGTCATTGGTATTTATCGACCGCCATACTCTGAAAGACATCCTTTTACACAATGTTTCTGAATGAAATTACAGAATTATTAGATCAACTTTCACCGAGATCTGAGCCTATAGCATTGATGGGTGACTTTAACCACCACTTAGACAATAAATCAGATTGCTACACCAAACAATTTATACAATGTCTACAATCATTTGGCTTTGTACAAAATGTGAAGAATCCTACTCGCACCAGTGGACATATTCTGGACTTAATCATTACTAGAAAAAGTGATAAATTTTCTGTCACAGAACCTCAGTGTGACTACTTAATTTCTGATCACTGCTTTGTTAGTTGTTACGTAGAACAGTGTCGGCCACCACTCACTGTCAAATCTGTCAAAAATAGAAGCTGCAAATCTGTGTCCAAAGAAACTTTCCAGAAAGACATTTCGAAATTAAATTTACTTATAGAAAGTTCGTCAAATGTTAACAACCTTGTGACAGATTTTAGCAAAACTATCACAGATGTAATCAACAATCACGCTCCAGTTATAGAAAGAACTATTATCTGCCGACCAAATGTGCCTTGGTATTCTTAATACTTGAAATCACTCAAGCAGTATAAGAGATCAATAGAAACAATATATTTGAATGAAAAACAGGCCTCATAGAAAAATGTCTACAAAAAAGTCAGACATTGTTACACAGCCGCAGTATCAACAGCGAAGAATGTATATTATCAGTGTAAAGTTGGTCAGGCTGAGGGTAATGTGAGAAAAATTGATGGGATAACCTCATGTCTGCTCGGCCGCGTGAAGGTAAATCCACTGCCTCCACATACCGATGATGTGACTCTTGCAAATGATTTTTTGAGGTTTTTTAGTGATAAGATTTCAAAGTTGAGAGATGACTTAGATGATATAAGCGTAGATCCATCCCACTATATTGAGTCTAAAACATCACACTCACCTTCAGTTAACAATGCATTGACTGAGTTTAAAGCACTTTCTGAAAATGACGTCATTAAACTTGTGCAAGAATCAAAGTCAACAACATGTGAACTAGATCAACATCAATTTTGAAAGAATCTCTTCAATATTTCATACCAATTGTAACAGAAATTGTGAATGGATCACTATCATCTGGCGTGTTTCCGAAAGATTGGAAAAGTGCTGTGATTAAACCTTTACTGAAGAAGAAATGTCTCCCCCTAGAACTGAAAAACTATCGGCCTGTGTCAAACTTATCATTTTTATCAAAAATTCTGGAAAAATCTGCCTTGCAACAAACTATTGATCATATTGAAGCAAATAATCATCTTCCATCATACCAAAGTACTTACCGAAAAAGTCACGGTGTCGAAACTGCAATGATAAAAATGTATAATGATTTATTGAATGCTATGGACAACAACCGTGTAACAATCATCGTTATGATAGACCTTAGTGCAGCATTCGGTAAAGCCGATATTCCAATATTACTTCAAATTCTTAAAGATGACTTTGGTATTAAAGGAACTCCATTAAACTGGGTTGAAACCTATCTTACTGAAAGAACAATGAAAGTGATCATTGGTAATGTGTCTTCCTTCACAAAGCACCTGAAATTTGGTGTCCAACAAGGCTCCTGTGCAGGTCCTGTCATCTTTACCATGTATATTGCTGCTCTGAAAAAAGGTGTGCAGGATTACCCTACTGAACTCTATGGTTATGCGGATGATCATAAAATCGCTTTCAGAATTCAGACTGGAAATGTGCAAAACGAGGCAATTGTTCTTTAACAGCTTAGTGATGGTCTAAATCATGTTATCACGTGGACGACAAAGTTCAAGTTGAAAATGAATAACTAAAAAACTGAAATTATTATGTATGGGACTAGGCGTCAGTTAGCAAAGATTTACATCTCGAGTGCAAATTTTGGTGGATGTGAAGTAAAGTGTGTTGATCATGTGGGAGATCTTGGAGTATATATGGGGAATACTTTAAATTTTGACCTTCATATTAGAAAGAAATGTCAGATTGCACATGCCCAGCTTAGAAATCTTACACCTTACAAAAAAGTTAACAGAAATCTTAGTGCATGGATTTATTTATTCACAGATTGATTTCAGCAATGGACTATTCAGTAATATACCTGCCTATCAGATTGAGAACCTTCAACAAATCCAAAATCGAGCGGCCAGGGATGTCATAGGTGCTCTGTATGACCAACCTAGTAGTGAAATTCTAAAGTCTCCCCACTGGCTGCCTGTAAGGGCAAGAATCATGTATAAAATACTGGTTCTTGTCTTTCGAAATGTGCAGGGAATAGCTCCATCTTATTCGAAGGATTTGCTCAATCGTGATAAGGGAAAATACAGATTAAGATCATCTGATGAAATTCACTTTATAGTGCTAAGAACAAGAATGAAAATGGCAGACAGATCGTTAACTGTAATTGGCCCAAAGTGGTGGACTGGACATCCAAAAGATCTCAAACGTGTAACCAGTGAAAGTATATTTAGGCAAAAACTGAAAACTCATTTGTTTAATATGTTTTATAACTAAATGATATGACTGTGAATTCTTTATGTGCATACTTATTGTAGGACTGTGTCTATAATTTTATGCAACCGTGTTATTGTGCTTACGATACATTTTTGCACTATACAAATGTATTTGTATTTGGCTAGCTTTCACCTAGAAAATATTCGTCTTTTACCTATAAAGTAGGCCCCTATACAGTATTTGTTGAATTCGGTTTTGTCTACCTTACAATTAAGCTTGATATATAGTTATTAAATCATTCTCTGGAGATTCGTTATAAACATATCACATGATGTACATTACATATGTATAGGTGGTACGTCGTTGTTTCACCATTGTTTCAGTTATATAACGGTGGCCAGCGCACGTGATCATCGTTCCTTGGATCCGCTAGGCAGTTAATAGGTACTACAAATACCTTATATCTACAAGTGACTGACGACTTCTTCTCATATTCAGAGTGGGAGGTGCATGACCATATAACAAAATACATGCCAATCGCTACAAAGGGATGTGGCCGGGCGGACGGGTTTCGAACTCCTGACCCCATAGTTGACTGTCAGATGTATTACCAACTGAGTTAACCGGGCCCGGCTGATATGCATGATATTCCGAAATACAGACTGCTTTAAGAAATTAGAGTTTTCTTAAATTCTATGTTTTAATGTTGCTGAAAATAATAGATCGAATATAACCACATTAATGAAACTATATGCAGTTTTGCTGGAATCAGTCTATAATCACAATTACCTGGCTGCTTGTCTTGGATTTCAGTTTTGAAGCATTATAATTTAAATGTAAATATATGGATGGAATAAAATATGATACATGGGCACGAAGAAGAAGAAGAAGAAGAAGAAGAAGAAGAAGAAGAAGAAGACGAAGAAGAAGAAGATTATAAGCAAACACGTGTCAATATAAACAAACACATTTTTATATATATTTTTTTAAATAACCATTGGCGGAAATCAGTATGACTTTATTTTATTACACTACTTATCAAATGAAACAATTATTTCAAAATGAAAATTTTAAAATGAGAGTGCTTTAATGATATTTTACTATATGATATCACTCCAATTTACCAATAAGGACAGGAGAGAAGAAATATCAATAGTAAGCATATAGTTGTACATTTGTTTTAAATATTAAAGATTTACATGTATAAATCAAAACATGTGAGGAAACCTATACTTTTACTACTACTAATACTATGATAAAGTCTTTACTTTACGAGAGCACGCATATAAACAAGTCACTCTACCACGAGGCACTCAACACAAATACATTATTTACACCAATAAACAGTTAAAGCACAGTTTACAATTGACCAGTGTATTTTATGTTTTTGATTTTTTCAACAAAAATACAAATGTGTATTACGTTTACAGCTATGAAAACATATTTTTTTTATATTTCAAATTTAACTTGAAATATTTATATATATATATATATATATATATATATATATATATATATATTTATATATACGCATCTAAATAGGAATAGAAAGCAGGGCGCAGAAAAGTGCACGTGGTTTGAGCTATATGTTGTGGTTCAGTCTTCCGTATCCAAGCCAACGGAGTTCTAATGTAAATCTTAACCAAACCAACAATTACCATATGTCAAACTAATTGCCCATGTTGCAGATTATGATAAGGAAACATATACAAACAATACATTGAAAAACAAATATTACAGTTAACCGAACTGTACTTTTATTGACCCATTCTTCCTTATACAGAGCATTATAATACGGACAAAATATTGAAAAAGAAAGTTAAAAACAATGCTTGTTTAAAAAATGTCCTCATAAATACAGGAACGTCATTCCAAATGAAACATTAAGTACCAATCTGATCGTCTCTCTAAATGCTGATAAATAGTATTTCAGAAGATGTTAATGCACAAAGGCTAAAGTAGTGCGTACATCATAGCAATATACCAATAGCAGTTGGATACAGCTAAAATCTAATATTTAATTTGTTATAGCGTTGACAGATGTGTATATATAATGTTATATTTTTTTACCCCTACCATTATAACTTGCATATAGGTACAATGTTTTGCTCTATACCATGCATTATTTAAAAAATAAATATATGAATAAAGTGTGTAAAATATCTAATTAGCAAACTTGAGTAAATAGAGTAATCAAATTATAAAACTTGTTACTATTTTTAAGATTTTAAACCTATATTTTGCATATGTTTATATTTTAAAATATTCTTTCGCAATGAAAGCATTAAAATAAACAAAAATAAATATATTTTGATAACATTAGTCATAACGAGCTATCAAATATCATTAACTACTGCAAATCGGAGACAAATATGGATTTTGTCAAATTTCGTGGCCGTTTTGGTGGCAATCATAGATTTTCCATCATTTTGAAGGTGGGTATTGTGTTTAAATAGTCAGATAGCCTTGTTTTATGTTTGTGCCACGTTTAGTGCTTTGTTTTTAAAACGACGCATTTTTTTATACGAAATGACTTCATTACACAGAAGAAAATATCAAATATGATTAAGATATGTTATGCAATAAAAATAAACCCAAAACATGTTTTAAAATTAACCTTATATAATATAATTTGCGATTGATAGTTCGGTGTTTTCCGTATAACTCTCGCTTCTCTTACGTTAAATCTGGCGTTATTATGAGATGGCTCGTCATACGACGATTGACGGAAACGATTTATTCTCGCTCCTCATACGATATGTTAAATACATGGTAAATGTACAATTGTCCAAAATTATGTGATAAAAAGAATCTTATATTCGTGATCATTTATCATTCAAGTTATCGAACTCATTTGCAAACATGTTATATTGCTCGATAGATACTTGCTTAATCCATTTTTGACAACTCATTTAATATATTTAATTATAAATAAGCACTAATGATCCTCTATTGTAGCCAAATGCTTTGATCTTGTGTTGAAAAATTATTATTATTAGCAATACCTCAACATAGGCTATATGAAAACGCCCAAGTTTAGCCACATACCCATATTATTATGAATATGACGTCAAATACGTTATATGACAATAGCACGTAGCCATCATTACAATGCAAATGTTATGTTTGAATTTATGCAGGAATCAATTTTGCTAACAATACAAATAATTAAAAATTTATATACATGTATATGTTGCATTTTTAGAATTATGATGATGATTATTTAACTCAAAAAGTAGGCGATGAAATGTTTGTTATGTAAATAAGGCAAAGAAAGAGCAGTAGGGAACAAACGGAGCAAAATGGGACAAAATAATCCATATTACTTCTTTCTCGTTCCTTTACTGATTATAAATATATAAATTAAAGATATAGTTTTCTAAAATTATGATAAAGTTAACAAACAAAACATTTCTTCAAGAAAATATTGTTTTATTTTAATCAATTTCTTTAATCAGGTATACTTAAATTAAATGTAGGCTAATGAAATCCTAAAAACATATAACCGCAGCAAACTATATTTTATTAATTTTAATACCCTTCAGAAATGTCCTGTAATTCCATTGGTTTGTGCGCTTAGATTTGCGGATATTAAAAATTGCGTATACTTTCGGTTAATTCATCACGTTCTAGCCTTCTATGTATTACTACGTCATTCGTTTACAATGGCACCGAAAACAGTGTTAACGGTAGTTTTAAAAATATGTTTGTGGATTAAAGTTACTATGTATTTGTAAAATGATAAAATATATTAAGATGTAATAAATATTTTGAACAGTTTGACGATTTCATTTGATTTTACCAGAAACTACTTTCATAGCGCATTATTTGCTGATATGCGTTTTTCGGCTAAACAGTAAGCTCAGTTTGAAGACCAGTCACCCAAGTAACTTGGCTAGTGAATTTGAATGGTAAAACGATGCTGCCGTTAAAAGTTTGTGACCATTACAAACCTAATATTTGGTTTCAAAATTACAGTATACTAAACCCTATTTTTGTACGTATAACTATTAGAAAACTTATTCATTTATTTCTCATCCTACTAAATCACATATATGAGTGCCGCAAGAATAATACTGTATAGTGCCAATAGGAGATCCGTTGAACATATGTTCATAATACATTAATATATACCTTTATAGGGATATATCAAACAGACACTGGAGCTTGACAGACGTGCAGGTAAGTGAAGTTCATTTTCAGTTTGCTAATAATTAAAACATTTTGCTGAACCAAATACCTAATGAAAAGTATCTAAAGTAACATAAAGTTTTACCTTTCATTTCATTATTCGGAATTTAGAAAGTTTCAAATATGCAAGTTTATGTATTTACATTGTCTCATGATCGTCTGCTTCTGCACTTCAACTAGATCTACATGTTTTTATTTCATTTTTTTCTTGTCGATTAAATTGGTCTTGTCAACGACTAGCATTAACGTTCGGTAAACCAGGATTGTGTTAATTGGTATGATCAAGATATTGTATCGTTGAGATCAATTATGAACATTTTATGATCTACTTCATTGTTTCTCAAAACAGCCTATATTTTGATTTTGGCGCCCGTTTAAAATCGCCAAAGAAATAAATAAAACAATAAACCGAAGAAAATAGCAAAAACGGTGTTTTGTTGTATTTTATTATTTAGATATATATTCGTATTATACTAAACCGACCATCAAACTGTTGATCCATTCTTTGTTTACGCGAGAAACGTAAAAAGTCGTCCGGCACCACTGATTTTATCGAAAAATAAAAGTATTTAAACAATTGACGTTGTCCATTGAAAATGCTTTTACAACTGTAATACATATATGGTAGTGAGATTGGAATTGTTAAATTTAATCATTGCTCGCATGTCTAAACGTGACTTTTTAAGTGTATAACAAATCGGATAACAACATTTAAAATAAGAACGTGCTGCTAGTTATAATATATATGTTATATGTATTTGCTTCAAATTTCTTAATATTAATCTAAGTAATATGAGGTTAGATATTTGTTTGATTTATGTAATTATTTAAAGGTTCATGAGATTGATGACCACAATAATATTATTCGATGCATTACTGATATTCTTTCATGTGACTGTTAGAACTTATTTATTTCTATTTAGTTCATAATATTAGCTATATATACTGTTACAGACTGGAACATGCATAGCAATTCATTTAAAAATACTTACAGAATACATACCAAGCATTTATGTAGGGATGTGAAAAAGATATTGTGCAATATTTCAAGTGACATTCGAACATATCCGGAACATAGCTTCGATAATACTCGAGCACATTTCTTCCGGTTGAACAAACTTTTAAAACATACTCTAGTGCTATATATGTTCACATACTATATACATTTTAACAATCGACTTATACTCTTAGTTATCAGTCAAACGTTCCAAACGGAGCTCGGATACTTTGTTAACAATTAAATGGAAATAACGAACAAAAACAGGGTTTGACATGGAATTATTTCTATAATATAAATCTAAAGAATAAATAAATGTAGTTTAAACGATCTAAGACGTTCGTACTGTTATGTAAGTGGTGTGACTTGTTTGCAATACAATTCTTGACGGGGTGTCGGAGATTCGTTGGGTACGTTAACGTAAGGAAGCAATAAAACTAAAAAAATATATATTTAATTAAATTTTGGCCATTGCCTGTGTGTAAAGTAAATGTTTACATCAATTGTAATATATGTACACACTTATTGACATCGTCACAATTCTCGATGATTTAAGACATGGCATGTTTTCCCGTTACATAAATCCAAGTAGGGCAAGACATGAACATGTATTCACGTTACATAAATTCAAGTAGGGCAAGACATGTACATGTATTCCCGTTACATAAATCCAAGTAGGGCTAGATATGTCCATGTAACCCCGTTACACAAATCCAAGTAGGGCAAGACATGTCCATGTATTCCCGTTACATATATCCAAGTAGGGAAAGACATGTCCATGTATTCCCGTTACATAAATCTAAGTAGGGCAAGACATGTACATGTATTCACGTTACATAAATCCAAGTAGGGCTAGATATGTCCATGTATTCCCGTTACATAAATCCAAGTAGCGCAAGACATGTCCATGTATTCCCGTTACATAAATCCAAGTAGGGCTATATCTCATGGAACATTTCTAATTCTCTATTGAAAGATTTAAAGAAGGGACATTACATTGGTCACGTATTTCTATTCCATCACTCAATTTGTCATCAATATACATTGTTCTATTTAATTTTTCCAAGCTTATCACACAGCGTAAGTTCAGATTTTTTCAACCACACTTGATCTAATGTGTGTAAATATGTATATTTTTAAGCGCCCCATCATTTCCAACTTTCAGGTTCAATATGAAACTACTCATTGCACTATTCTCATTGGTCAGCTTAGTCGACAGCACAAGGTAAGTACTTTATGTTATTCTTACTTAGTATTGCATGTTTGTATGTGGTCATTTTACTGTTGACCATAAACTATTCTCTTTGACGACGACCGCAGTTCTTTGTTCTTTCTAAATCTTTATTTATTCATTATCTTGCTACTCTGGCTTATAAAAGTTCATTATTTACATAAATATTGATGTCACAGGGTTAATAATATATTGAATATTATATATTATCGATCCTGTGATCTCTATCTCTATGCTATTATGCTGCCGTGCGTAAAGTTTACCGCGATTATCGTTATTTGTTTGTTATAGTTATTGTTCGTGTTGCTGTGGTTTCGTACGTAACGTCCACTGAATATAGCTGTTATGTGTCACATGTTGTGTAAGAATGAATGTGATTGGATGAGAATTGCATGTTGACCCGCATGCTAACCTTTGAGTTTCGCGCCAAATATAAATACCCTTTCCCATTTATTTTCTGTGCACATTACTGACAGACAGCGAGCAATAAGAATATTCATACACTTACGCGGTGAATGCGAAATTTATAGTGGTAAGTCCAATTTAGTTTTAAAAAAAAGACAAATTGTTTCGGGAATATTGTATAATTATAAGTTACCTGTACCAAAACAGTTTGGCCGCACCTTTCAATAAAATGTAATCGACATGTAATTTTAAATAAAAGTTTATTGAATTATATATTTTTGATATGATTAGTATGTCAATTGATTCTTATATTGTATTTATATAATTATAAAAGGCCTATAATTGTTATTTTTAGCATCAATTATGTGTGTTACAGGGGTGGCCTTCTCTACGAGTATTTGTATGAGAATTAAAAGTACACAAATCCACTGTTTATTTGTAATAAATAAACCCCGCGACATGTAGCATCATTTTTTTCTAATTTACTTATAGTAAACTGTGTGTTTTATACCATATACATGTATACTATGACGGGATGTTTTATATTTACATCGTCTAGAGTTAAGTTCACCAGTGGTAGTTTTGCTTCTGATCTCTCCAAATCTGTGACCTCTATTTCTACTACTCCTATATGTTTAACCTATACTTATTACGATTATAGCCAGTGCGTGTATTGATACTGTTTGTAATATTGTGACATCCTTGGGAATGTACATGCTACACCACAACAGTCTGAACACTAACATAAACAAAAGCTAGTTGTTTTATACACTTAATCAATCAGAATGCTATTTTCAGAATTACATCTACATATTGCATTGCTATACTAATAACAAGGAAGTATGCTTGTATTCATTATCATAATAGTAATAGTAATAGTAACGAGGCCATTTACTTATTGATTTGACTTTTTATAACTCTATGATAACTGGCATTTCAGAACTAAAACTGTTAAAGACATACAGATGTTTTCTATCATTTCTAATAGTAATAGAATAATGACTGAAATAAAAATAACTTACATACATGAACCCTCTTTGAATGACCTTCTGTGTGGTCATTTACACTTACTGACAACAACTCGATTTTTATGGCAGTTAATAATTATAATTATTATACAAACCAAACGTTTTGAGTATCGTACCCAGTAAAATAGATAACGAATTATCATATTCGATGCTAGGTTTACTTACATAATTATACGACAGGTCTCTATTTGATCATAAATAGTAACAAACAATAAAATACTGAATGAATTGAATTCATAAACATAAACTTGCAAAACACCTATCCCCTGTATCGGAAGATAAAATCAGTGAAGTCTCTTCATTTCCTTCTCTTCAACCAATATCTTATTTTATGAAATATTATGAATAAATCATTATTTCATTGATCAATTTTTGTACATTTGGCTTAATTAAAATTATTACGGAACAATATGATAGAGTCTATATGAAATGTAAAATAACTGTTATGGAAGCAGGTTTACACAAGCTTCTAAAGCTTTTTTCTGTATTCTTTCCGAATATTTCGTTTAACGTATGACTTTATGCTTTATTGTTAAACGTATGCTAAATGTATGTACTTATGTGAATAAAACATTGTTTAAACTATGCATTATGTTTCTCTAAAAAAGACATCAATAAAAGGCAAATGTTTGAGTTTTGTCTGTTCATATTATAAATCATTAAATATATTGCCGCAACACAACCCACTCGTAATCATCTCATCTATTATTATGCAATTAAGAAATTCGAATGAGATTTTGTATGTGTCATGCAATTACGTAGTTCCAATGGGTTTTTGCATGTGTCATGCAATTAAGTAGTTCCTATAGGTATTTGCATGTATCATGTTGCTATACATGCGTTGTTCCTCGATGCTAACAATGAAATACAGTTCAGAAGAATACATTTATAAATAATAATGCAACGTTTATGCATAAAATAACGCTTTTGTTGTAAATGGTATTTTAACATTAATACACGCTCAGTCAGAATCCGTCACAGCGAATATAGTTACTGTTCCATCTGGAAAACGTTTAAGTGTCTTCCTATTCTGGTGAATTTAAACGGATTAAGAACTTCAATTGGCATTTTTTCTCATTTCATTAACAATTTCTTGATCTTGATCAGATTTTGTATCTCCGCTAGTTTGAATATTTTAGCACGAGTTAATTTCCAGATATTTGCAAACTATATCATATACATGCATTCGATATTTTATTTGAACCTGTTGAAATTGCTTTTAATGTTCCTAAATTCTATTTTTTACACTGCTGTTGATCATTGAGCTGTCTAAAAGAAATATTAACTTTCCATACAGCAAAAGATAATAATTTTGACGTTTTCTACTGTGAACGTTTCTCCCAGAGGGTGTTGCGGTTGCCTACAGATTACATATTTAATGTATCTGATTCTGATCTACATATTATTCCATCTGAGGAAGGAGAATGAAGCAGTTACTGTTTCAAATCGTTAGGATAATCAGTACGTCACTGTGTTAAAGCTCATAAAGTAATGAAAAAAGGTGTATTTTCTGTTGCGGATGGTTTAAATCATAACATATGCATATCTTTTCGAAATACTATTTGGCTTGTTTAGTCTAGTTTAAACATATTACATTGCTTTAACATACATATAAGCAAAAGGGTTGGACATTCCCTAAATAAAATGAATTACAAAAACCCAAAATAAAAATTGCAGGTAAACACCATATTATTATCACAACAGTCATAAAAAGTGACAACTAACATTACTATTCAAAGGTCAAGTTCGCCAGTAAGTATTGTACTTAGTTTAAATAAGGTGGACATGGTGGACAGTTATTCATGTTATTTAAGCCTGGCTACACGCTATTCTCTTGACAGGTAATTAATCATCACATGTTTGACCCTTACATCTCATAGAATGTGCCAAGTTAGTAAAATTATAAAGATTATAGATATTTCAATTTTTACTAAAGTAAAATACTATAACCATTGTTCCAGTATTAAGCTATCAACAAATTTAATATTAAAAGACAAAAATTAATGAGTGACTTTAAAATATTTACTTACAAACCATTAGCTTGCCTAAGGGAAATAATAAAAAAAATAAAGAAAATAAAATTGAAAATAATGATTGTATAGTGTAATAATAAGATAATCGAGATTTAAATATACCGTCATTAGGCCGACTTTAAATGAACATGTATTGTACAGTTAATTAATATCGAATAGTTTTGTGTCTTTTATAAATTGTAGCACAGATGTGAATAGTATAAGTTTCTTTACCAAAAGGTAATGTGTGATATCGCCATGTGAGAGCCTATTGAAATATTAATAATCACGATTATTTCTTCATTAATTATATCTTTGCATGATGGGAATTTCTAAAATATAATTATGTGGAATAAAGATATTTCCTTTGCATTCGAATCTTGATATTTTTCTGTATTTTCGGGATACGCTACTTTTGATAAACACAGTTTATGCATGTGCATCAAAGAAACACGCAAACATAACCTCCCTATAATCTTTATATATATTTACGCCAAACATATTTTGTCTGTACATGTACAGTAAACGTAAAATCACACAATACCGCACTTAACTGTATTTCTACGCGGAGTTATTCAGAGTAACAGCGATTTACACTCTGAGTCACGCCGCGAACTGACTCACCGTAATATTTTCAGTTGTGAAAACGCATGCAGTATATTTTTTTTGCGGAGTCGCGCCTACTGGACATGCATAAATAATGCATAAATCATGCATAAATAATGAACAAATCATTGAGCATGAGTGAAAAAATACGGCTCTTTATAATTGGTTTTAGTAATATTACACATATGATGTAAATAATATTTATGTCTATAATAATTATAAGGCCTTTTGGCAGCATAATCAGTCAAACAGCATGATGCGTAATTGTCCAATGTGGTATACCTGCTATATTGAAATATAAAGATGTAACTTAATTACAGTTAATTGGCATCATCTATCATTTTCCAGTTGTGGTAACATTAATATTTGTTTGGAGATTTAGCTAAAAGCATTGATGCCGCAAGGCGAATCAATTTGTTAAAACCCCAGTAAACTTCTGAAAGGCAAACATTTTGACAATAACAAAAAAAAAAATTAGATTTGTTTGTAATATTGTTACAGCATATTCATTTTAATCCTTTATCGGCTGCTTTTTAAAAAAGTACAAATATAAAGTATCGAAATATGGTTTTGTTTCAAAGAGCGGTCAGTTCCTTTAACCGGTTTGTTTACTTTCTGTTTTCGACAAATCTCCGCTAATGTCGGAAGCACTGAAATGAATACACCATATTTGATTCACATAATTTCGAGATTGTATCTAAATTTGCAGATTTTGCCAACAATAGAAAGAAAACAGAGACACATCACTTTGAGCATCATCAAATTTATCAATTATTTCCGCAGAAAATAAGACAATATTACTCACTGCTGACATTTGAGGCGGAGCTTATTCAAGTAACACCCACCGGAAAAGTTTTTGTTTTTTTGAATAACTGTTAACTGTAACATGACCCTTAGCATTAACCACAATATACTGTCGGTCTGTATTATTCCCAGCAGAAAAAATAATAACAAAACAAAAATATGGTTTTCATACCAACTGTTACAACTGTTCGAAAATTGAATGAGCCTTTAACAGCTCCAGCATCATTATCACTGGGACAAAATGACTACAACCTAAAGTCATTGAGAGTTTTGAGCAGAAAGATGTTTTATTCCTTTTAAGCAAAGTGTATATTTAGGTGGTGTATCCGAATAAATTGACATTATCTCATTAAAATATGTACCTTGACACAAGGACACTATTATAACTTAAACATCACATAATACAATTATACACGTATTCATGTGTGGCAAAATGACCAATGTCGATAACTCACTAAGGAAGAATACAATATATACTCAAAATAAAATTAGTTTTACATAGATAAAATTACGAACTACATTTATGATTTATGAAATATATACAAATTAAAGAAATGTATTTAACACTTTACCAATGAACTATAATCATAATTAACACTTCGCAGAAATTTATTACACTTTGTCCGTTTTCTATTCTGCAGTTTAACTGAAGATCAAACTTTATTCTATACCTGTAAGTGTATAGCCAATCACCTACTCCAGATGTTACCACGTGACCGTACACTATGTAGAAGTTTATTGGATGCAATAAATTTTATATTGTACAGTTCATAATTCAAAATGTCGACTCAAAAGAAAGGAAAAAAAATAGTAGAAATTTTAACGATAAAATCAAACAACGAACAAAATGTTCCGCATGACGTTGACGTTGAAAAAATTCGAATTTATCCGCTATTCGTCAGCTGCTTTGAACACGGTTAATTTATTTAAAAGGATCTTGATTTGATTTTTCTTTACCCATTTGATAAATTTCTTTCAGATTGAGGTATAGAATAAAAATATCATTTTACAGTATTTTGTACAATATAGAAATATATTGTACTCGTACGTATTGTGGTGAAATCCAGACCACAAAGTGCTTAATATATTTTGGAAAATTTCGGTCAAAATAATTGTGGGTAAAATGAAAAATATTCCGATGTTGTTTACAGTTTATTCGCTCGTAAAATCTAGGAGTGTTAAAAGGTTGTCTTTTTTTTCGATAAAGTGTATAAATATTGATTGTTTCAACTTACAGTTTTCCAAGGTTTATATGTGAGCATAGACAATTATTGTGTAGTATTGTAAATTGAAATTTGACCCCAAGAGAGGCAATATTTATATTGATTTTACATTTATTTCTTACCACCTTTTAGTTCCATGGTAGTTTTATCAATGGAATCAGCTGTATTTAAATACATTCATTTCTTACCATCTATCAGTTTCATGGTAGATACATGTATAACAATAAGCAGGTATAGCATTCATATCGTCTATCAAGCTCATGGTAGCAAGAAACATCTCTACAGCTATTACTTTAATTATATGCATTACAACATTTGTCTTCCACTCCACATAATACCACAATTTATAATATAATAATTGGCGGACTACAAATCAAACTAATTTTAAATTTTCTATAATCCTCAATACTTTAAGGATTTTTATAAAATAAACATCATAATGACATATTACTTATACAAGAAATGAATATATGGTTAAAACGCTTTATCCTTATTTACCTAGATATCAGTTTAAATAACAACATTTAATTTGTCTTACTTCCTTTGCGCTACCTCTTATACAATACAAAAGCCTTGGACTTGATGTCCCTGCTACTTTAGCCACACAAACAAACAGTTTGCCTCTTTTCCTGAAACAAATAATTAATGAAAAGTGTCTGTAGTAACATATTTGTTTTACCGCTCCTTTCATTAGTTATTTATAACATTTGTAATGAAATAAATAATTTCAAATATTAAAAAATCATGTATATCTAATTATTCCTTACTTTCTATTTGTTTTTGCTGATAGCATTATATTTTCGCCAACTTTATTATTCGTTTTATGTCAATAATTGTATTTTAAAATGTATAATATACCAGACAACAGCATATTAGATGAAAAACTTACACAAGCTATTAATATATTGTCATATTTTGGGTACAGATATAACACTAAGTCTTGATAGTTTTTAAATATTAAGAAATACTTGCTTAAACTGAAATGTTACAGTTTCAGTTAAGGGTGAAAGGGTGCTTTATTTCTGAATATATGTTGACATTTATATCAATTGTTATTAACGTTGTTTCAGCGATTACGTCTTTATTATACCAAACCAAATACGAGATGGTACAGATGTGGCAATACCAGCACATTTCCCCTTAGACTGTGATTATAACATTCTACTAACTGCCACTCTGATAGACGGTGTGAATGCAACTACTGAAGATGCCAATACTTTAACAGAATCTGTTGCAAGTATCCATCGTAAGATATCATACTACATATCGAGCTTATATGCGAAATACCGTAATAAAAAGTTATGTTTCCATGTATCTATACATATATTTGTCATTTTGATTAAAATAATATATACCGTATATAATACTAATCTTTTCAGTTTAAGAACTTTGTCAGTTACTATAATGCACTATTAAGTATTTTGTAATGTGATGTCTAACTCGACTGATCAAACACTAAATTAAACCTTATCTTACCGACATGAGAAATGTATTCCAAATCTACTGATCAGACAGAAGAAGCCAATATTGTAACATATTCAGTTGCAAGTATCAATCGTAAATTCATACTACAAAATAAACTAATTTGATATACCTTCCAACAAAACATATGTTTATATGTGTTTATACATTCATTCAGCACATTTCTTTTTTAAAAATAACTATAATATTAATCTTTTAAGAATAAGACTTTTGCCAGCCACTATTATACAGCACATGATAATATTTAAATAGACTGACACCGAATGAAACTTAATTGATGTTATATCTACTTAGCAGGCACTAAATTAATACTAAATCTATTGACCAGACAATAAATTAATCGTAAATTGACTGACCAGATACTAAATTGATAACAAATCCAGCCTTAACTACTGACCAGACACTTGATTAATCATAAATGTACTGAGCATACATCAAATAATACAAAATCATGATAACATGATATTACTTCTTTGTCGTATTTCTTTTAACAGCACAACAGCATGCTTCAACACTTATATTGAAGGTAAAGATATATATATTTTTATGATTTTGGCAATCCATATTGAGTGTATGAATGTATGAAAATGTATATAATTCGACAATTTTATTTATCATTGTAACTATGTTATTTTTAACTATATAACTATAATGGAAATGGTATGTATCCATTTTCTGGTGAATACATAGTTTCTTATTATTTAATCTTAAAAATAGTTACGTATATATTCATCACTGGCAGTCACGAGAGTATTTTCTTACTTTAACACCAAGAGAAGATCATATTATTCCAATATCATACAAGCGACAGTTTCATTCTGTTCAGTTTTATTGATACTACTCGGTGTATTCATGTGTTGTTTTGATACTACCCAGTGTCTTCATGATTTGTGTTGATACTAACCGGTGTCTTCATGATTTGTGTTGATACTACCAAGTGTCTTCATGATTTGTGTTGATATTACCGAGTGTCTTCATGATTTGTGTTTATACTACCAAGTGTCTTCATGATTTGTGTTGATATGACCGAATGTCTTCATTAATTTGTGTTGAAACTACACGGTGTCTGCATGCGCAGTGTTGATACTATCCAGTGTCTTCATGATTTGTGTTAATATTACCGAGTGTCTTCATGATTTGTGTTTATACTACCCAGTGTCTTCATGATTTGTGTTGATACTACCCAGTGTCTTCATGATTTGTGTTGATATGACCGAGTGTCTTCCTGATTTGTATTGAAACTACACGGTGTCTGCATGATTTGTGTTTATACTACCCAGTGCTTCAGAATTTGTGTTGATACTACCCAGTGTCTTCTTGATTTGTGTTGATATGACCGAGTGTTTTCATGATTTGTGTTGAAACTACACGGTGTCTGCATGCGCAGTGTTGATACTTTCCAGTGTCTTCATGATTTGTGTTAATATTACCGAGTGTCTTCATGATTTATGTTTATACTACCCAGTGTCTACATGATTTGTGTTGATACTACCCAGTGTCTTCATGATTTGTGTTGATACTACCCAGTGTCTTCATGATTAGTGTTGATAGGACCGAATGTCTTCCTGATTTGTGTTGAAACAACCAGGTGTCTGCATGCGTTGTGTTGATACTATCCAGTGTCTTCATGATTTGTATTAATACTACCCGGTGTTTTCATGATTGTGTTATGTTTGTCCCTTATACTACAGGTAATTCCCGGGACATTAAGGTCTGGAATCTTTATAATAAAAATCTTGGCTGTCAATGAGAAAACGGGAGTCGTCAAATGTAAAAATGAAACTCGTGTATATGCAACATCCCAGTCTAGTACCACAATGGTTCAGACAAATAAAGCAGTCTTCAAAAGAGGCGAAATTGGTATGACAATGTTTTAACTTCAATTCACAATACTGCCAATAAACACATTTAAGATATACTGTTTAAAGAAACTATTAGAAATGGGGTAGCAATATAATTTGAATTATAGCCAATGTGAACTCATATTTCAATGTGTTGAATTATTGTACTTGTAAAATCAACAATAAAACATTACAGTGATTTCTGTTAAAAAGTTTGTTGTAATCATTGTCGTAATTTTAAAGAAATTGCTTGGCATTTAACTAACTAGCTATTGTTATATGCTTTTTACCGGTGCGTTTTAAATGACTTGATATTGTTTGTTAAATTTTATACAAACATGAATATATTTTTTCTCTAGGTTGAATTCCTAGCAAGCAACTGTGACCCTACATAGGTATTCGCGTATATCAGTGTGCGTTTCTATTTCAGTGAAATATCGTCTATTTACAATTGATGCCGCCTTGAACATAAGGAATCCTCCCTTAAACTTAAAGATAATCGTACGTACCAGCACTAGAGGTGCTTCCGGGTTTATAAACATAATTATGTTACTAAATCAGAGTCAATAGCTATAAAACAATGTTTAAAACTAGTTTGTTGTATGCGTTTTTTTATAAATAAGCTACAGTTTGCAAATAATAGTTGTTGACAATTTCACTGTTGCAAGAAAATGAAAGTATTAACAATAATTCTAAATATTTCCAATTATAAATTAAAAGGTGTCATTAAATACTAGAAAAAAATAAATGTTTATTCGATGAAATGTATAATCACAGAAGCTTGTGAGTGTATTCGATGTAAGATACATACCATTTATGATTAATATATCTTAAAAATCTAACCATTTAATTTGCCCTATACAGTATGAACAGTGGACGCTTACAAGCATACTATAACCTTAAATAATTTGTGTAACTTTTGTAGTTCGAATAATACATTAGACACTGTCCAGAACTAAAATGTTACTTACATTGAAACATTTCCTATATCAGGATCCAAACGGTAAGACAATTGACGAGCACATTGGTGTGGGAAGCATTATGGGATTCTAGGATAAGTTACAGTTATCAGATAAATCACCATTTGGAACCTGGAAAATACAAACTAACAAGCAGGTATACATTGACATATCTATATTTAAATTGGTGACGTCACTCATTTACGTACCTATATATAGATTGATGTCGTTCGTTTCCCCATGAACATTAATGTTACGTTTCGAATATATTTTAAATATGTTATAACATAACAAATGTTAACGAGATATTACCAATGCGGTCCTCGTTTCTACTGAGGCAATTCAGTTTAACTGTGTTCTAGTAAGCTACTTAAACATACGGATGCAATAAACAATTACTGGTATAAGTAGCTGGATAATTGATTAATAAAGCAGGTTGGTTATGAGAGTGATAATAATTTAAATATAATAAATGGACGTCATTTGTTAAATATTCATTAGATATACAAACAAATATGTTCGGTGTTCATTTACTTTGACGGCGGTCCATGTAAGATCATATCTCGAAAACCTTCTAACAAATGAAATTGAATCTTTAAATGCACCCACCCTCTCAAAGTCAAACCAGCAAACACATACGATTTGACTATTATATACACTATCTATCTATAAACCGCTTCATGCAATTATACAGAAGTTTAGTTACTTTTAGGTTACAGAATGCATGCATTATCAAATGTGTATGTAGTGTTAATGTTATATTTTTCCACCGACAGGCTTGAACAAAATTATTAATGTCTCAGATTTATGCATAATTACTTATTCATGACCATTTGAACCATAAAACGATGCCTATCACATGCTCGCTCTTGTTACAAAATCTTCGAAAATAAAATAGTATTTCTTCTTTTTTCTATATTTCTCAGCAAGATGCCAGTAATATCCCTGAAATAGTTGACTTTGAAGTCACAGAATACAGTAAGTTATCCTTAGTCAATATATTGATTAGGGTAGATGTTTAAACAGTTTATGATACTAATTTCTATTTATATGCGTTGTGAAAATAAGAAAACAATTAATTCCAACAGTTGAAAGATATTGCAGTGTTTAGAAATCAGTATTGGCTTTGCAAATGACAGAAGAAGTATGTCTTTTAAGTTCAATTTAACATATTGAAATAAATAACAGATCATCATCGTTGAGAATAACGAATAAACATAAAATACAGACATATTGCTTATGGCTACTACATGTATTACAATTAACATAGTATCAAATAAAATGTATTCTCATTTTAACAGATTCTCATTTATGTTAAATAGTGCCGGAGAACGAGGTGAAGGTCATACTGCCTTCCTTTATGACTCCCGCTGATACATCTTTAATTGGAACAATAATATCCGTGTAAGTGTTAATTGAGTTTTATTTTTATCTTGTTTTGCCTGTATATTAATCAAAATACCGTTATTTATACAGTATTGCTTGACAAAATACTATTATCATAAATGTTTGTAATAGACGTTGAGCTACGTTGCTCAAGTCTAAAATACAGTTTTGTTCTATTCTGTATTTATTAAAAATGTATATAAATAAGTTAAATTTCAACGTTTTCTTCAATATGATTACAATACGTAAAACTACTTTTGAAGTTTATGTGGTTTGGTTAATTCGATTACAGAGATAGATCTGGCGTGCCATTTAAAGGGACAGTCGTCATTTCAGTCAGCAGAAGATACAGGAATGGAATTCTAGACGAAACTGCCTTTTCAATGGAAATACCGGTTAACTGAACGTTTATTCATTTGAACTCTTTACAGTTTCTGAAAATTATATATAATTCTAAACTTTAATGATCAGATAGTATTGTATTTTATTAGGTAGTTTGCCACATTGTCTTTACTGTTAATTGTGTGTGTTTTAGTTTAATATAGGTCAAGATTTTCATGTGTGTTTTACTTATTTGTCATTATGTCATGTGTGTTTTCTTTTTAAATTATGTATACTTTTTTACATAAATTTTTGAGAGTTTGAAAGAAAAATGTTTTACTTTGATGGACAATAGATTTTTATTTGTGCTTTACCAGTTTTGAGATGTGTTTATCGTAATTAGATATATACTTAAATATGTTTTCAGACAAATGGAGATGCACATTTCGATATTCCTAGATATGCATTGATGACATTATCTGAGAAACGTGATCACTTGGTACTTCTGGTGCAAGCCAATGTGACCGACGCAACAACGGGCATCACTGTCAGTGGTCAGGCCTTCATTCCTTACTATGAGCATCCGCATTTAGACAGAATACGTTTATAACAGAATAGTTTGATTTGTAAAACACATTTCAAAATTGCATTGTCTCCCTGCAAATCAGTTTTGCCACCAAATGAGTATGTATTAAATGTTAATTCGTACTTTGTTCATATACTGCGTAAACTAGCATAATACATGATTCAATTATACCATCACCTCTCACCAACCTAATTATGTCGTTTTTAACAAGGTGAAGGTAAAAAATCACTACGGCCAGCAACCGCGTCTTCCAACTGCAGAAATGAAAATTACCGTCAGTTACTTTAGCGACAAATCTACGAAAAAAAAATTACAACATGGCAATGCTTTTGTGAAAACACTACATTACATCAGTTAAACGAAGATGGAACCGTTGTCATGGACATAACGATACCAAACATAACTGCGGTTGCTGCAATAAAGGTGAGGTCGTGCAGAAGAGTCAGCACCCGTAAACCAGGCTTAAGTATCTTAGTGGGTTGCAGGTTTGGTACTAACCGCTCTAACACAATGAGTCAATTTGTCACATCATGTATTGTATTCATTATGACAATTTCATATATTGAGTATGTTTATGATTTTCTGACATATTCTTTCTATTGACTGCCAGATATCCTGTTAGACATAGATCTGTATTATTTTCAAATTTAATGCTAGAAAGTACAGGCATAATGCCCACTACTCCACTTGTTACTGGAGCAATCAATGAATTAAGAAACATATTCAATGTTCGATTTGATATACAGTTCCATAATCGAATAAACAAAGCATTGGCATTATTCTTGTTATCGTCACCAAATGAACTGAATGAAATTTTAAGTTGTTACCTAGATATGTAAAGCATAGTGCCATATAAAATATAAGTGCAATACGATTCGTTCATCGTTTACTTCTATTTATATTTATGACATTCGCAAAATCCCGACATTGTACTTTTATGTTCATTAGAGTAATGCCTTTGATACATGCAATACATTTTTGTTTTGTATGTGACAATGGGTATTATTATTTTTGGTATTGCATTTCGATATTTTCTGATAACTACCACCAATCGTTCGCGTATAATAATATAATTGATTAATAACTAATTTATTTGCTTCTGAAAGGCTGTGTATGGTGATCAGTCTGTTTACAAGACAATTAGGCGCTTTAATGTTGGAGGTAGTGTGTATTTGAAAGTGGATATGACCAGTGCAGGACCATTGAACGTAAGACTTTATATTGTGTAAGATTTATTTTTGATATGCGTTGTAGGCTAAGGCTATAACATACAAATACAAGTTTATTTTGTAACTATATATCATAACACATGTAGTAAGTATGTTTATGATTTACATTATCTTACGAACACAGGCTTTGGTAGTATTTAACTAATATCAAGACTTTGTAGCGGATCATAACAACTGCCTATTGCATTAAAACTATTCCAAATGGAATCTTTATGCAAAATACAAATATTTCTGTTGACCCATTGGTTATTATTAGAGCAATTTGTAGTATATATTCGTTACAGGTAGGTGCTGATGCTACAGTAGAGGTGACAATAACTAGTCTGAAATCTAGAGAGACAGTCTATTACATTGTGAGTATGACACAGTTCGACAACGTGAGCTTACTGTATTTTACAAGTCTCAAGCGCTTAAAATAAACTTGAGCGTACATTAATTTGTTTTATGTAATTACATACGAAGTAATAGGATCTTACGTTCATAAATTTTACATAAATATGTATACATGTACAAGTACACATATATATAACGTGTTTTCACTATATTCATATATTAAAGAATAGTAACTGTAACTGTTCTACATTTGTATTAATATTATTATTAAAATGTTCCAAAATAATTAGATGACTCTTAAACTTGTAGTGGTATGCATTTATTTAGAAAATGCTAATTTAAGTATAAGAAAATAAACATTTGTTATAGGCAGATAACAAAAGATAACTCAAGATAAAGACAAACTGGAACATGACTAATTTATCAATTTGCAATCAGGATTTATATCCAAGATGATAAATATTAATCGCGTATTAGTTTTCATTTAAATTTGTTTTATTTAGGTTATTACAATTAATGAATTCATCGCCGAAATATAAATATCTTAATACCAAAAAATATTCCCCAAAAAGAGTCAACTGTAATTGACTTGAAATATTCATATTCTTTTTGTCAGATCGTGGCAAAAGGACTGATAATAAAAACTGGAGAAATAGTTTTAACTGGTCCATCCATGAAAGGCAAAGTGAAGTTTGAAATAACACGTGAAATGGTCCCGTCAGCCAGGTTCATAGCTTACAATTTAAGAACTGGTGATAAAAAGGTTGTGGTGGACGGTCTCAACTTTGTTATAGAGGATATGTTTGAGAACAAGGTAGAGTATATCCAATATCACAGAGCGTATAACTTTATTGAATTATCTATTTTGTATTAAAGCATTGTTAGCTTAAACTGGCAGTTAATTTATCTCTGCTTGTTATTCACATTGTAGATAATAATTTTATTTAAAAAGTACAATTTTCTCTTCTAAAATCTTTATATTTTGAGAAATGGTATCTAGCGTGAATAATTTGTTTGAAATATAAAGTAGTTGGTGATTGTGAAAATACAACAGTACATATATATATATATACTTTGTATTCACAACACATCTTAACTTTACTGTGTCATTAAACCCGGCTTTGTATCCACAAAAAATCTCAACGTTACAGTGTGCTTAAACAAGGCTTTGTATTCACAAAACATCTAAACGTTACTGTGTACTCAAACTAGGCTTTGTATCCACAAAACATCTAAACGTTACTGTGTACTCAAACTAGGCTTTGTATTCACAAAACATATAATCGTTACTGTGTACTCAAACTAGGCTTTGTATCCACAAAATACCTTAACGTTACTGTGTACTCAAACCAGACTTTGTATCCACAAAACATCTTAACGTTACTGTGCATTTAAACCCGGCTTTGTATACACAAAAAATCTCACCGTTGCTGTGTACTTAAACCGGGCTTTATATCCTCAAAACATCTCAGTGTTACTCTGTATTCAAACCGGTATTTGTATCCTCAAAACATCTTAACGTTACTGTGTATTCAAACCGGGCTTTATATCCTCCAAACATCTCAACGTTACAATGTACTTAAATAGGTCTTCGTATCCTCAAAACATCTCTTATTGTGTATTTAAACCAGACTTTTTATCTAAATAAAATCTCAACTGAAGAGCATGTTTCAATTTTGCTTGGCATAAATATTCAGGATTAGTTTCAATATCACTGACAAAGTCTTCGTGGTCATGCAAACGCTTTATTGTTAGAACATATTAAATGTAAATGGTATTCTTAAGTTTGTTTTGTGAATGCTGAACATATTAATTGATGATGGAATATGTACAATTTTAAAGCTTCTAAATCTAATTAAAAAGGTCAAAATTGAGTTGGATCAGAGAGCATCTGTACTAAAACAAATATCTAAGATTAACGTCCGTGTAACTGCCGATGCAGGTTCCCTGATCAATGTATTAGTGGAGGACAAAAGTGCACTTCCTCTTCAAAACAGCAACGACATAACACCGTCCAGGGTATGTATGACATGTGGTGTATATCAGCCCAAATAAAACGCAATGTAAATGTTTACGTTTCAGACTTAATCGTCATTTGCCTTGTCAATCGAATGGAATGAAAATATAACCAGTTGAATGTTATTTTGATAGTAAAATAAATGAATATTGAATACAGCAACTTACAGACTGCATGGCAGTTTAAACAATTGACCTGACGTAAGAACAACTACCGTTCCGCCCACTGGCTTTGTGGCATTTTTTGTCTAAGTAATACAATAAAGTGTTTACTCATAAGCTTGTCTAAGAAAATGTCGGCGTAGCAGCCAATATTGATCGCTTAATGACATTCCATCGTTAGGTCAATAACCATGAATTGGCATTGTTATAATTTCTATATGATTTGTTTCAGTCATGACGCACCTTCAATATTAAGTGAAGGTTGCTCTATATTTCATAATCCTAGACGAATGGATACAATAAAACTGTTATTTTCTTTTCATGGTTGCGTATTGTTTTAAGGGGTCCTTTTATCTGATATGCATTAGTAATTTTACGTGTTTTCTGGCCGCCGTATGACTTTGCTTTGCATGTGTAACGATAATTTTCATTCAGTAATGTTTGGAGTTAAAGTTCCATGTAAGCCCTTTCTAGGAGTGCTACATATTTCATTTATTTTTATGACCAGATTCAATAATAGTATCTCTTAAAAAGATCCTTTGAGGTATATAATCTCGGTGACATTTTGTTTTACTATGAAATCCTTTTTATCGTATATTTTTATTGAATTCTATATATCTTTCCACATTCTCTCTGGTTTAGCAATTTGTACATGCAACATTGAAATCTCGTTATATAACAGTTTGTATTTAAATTTTGATACTGATGCTGTAATCCATTCAAGGTCAAGGCCGCACTGCGCCAGTTTGGTGACACACCATTGTTTGATAGTGAATGGGATCATTCTGTATCAAGACCCATTGTGGCAGGCGATTCGTTCCATATATTTGAAGTAAGAAGCTATTCCAAACAATCTTCCTTTGAATAGAGTTTAAATAAGAAATTGATTGTGAACAACATCTATCTGTACGATCGTTGTTTTCGTTCAAAAACTCGGAGGTTTTCAGAGAAAGAATGCAATATTTATAGAGTTTAAACCAGCGGTTTAATGTTAACAACATTTAACTGTACGGTCGGTTGTTTCCGTTCAATAACTCGAAGGTTTTCAGGGAAAGACCGCTTTAATCACAATTTTTATTTCAAATATTACGGTCACTCGTTCCCACGTTAAATGTGTATGGTACCTAACTGGGAGTTGGACTTTTTAACTTAACAACCAGCGATCCTCCGTGGCCGACTGGTTAAAGGCACTATCTCTTACTTCCTACCTAAAAGGTCGTGGATTCGAGCCTAGCTTGGTACAAAAATTGTAAGTGAGAAAGTTTGCCAGTAACTTGCGGATTTGCGGCGGTTTCGCTCAGCTTACATATGGTGTTTTCTTCAACAACTGGACATGTCACATGTAGCCTAGTATGTGGTGGCCAATCATGCTGTTTTAATTAAACATAGCTTAAAAATGAAGAAACACCTTATTACCGTTAAATAACATGAATAATTTTCTACTGCATTCGCAATTATATTATTTTAATAGTATTTAAAAAAATAATAACATTTCAATCTAAAAATATTTTAACATTTAAGAAAACATAGCATAATTTATCATATTTAAGCAAGCATTTAAGCATTGATATAAAACAATATTAATGTACATGTATATTCCTTTTTATTAATGATATTTATTTTTAAAAACAATCTTACGATATTTTGTTATAGAACGCCGACCTAAAGTTCCTCACCGACATGCACATTTTCAAGTCTGACAACGGAAAATGTAAGTAAAGCAAGTTTGAAAGTAATCGAATACTTATCAAACTATATACTTACAATAAAACATATAAAGCGACTCCTGTATTTCACGTTAAGACAGAATCATATGCATCTTCGACAACAAGCGTACAAGATTTAACAAGAATATCATATTGTTCGAAATTAAACGTTACACTTTATATGTATCTGGTAACGAATCCTTTATTTCAAATACTACAATTATACTGAATAGGATTGCATTGTATATGTCTTGTGTCGTACATAACAATATATTCGTCTTAAGCACCATCAATAAAATACACATCTAATATATCGAATTTTGAATTTGTAAGAGAGAGTCTGGCTGTGCTACTCTTATTTTCTCGGTCTCGTTTTATAGCGTGATAGATAGGAAAGCTTGGTACACCCGTCAACCAAGTTTGATCATGTTTCCGATGGGGTTTTTGCTTCTGATGGACGTGCATTTTCCTATTTGTGTATGTTGATAGGGAAAAAACAAAACAAAGAATTATCAATTAATATAGATATGAATTTTGTATGGATATATAGAATATAAACTATTTAATTATTTTATGGAGATATTCCAGTCTTAAAATACTACAAATTTAAAGAGTTCAACGTGTCAAGCACTCTATTTCCATTTCAGCAAACAATGGACAGTCATCCAGAGTAAAGAGAATTGACAGTGTTATGGGTATTGTTGAGACACGAAATGATTTCTCAAAGACATTGGTCTGGTACTCTCAAATTGCACCGTAAGTTTATTATGTTATGTTGTAATCAGTTTTAGTATAAGCGACTATTTATACCAGTCACTTTCAAGGACAAACTTTAATATAATGAACGGAACAGCTAATCCGCCCCTGACATTTTATGTTGTTGTTTTTTGTCAACTGAAGGAACCAGTAGCTGGTCTCCTGACATTTTGTGTATTTTCTTAAATGCAATTTAGATTTCAATAAAAAGGAGCATTATGATAACAATGACCAGGTTTTAAATGTTAAATTCGACTGAAACTGGAATGATTTCATAATTATGGAAATGGTAACCTACTTAATATTTTGACAAAGATAATAGAAACACAAAATAAGTTGGTAGCTGTTCTAATCAGGGACATTGAAGACAATTTAAAATTCTTATTCTACATTTACACACGAAACGTAATGACATTCGCTGACAAGAGGTGGAGATGCGTTTTCGTCTGGTGATTGCTTACAGAGTTGTGTTTTCTCGGCCTTCATTGTTACAACTCCTACACCCTGCATTTTTCATCCGAATGTAAAAATCATTTTTACTCTAATTACTTTTTCTCCACAAATTAATTTTAAATGATATACTTTCTTATTTTCTTTTTTCAATCACTTTATTGTAATTAAAGTCAGGCCAACTGTTTAACATATTCATAAAATAAATTAACGTTATTTTTATATTGACAAATTTCACATTTTGGATAAGAACTCCAATGGATCCAATCTTTCGTTCTGATCATTTTTATATATTGTACACACATATATTGTATTGTTGAAATATACGAACTAAATATATGTTTAAACTAAGAAATTAAATATCATATAAGCTGAAAATGATCCCTTATTGCAAATGTAAACGTTGATTATATGATTTGTAATAATGATTGTTTAATTCATTGTATCAGACAATAAAGTGAAATGTAAGTTACTTGTGTTTATCGTAGTATTGATTATAAATCAATAATATTTTACAACTTAATATACTGAGATATAACAGTTTAGTCGGTACTTTCATGCAAGTTGAACTATAATGCAATATAAGTAATCGATATTGTTTTCAAACTTAACTATGTAGAGTAACTGCAACTGATTTTTGTATTTATTCTATAGACTGACTGAAAGTTATTGCCCCTTTATGTATAACAGCATTACATGCATTCCTTCTTGAAAGTTAAGAAAGTCGGTAAATTACCTCCCTTTACATTGAAATAAGAACGGTTAAGGATGACGGATATAACCAGAATGAAATTTGTATACTTTATTTAACCGCCAATTCTGCTTGTTAAAAAAACAAATTCAATTTCAGACTGCGTCTTCAAAATATCATTATATCCAGGCACACATTTGGCTTTAAATGTCCCCTATGGTATGTTAACTGTCTAAGATTTTAGTTTTCATTAAAAGTTTCTATCATAGTGTATAATTCACTGTGTTGTGTATTGGCATTTGAATTTAGTTTAAATCCACACATGTTTCGTAGCAGATACATCTGTAAAATTGAAGGCATTATGCAATGATTGTCACAATTAAAGCAAACTTACATATTATTACACAAATGTACATAATTGGGTTACAACTAGAATAAATTAAATTAAATATTATAATATAACTTTGTGTTAATAAGGTCTAGCTAAAATACATGATTTACAAATTAATATTACATTAAGGGGTCGTGACATCCCTCCCGAAAACAATATTATATATAAATTGTTAGTTAGTACATGCAAATGACATCATAAGATCATACTTAATCGATTAAACAATGGATTATTTAAAGACTTTTAGTAAAATACCAAACAAAATGCTTACTAAAACTGACAACAATTCAAGAGTGCCGATCTAGCGATCCAAATTTGAACAATATATGTTGTTGAAGTTTTTCAGTCATTTACAACGAAGTCCACAACTGGTAAAAACACATCTGCACAGTCACGTTAATGTCAACGCCATACAAATAATCTTTAAGTAATATAAAACAGATTGCAAATCGCTATCCGACTAAATGCAAAATAGAAATACATGTCATTTTATACCGATTTTAATGCACTTACATCAAAACATTTTCAATGTGTATGCACTGTTATGCAGTAATGCACAGCGATAGTGAAGCATCGTTTTCAAAAATCAATGGTCATAGTTTCATCAACGTTCTGTTTGTTTGATTAGCAGTTTTCGATTGGTTGAGGATGAAGTACCATTCAATTAAACGACTTGTCGTCTGCTGGACATTTTAACAACCACCACCATCACCCAGAAACTTTTATAGCAGCACTCATTTGGACATAACTCGTGATTTAATGTAACATTAGTAACTTTCTTGCTTGTCAAACTGACATCTCCAATAAATAATACCTTACACATCCATAGTTACAAGTTCATTTTAATCACGATGAGGAGAAGAATGCGATGCAAACTGCGAATGCACTTTCAAGTGTTTGATACATTATAAACTGTTATAAAATAAATTTGAACGTATTTCATGTCAGGCCATAACATTATTTTCCGTAACTATGACATTATGAAGAAATAATATTGGATAGACACAAAGCAATACTTATAATTCATGACAACTGTATGTTTGTTTTTATCCAAGGGAATCAAAGGTTGCCCTGAGCACCTGTCGTCTTTACTACTGTAACTTTAAGTCCGAGTTCGGTATCAGAGTAAATCATTTGGACTCAGACCTGCCTCTCATCATAGAGTTTGATATCTGAAAGATCAACGTCAAGGTAACCAATATTCGAGCAACCGATTTCATCAACGTATTGCGGATCTTTTTGTTCAGACGTACAAATTCGCTAATTCATTTCAGTAGCATTTGCTGAAATAGGGTAATAGGTCTTCTCCCCGAATTTCATCCTAACTTCGACCTCCTCTCCTATTTCAACCCTTTGGCAACTTGGTGTACTTCCTGATCAAAGTTTTTGTAGATTTCAATTCCATACGTGTATCTGGAAACACGTGATGTGACTGTTTTCGGATTGTGTGCAAAAAAAAAAGGACCCTTCAAAACTGTAAGACCGGCTTCTGCTGGAATGACGATACTCTTATCTGCGAACTCGCTTTTAATGCTGTGTTGCAGAATATTCGACTGAAAAGCCACGAACCATCAGTATAATATTCGCTCCCCTGACCGCACTCTCAGAAAAGACGCAGTTGAGGTTTGAAACAATTTGATTGCACATCTTTGAGGTGAAAAGATTTTTGATTTGATTGGCCTCAATACGAAGCTTGTCGCCGGTGAAGGTCAGCTTGCCTTTAAGATCCTTTTTCGCCAACACACTGTGTCTAAACAAAAAAGATGTTAATACAGATCAAAATCAAATTGATATAATGCTTTCGTTTTTTTTTCTATAAAATTAATTATTGATAGATTGTATGTATAACTATAATATATGTTATGTCGTCGTATGACATGTTTTAAACTGATTAACAAAGTATACACTATTAAAAATGTTATTCTGGAGACACAGATTAGTGGAATAGGCAACACCGTATTGTCCCTCGTTCCCGATTTATACAGAGTTTCATGCATGTATACGTGTCTGTTTCCAAGCAAACTGCTACATGATTGTAAGGAACCAAAAATCATAAAAAATAAGTTAAAATACACGACGATATTTTATGGCCGTCATTTAGCTTCCTTCATTCTCAATAACACAAGCTTAATAATGAGTGCTATTTAATTCCTGTCAAATTATGTATAAAAATGTATACTTATACTACTATCAAACTTTCCGCTACTACTAATATTGCAATAAATAATAACAAACTTTAATTTTAAGAAAAAATATTTGATATGAATATAATTTTCATATCATATATATATTACTTTAAATAAAAATGTATGAATCGAAATTAATTTAGATGTAATAAATAAAGGGAACTGTAACTTTGTACAGATACTTAATGCAATGACAATATTTACAAGACAATTTTTATAATGTTTGACACTGCAATGGGATTTTAGGTATCAACAACGCCTGTTTAAATAACACATATTAGTTAACTTGTACATATAATCGTCTAAAAGAATAAAACATAACTTTAAATGACTTTAAACACATACTTCTGAAACACTTTCATGGTGATTGGTTCAATTATTTCAGTCAGTAAGCTGAGGAATATTTCGTCTATTCTTGTACCTCCCCATGGACACCCATTGGCCTTGTACAGCTCATACTTACATTAATTAGATGGGTAATGGTTATACGTTAAAGAAATATAAAACAATTATCGATATACATTACATATACGCATTTAAAAACCTTAACATCAATAAAATGAACCTTAACGACGTTTTTTGTGAAGCTGGTGTACATGCAAAAATGACACATGGCGTTGAAAAGTCACATCATTAAAAGTAATGGCAAAGGTAATGGATTAAATAAAACATGAATTCAAACTGAAATAGTACCTCCACAATCCAATACTAGATATCTGGTTCCCGGTGAAAAACAGGAAATACTTCCTCCGTGAGTGACCTTGTTTACTGGTAAATATTTACAAAACATAGACGCAGCTTCGGGTTTCAGTGCCAAAGAAAGACACTCTGTACGTATACCAGCCTCTGTGACACATAGAATCGAATACCATACGTTATTATTTACTGGTAGTTTACTGGGCCTATTCAATGTGACTCGCATATTATGATAATACTACAACTTGTGATAAGGGTGATACAATATAATCAAATTTTTTTGCGTACGTACTATGCTTTTAAATGGTTTCCTTTGTCAGGCAGCAAATACCAAACAATGTTGATATTTAAATGAATCAATGTACATTTTTTTAAATACTTTTATAGTACAGATGTGAATAACCTAAGTAAATGATTCAGAATCTCAAATTGAACATAATTTTTAAATAATAAAAATTAAAGTACATTATGGCAATGAAACAAAAATGTCATAGAAAGCAACTTTATCGATTAAATTTACTAAAAACATAAAATTATCAGTTGAGTAATGTAATTATTAATTGATTATTGTAAACATATGTTGATAAATGTAATTATTAGTTTGTAAAATGTGTCAACTGGGGGCATTCATATGAATATAAACCTTCCAACCGGTGACGTTCCTGGTTGGACACAAGTGCAAAAAACATAAACCATGCGATCTTCGTCATTTTTCCGTAGCCATAATCCTACATTCGTCCATTTCGACAATGGTCCCCGGTTACCGGGTCTTATACTATACCAATGAAAATATCGTAAGAGTTGTCTCCCTTTAATTAAAATTATAGCATATTGTGACAGAAATTGTGTTGACACACGGTTATCGTTTCACTGACGGCCGATCAGCGTCTTTCACTTTCATTCAAAATGGCTACAGGGTCAGCGCATTTCGCGAACATGTAACTTGTATGTTTATCGTCACCAACTGGCAAAAAGGTAAATATTTCATCTATATTACGGTGTCGAATCACAGGAGCATGTTCCGAACAAAATGTTTTAATGCGTAGATCTAGATCTGAATAAAAAAACATAATACGTGTATACTAATTATGAACTAAAAATACCTGTGTTCGAATTAAATGAAAGACATAGTCAAATGGTAAGTTGCAAATACACGTGTAATACTTTTCAAACTCCAATTAGGAACAAGAACACTACAGTAAGTCTAAATAATACACTTAGCTATGTATGCTATATTGATGCAGTTCAAGTGTAGATGCATATTTAGTTAAATGTGTTTTTTGAAAGACAAAACAACAATATATATTTCAGTCATTATAATGGTAAATGATAATAAATTATAATCAAAATTGTATACTTGAACTGCATCAATATTGTAAACATGGCCAACTTTGATAGTTTTCTACAACAAATAAAATCAAGATTTGGCAATTTTAAGAAATCTGATTTTTAAAATGGCTGTGACATTACATTCACCTTAAATGGCTTTAGCATAGTAAACAACGTAGTAACAAGTCTCACCTGTTTACAAACAAAAGTTAATTTAATTAAAAAATGTAAATAATTAAAATTTGATATCCTATACATTATACTAGATATAACAGTACATGAGGTAGAGAGTGACTTACAATCCGTGAGTTGTATAAGGACCTCAGTGGACCTTTGACAATAAAGAAATTAGGCGACCATGTACTAAATCTCATTACCAACGTCAAAGGACGGCATGACATGGAAAAAAATTAAGACGTTTGTATGGCATTACATCTGTTTGTTGCATCGCTATAGCTTAGAGTAATCGGTATGGTGGTAACATTGGCAACAGCTTATTTTGTCAGCTCTGTTCTTTTGTTAAGGTACGAAACTTTAACTTTTCCTCTTAATATTCAACCTTCTCATGAGTGATGTGTATAGGATTGTGGGAAAATTGAAACTTCATTAAATATTATAACGTTAATTGTTGGAGTAATCGGCATGCTGGTTACACTCAGTCTGGCAACAGCTTATTTTGCCAGCTCTGTTCTTTGGTTAAGGTTCGAAACTTGACATTTGTCCAGTTAGTATTCAACCATTTCATTAGTGATTTAAATAGGATTGTTGGAAACGTGAAACCTCATTAAACATTATATGTACAAGGCAATCGAATTCCAAAGTAATATGTTCATATTTGTCATAATAAATGCATTATTACCCAAGTATAGACAAGTACAAGTGAAGTTTGAATATCAATTTAAGGCATGGACATTAGTTGTTGAATATTCATAAAATACAAAATACTAATTTCGTTGAATAAATTTGTATATTTTATTCATTAAATTTGTACATTTCATTCATTATTTTGTATATTTTATTCATCAAATTTGTACCTTTCATTCATTAAATTTGTATATTTCATCAATAATTTGAACATTTCATTCATTAAATTTGTACATTTCAAATTAATCAACAGGGAAAATCCTTTCGACTGCATTAATCTTCTTAATGAGATATTGGATATACTGTACTACATGTTAAACAAGATAGGGATTTGGTTGTAAAATTACCTGCCTCTCTCCTTGGTCTGGACATAAGGTAAAATAATATTTGTCTTCATATGTCAGGGTATTCATATTCAAAGTTGACTAGTTTTATGCGCAATACATACATCGTTTATGCAACTTTCATATATTTCTATGAATTATTAAAAATTCAGTACGTACCTATATATGTTTATCATTGTCTGAGTACATGCATAAATCTTTTGACTTTTTAGTGCAAACTAAGTATTTTAAATAAATTAACTGTATTTTAAACAAAGCCATTGAAGAAAAAGTCAAATAATTTAATAATTACTGATTAATTTGCATTGATATTGTATGAAATCTAATTATATGATATCTAATTATATGATATGTACTTATATGATGCATCATGTTTTTGTTTACCCTTGTATTGTTGTGTGTTTGTATTGTATGTGTAAATAACGATGGACTGTTCAAGTTATATTGAATAAAATTCTGTTCTGTCATCTAGCAATGACATAAAACATAATTGTTGACTACAATGAAGTATATTATTTAGGTATTCGAGTGAGCAATAAATAAGAGAACTTAGCTGAGCCGGTGGTCCAGTGGTACAACATTTAACCCAGGATCGGAGGGACGTGGGTTCGATACTCTACCACGGTTATGTGTGGCGTCCTTGACAAAGACACGTTTGTTGCATATGCTTAGTACTGGTTATACACAGGAAGACTTCGAGTGTGATTTGTAGTAACTTGCTTCAAAATCGAAGTAAAATGAATAAGTTACTGGCAATGAATTGGTATGATCGTGAGGTCTTGTTGACTACATAGTATGTCAATCGTGGTGTTAACAAATGTAATTTATCTGATGTTTCACTGAAGCGAACATTTATATCCATTGATTTATTTCACTTAAGTTCAACATTTCACTGTTAAACGGAAAAAAATTAATAAATACAAATGTACAACAGTATGTAATAATTGTAAACTGTATTAAATATTCCAAGTATACAAAACAACGCGAGCCTTGAAGACAACGTATGACTAATTAAAGACGAACTTCATATTCACGCTGAAATGGTTAGTCAAATGACCTTGCACACAAGCGATGCAACTGAATCACATCTAAATGAGTCTTTCTCTGAAATTGTTATCGAGGACATAAACTCAATATTGGTGATAGGTTGCTATTTCGATTTGGATGTTTTGACACAGGTCATAATGAATATTGATTCTTTTAAGTTTATAATGACCCTTCCAGATTCAGAAACGGGTGTTATGAAGGGAACCGCTGTATATTATTACAATAAAAATGCAATCAAATATCGTGTTTCAAGATTCATATACGGATTAGCTAAAAATTGTACAATTGCAACAGGTATCAATAATGGTAACAAAAATGATACTGAGACAGAAAACACCTATCGATTTGATAACTGCATTCAAACGCATATTGAGATAGGAAAACGAGTGAAATCTGAATTTGAGTTTGATGACAATCTAAGTAACTGTATATACCCTTATATAAGAAAACACACTCTCATTGTTATGTCTGTCTATAAATGTGACAAACAGAACCCGACTCATGTAGACGAACCAGGATGTACAGACATTGGGCGTCTCATGATTGATGTAAACGGTACCGTCGGCCATGATGAACAGGATATCATAGTTAAATTAATGTACGGAGAAAGGTAACTTAAAGTAAGCGCTGTGAAGACTGGAAAGGAGCTAAATGCAACTGTTGACTCCTTAAACGAAACCTGATTCATCTTGTAGAAACTGTCTTTGTATGTTTTATCATTTTAAAAACGTCTGCAATGATGTTAGATCCGACATAAGAAATAAAGCACAGCTTAACCAAATGGTATAAATATTCATCACAAGCGTGTTTGTGTTTTAATGTTCATTATAAGTATTTTCTTTGTCATATGTCCATTTTTCTTTGTCACGTAAATATTTAAGAAATAACTGATTACTTTCTCACTTGAGTCATCGGCGAAAGTCGAATGACAATGAGGTGCAATGTCGTATATCAATCAACATGAATACTGTAGACGGGCCGAGATTCGAACTCAAGACCCCGAACCAATAACCAGACTGAGCTAAGCGAGACCAAATACAAAATCTCCAAATACTATTTATCCCGAGTCTTTCTAAGAATAACGTTTAATGTCATAAACTGATACAGATTAAATATAGATTAAAATATCAATACTAATCTACATATAACTCATCCGGGTTGTTTCTTCGATTAGCGATTATACCAAAAGTATTGCGATATCGCCTTCGTCGACTGTTTTTAACGACTGCCATGTCGCATATGTTATACAAGTATACATACTTACAGTATAGGACAACTAATTAAACTGAAAATGTTATCTTACCGATTTAGTTTATCTAAAAATATCGTGGTTTGTGAATATTATGTGTTGTTCGTTCTTAAGTAATATCGTCTACACAGATTGAACATGTGAGACTATTTACGGACCCCTTCACATCAAGTCCTGGATCCGCTGTTGTTATATCATAAACAAGCTATCAATCAAGTCTTCTTCTTCATACGCGTGATCGTAAATACAATCAAGTACACTGTATTACAAATGATCCCTTACAGTCTAATAGTTTAATAGTTTAAAACCAATATAATCTAAACCAAGGTCATCATACATTGTATCTCTATACTTTAATATTTATTCGCCTATTTTAACTCATCGTTCGTCCGCAGATTCACGTACGAAACATTGCAAATTTATTGAATTTAAGTCGCAGTCTTTAAGTGTTGTAAGAAACAATAAGTTTTTTTCAGGTGTGCTTTCTATAGGCGCTGTAGGTACGTGCCTAAACTTATTTTCTGACGATCGAAAAAGAAAAAAAGGCAATAAAAATCGAAGTCTAAGGGAATAGGATGGTAAACTTAAAACATTGTAACACCTGTTGTGTGGAAATAGTAGCCACTTGAAACCATGAGACAGAAGGCTAGTATTTAATTTTCCCTATATGAAAGAGAACAAAATTTAAAACATTACATGTATTATTATCTAATTTGGTTTTAAAACAGTGAATTCAAGGTTAATATTAAGGACAGCCAGGCCTCTAAAAACATAAGAAATACACGCCTAAACGCACTTATAGCAGTCTCCATCCCCTCCCTCTCCCACTCATCCCACAACCTACCCCCTAACCCCCAAATGTGCAACTGTGTCTACACATAGTTTTCATTTAAGCTACGCCCCTGCTTTTAATAAGAATGCTAGTTTCTATTTGAATACCAGGACTATCTGGTAGGGAAGGTCCTCAGATATGTACTGTACTATATTAGGCCGGGAGCTAGAAGGGTCCACCGTGCACCCCCCCCCCCCCCCCCCCCACAAACCTCCGAACCAATATTTTTCTGAAGCCCCATGACGCCCTGATCACGAAAATAAATGTTAACATTGCGTAAGTTGGGACGAACTTCCGGTTATGACGTCATCAAGATGGCTGCCATAGTGAAATTTACCCAAAATGTGAAAAAAATCATAAAATCGTTATTTTTCGATCAAATTTAACAAATGAGGTATCAAAATGACCGCAATAGAATAACAAACAGATCTGTTAACAAAACAAACTACTAGGAATAGATTCATTTCGAACAAAAATGAATTTATATCGATTTTGAGGTCAAAATTTCAATTTTTCACAAAATAATTGTCATTATTTTTGGTCAAATCTTTTCAAGAAAGCAAACAACCTTAGTCATGATTCAAAAATGTTTTATTCACACTATTGAGCTGAATGATCAAACGCTATTTTGTTCATATCCTGTGTATCACAACTGTTCAAATATCAACAGTCATATCAACAATAATTGCCGTTTCTGTGTGTCTAAATATCTAACAAACACAGAGTTTATGTCATTCGAGGGTACATATTGTCAATCCAGATCACTGTCTGTGCTTTCACCACTGCTTTGTACACTAAACTGATCTAGCACATCTGTCAGCTGGTATACAGTTTCCGAGTCATCTGAATCCACATCGTCGTCAGACTGCAGTGGTTCGCCAGCGATGTCGATGAGCTCCTGTGGCAGAACATCTCCTGTGTACCACAGTGGCTCCAGCTTTCCATCCTTGACCTCCCATCCATGGTCAAACTTCACATCTGGAATATCTGGTTCAGCAATGTGGGCCCTCTTCCAGATTCCAACCTGATAGTTGACACGTCTTACGTGCTGCTCCAGACTTCTTCTGCATGGTGGAAGTGATCCCAGGTCCACATTCTTTGAAGGGTGGGGTAGGTCTTCCTTGGCACACAGCTCCTGTATGCGGATGTATCGCAGCCCATTAACCTTGTGCACTCTAGCACGACCATATATGGAACACGTGAATTCCTCTAGTTCATCAAGGAGGTCTTCGGTTATGTCCCAAGTTTCCCCCAACCTGCAGAGTACAGCAGCAAACTTTGGAGTTTTCTGGAGAGTTTTCAGTGGTTTGATCTTTCCTATTCCTTTGAATGCGCTGGTAGTGTCACATCTAATGTATGCATGGAGACACATGAGTGCTGTTCAGTTGTTCTGTGTATAGCCCTCTGCCAGTTCGGTGATGTTGATCAGTCGCTGCTTATTTCCAGTGCCAGTGTCAAATAGAATCACTACATTTGGCAATGTGAGGGCGTAGTGCAGTAGGATGAAGAATACATCGCTGTCTGGACTTTTGAACCGGATGTACTCGTATCCTTTGTCCTTTCCATACATGCAGTACAGAACTACTCTGGAATCAGTTTCCTCTTGGGATGAGCGTAGAGTTTCGATCTCCATCTTCGCTGTGCTTTGCCCATATTCAGACGTCAGCTGGTATGCAGCTCCTTCACATATGATGATGACTTTTCTTCCAAGGAGCTTATTGACATATGAATGATTACTCCACGTCTTGCAGAGGAGATTGATGAATTGTGTCTTGTTGTCATCATTTGTCAGGAACTGCTTCCAATCAGGAGGTTTCTTTGTGCTTGCCCCCTTTACAATGAGCTTCTCACTACAGCCCCTTCTCTCACGTTCCATGGATTTGACAGAATTGGGAGTATACATATCTGTGCTGAACACCGCATCTGTTGTCGTTGACATCATGCCAAAAATCTTGTTGCAGATCAAGCTGAAATTGGCTGGTATCTCCTTGAGGTAGTAGAAGTAGGCATTACCATCATAGACCACAAGTGTTGACTCAGCCAATGGAACCGGTGCATCCTCACACTCTTTGGTCAGATACTGGAAAGATTTAGATTTGTCTGTCTTTGCCAGAAATCCATCTGCTGTTCCAATGCTGTATGGGACAGGGGTCAGCGGGTACGACATCAGCTCCTTCATGTCCAACTGCAAGCCCTGGCTTTGGGATTTCACAAATAGTTGGAAGGCAATATTGCCTTGTTGCTTATACTGGACCACTTTGTTGTTTGCCGTTGTTACTTTCATCTTCTTGTTCATGTCACCAAGCGTTCTCAGATTCATCCGCTTTACTGGTTCAAAGAAGTTTTCATTCTTCTCCAGCCTGTCTTTTATGAAAGCTTTCTGTGCGTCTTTTCCTGACTTTTCTGCGCCCAAAACATCAGTTGCTATAATCTCAGTGGCTGCAGCTCCAGATGAAAGACTGATAAGTTTGTCTTGGTCGTCAACTATAAATGGATTGATGAAGCTTTCAACTGCCTCCTTTGCCTTTCGTACGCATTTATCACTTTTCAGGATCTCTGCAGGTCGTACATCACGATGCATTGTTCCACTTTTGCTGTCTGTCAGCATGTCCTCCATGTTCAGTGTCGTGTTGACATACTGGGATCTCGCGTGTGTTGTTCGCACCCATCTTTTGTATGCATCATGGTTGCTGAGAACCCCTGAAACACCAAAACCACCCCCACCAGCGCCACCATGAGATTTGGCATGTCTCATAAAGGTTTCCTCCATAGTTTTGTCGAAGGCACAGCGGTTTCCGGGTATGAAGGAACGAGTCACACTCATTGATCCCCTCTTGAACAAATCAGTTGCTCCGGGATGAGATACCTCAATGTTAGCCAGGAAGATGGAGAAGTATGTGAGATATCGGGCGTAGTTTTGACCACCAAATGCAAAAAATATGTCTGTCATGAGATGCAAACAGTGTGCATATGCAAGGAAGTCATTGTGCTTCACTGCCTGTACGAGAGAGAGTACTAGCCATATATGACTCATATAGGAAGCCCAAAGTTGGGCAGTTTTTCCGTGACTGCCTTCACTGACCTCCACTCTATACTGCAGGTAACCCTGGATGTAATTACTGAATGCATCGTCATCTAATGCTGCGTCCAATTTGGTTTCTGTGAGCGATTGTAACAAATCATCCAACTTCTTCATCGAGTCTGCTGGGATGGAAGAGAACAGTTCCTGCTCATTTTGGTGAGCCATGTATTATTCCAATAACAACCTTTCCAAGCACTCCAGCATGGTCTTATGGCAGTGCATCGCCCTGTCATAGTGCTTTCCGGATATCACACCTTGCAATGAACCAGAGGCAATCAGCCCTGCTTCAAGTAGGATGTCAGACAAACCAGAGCCATCCATCTTCTTCCCAACCATCTTCAGATAAGCACACACGAGGTGGAAAGTACCAATCAAAACAATGTGCTTCTCATACCATTTAGGGTTGTTCCAAAGCAATGCAATATTTAGAACAGATATTCCAGTGTGGTCATTTCGATTGCTTTTCTAACCAAATGAAACAAGAAAGCTAAGACTGTATTTCCTTTAAGTTTTATGATGGCGTCAGTCTTCATGAAGTTGTGATTGACCACTCCTGAAAACTGTCATGAATCTGTGTTTTATGTTGATTGAATGGGGTTCGAAAAACTACTCTCAGGCATGGAAGAAATTTGACCAAAAAATAATATAAATTATTTTGTGAAAATGTTCAATTTTGACCTCAAAATCGATATAAATTCATTTTTTTAGAAATAAATCTTTTTATATAGTTTGTTTTGTTAATAGATGTGTTTGTTATTCTATTGCGGTCATTTTGATACCTCATTTGTTAAATTTGATCAGAAAATAACGATTTTATGATTTTTTTCACATTTTGGGTAAATTTCACTATGACAGCCATCTTGATGACGTCATAACCGGAAGTTCGTCCCAACTTACGCAATGTTAACATTTATTTTCGTGATCAGGGCGTAATGGGGCTTCAGAAAAACGTTGGTTCGGAGGTTTGTGGGGGGGGGGGGGGGGTGCACGGTGGACCCTTCTAGCTCCCGGACTATATCATAAACAAGCATACAGAAAGATACGCCACTATCACCCTACTTTATCGATTGAATTTGGACAACCTCTATGTATATCAATTCACCGAAATGATTTAACGCGGTCTACAACCGTACAACTTGGACACTACTATAATCTTGTACGTCTTAAACTTACAATAGCTGCAAAAAGCTTTATTACAAGTTAAAAGTCAACGTTACAGGTATGTTATTATTAGCTTAAACATTTATTGTTAATTTATGGCCATATTGCTTAATTCTTCATTTGTTTTGGGTGAATTTTTGAAAACGAAAGAGGATGTAAATAAGGTATAGGTAAATACGATCAAACCATTCCCTGAAATAACAAGTACTATACACATGGAGATAAAGTTTCTTATTAATTGAAACAACACATCGCGGGGGAGGGGGGGGGTCAAATCCGAGATTCGTCGAGCGTAGCGTGTGATCTGGTGGTAGAGCATAGGAACCTAGAAGAGTCACGAGTTCGATTCACGACCACTGTCATCATGGGTTCGACCCCCCCCCCCCACCTGCCAAGGCTATGCCAGGTTTCCTTGAATAAACACTTCATCCTTATTTGCTTAGTTTATGTTCTACGTTAGAAGGTCATGATGAGTTATTTATAAGTACATATTTCACAATTGATGTAAAATAAAGTTTAAAGTTTAAAAAACGAAAGTTTCCCTGTTCCTAAACCTGATGATCAACATTTCTTTTAATCAAAGTATTCAAAATAAAGTGATATGTAATTGATTCTTAATTTAGGTTAATAACCATCTGATAGTATACAACTACTGTTTTGTGTTTGTTCTATTCGTTTTGCTGTACACTGAACCTTCTCTACTTATTTGAGATAGATTCGACATTTATTAGTACATTTTACTGATGTTTATAGGTACGTTTTACTTACTATTATTGGTACGTTATCTTGATATGTACACATTGATATCAGTTTATCATACGTTTATTATTTTTCGTACGGATTAATTTAACGTTGGCAATTTACAGAGGTTACATACACACTAAAACGTACATATTAACGCTACAGCGTATCTTTAAAAGGAAGTTTATTGCAAATCTATGTTGAACATTTGACACTTAGCTAACATTAGGTTTTTATCTTGTCTTGTATGTTGTTCTAAAAACTTTCTTGGAAGAAATATGTTCGTGTCACTTTATGATCAGCAATTTGTATAGGAATTAATCTTTATATAAAATATTTGAGGATGTAAGTTAATCGTTCTCGTATGTTTATCGGGCACACTAACAAAATACCAGTACTCGTATAAGGGAATAAATGTAATCATGTATTGATTTTACACATGCCTATCTTGCAATACGTTAATGTTATATCTAGTTTAGTTCAAGTTACATGTATTAGTAATTTTACATTAACCTTCAAATAATGAAGGACATTAACCCGAACTATTGCAGCGGTGATTTAGTGGTTAAGCGTCCGCTTCGAATTCGGAATGTCGTAGGTTCGATCCTAGGCCGGGTTAAATACTTTAAAAATAGTACTAGGAGCTTTCTCCCTTGGTGCTCAGCATTTTGAGGATAGCTCTTGGTCTGGATGGCCTGGTGTCATTATAACAAGACCTAGTGAGGTAGACATAGTAGTCTAGTACAGCATCGCTTTCAATACTGTCTTCAGTAGACCCCACCGTGATATGACTGACAATTTGTTGAAACAACGTTAAACATGATACAACTACAACTACTTAACCCGACAGTTAAACAGTCGATATTTAACATGAAATTGATTAAATAATGTTTTCGGTTTCAAGATATATGAGAGCAATCTGTCAAAGAATTTATACAACTGACTGACACATGATTCATAAAAGTACTGTATTTGACGGGCGTGTAGTATTGTTTATCCTGCATTAACATACACTGAACGGAACAGCTAACCCACCACCTGACATTTTATGTATCTGACATTTTATGTATTTTCTCAAAAAGTGTCAAAGTATTTTCCTTGAAATTTGAACTTGAATAAGGATGAACACTGCTTTGTAAAATCAAAACATATTGTCTGTTTATGTCGCCTACAAACTGTGATAACTCTACATAATATTTTGACGAAGGTATTGGAAATACAAAAATGTCGGGTTAGCTGTTCCGTTCAGTATATGGTAAAGTGTGTACACATTTATTAACCACTAGAAGAGAAACTCTGTCAGCGGTCCGGCTAGATCAGTTGGTATCTGTCAGTGAAAGGTACCTGGTTCCAGCTCCGGATTGGCTGAATGACATATGCATATACCACTAACACGGAGAACTAAACGCCGCTATACACTTTCAGGTTTAAGCAAGTGACATGGCACAGGTTCCCGTAATTTCTAGAGCTTTGAAGGAGAGGGTGCAAGTTGCCGCCATCGATTTCGGAACGACATATTCCGGGTATGCGTTCTCCTTTCGGTCGGATTTTCTGCAAGATCCGCTAAATATATCAGCCAATCAATGGAGAGCTGGTTCGGGAAGGACAGTGTCACTGAAAACGCCAACATGTATTCTATTTGACCCCCGTCAACAGTTTCACAGTTTTGGATTCGAAGCGGAAGATAAATATTCCGATCTAGCTGTGGATGAGGAACATTCTGATTGGTTCTTCTTCAAGCGTTTCAAAATGTTGCTATACGAAAACAAAGTGTGTATGACTATTTATTTATTTGACGTTTAATAAATTCGTTTTAAATCTGAAGGCAGAATGATAAACATACTTGACTTCGCAGTTCTTCTTTTTTTGGAATTTAATGCACCGCTACTTTCAACGCATTTAATGTTATATATGACATATCAAGTTTTACTGGTGTAGGAAGAGCTCAGAAAAAATCTGAGTAGAACCACCGTCCTTCCTGAAGTAACTGGCAAACTTTCTCACATGCAGTTTTTGGAGCGAGTGGGACTCGAACCTACGATTCAAGCGGTGAGAGGTAAGTTATCTTGAAATGGCGCCTTAGACCACTCGGCCAAGGAGGACCCTCTTCGCAATTCTAAGTTCTAACTTATATCTAAAACATGTCACGCTATTCCTGTCTGTACCAACAACTGATGTACTTACACTCCTTTGCATCGGTCATGAAAATATTTTGAACATTCAGTCTGGAACTTTAAAGTATAAGAAGCGAAGATATCGTTTTCTGACAAGTAGTGTACACTGGGTGCAACTTTGATATTTATAGTCTAGCTTCATATAAAACGTATTTTTTAAATCATATTCAATACTTTTCAACGTGTTGTTTACAATGTTTTATTTTCAAACTACAATTGTAATAACAGGAGCTCAGTAGAACAATACAACTGAAAGATAACACAGGCAAGACAATGCCAGCAATGACTGTGTTCACAGAGTGTATTCGCTTCCTTAAAGAACACATGATCGCCTCCCTGATTGACAGAAGATGTGGCCTAGATGCAGAGGAAGATTTGTACTGGATCCTAACTGTCCCCGCTATCTGGGATGATACAGCTAAACAATTCATGAGACAGGCCGCCATTAATGTAATTACATTAATTAACTAATAATAACATCAATCAAGTAATAATTACATTAATCAAGTAATAATTACATTAACCAACTAATAAATACATTACTCAACTAATAATTACATTATTCAACTAATAATTACATTAATCAACTAATGATTACAATAATCAACTGATAATTACATTAATCAGCTAATAATTACATTATTTAATTTAATGTACTATCAATTGCAATAATTAATTTAATAAATAACTCCATCAATTAAATGTATTTAGTTAATTTAATCGACACAGTTGCTTCTTATGACTTAATTTCTTAAACTCTTTTTCATTGCCAAAATGTACTTTTAATTCTATTATTTAAAAATTATGTCATATTTGAGAATCTGTATCATTTACTTAGGTTATTCATATCTGTAATATAAAAGTATTCAATAAAATGTATGATGCTTTATTTAAATATCAACATTGTACTATGCTGTCTGACAAAGGAAACCATTTAAAAGCATAGTACGTACGCAGCAACCAAACGTGACTCGATTGTAACACCCTTATCACAAGTTGTAGTATTATGATTATATTCGAGTCACATTGAATAGACCCAGTGCTCAAAACTATCAGTAAATAATAACGTATGGTATTCGATTATATGTTTCACAAAGGCTGGTATACGTACAGAGTGTCTTTCTTTGGCACTGGAACCCGAGGCTGCGTCTCTGTTTTGTAAATATTTACCAGTAAACAAGGTCGAAGCCACTCACGGGGGAAGTATTTCCTGTTTTTCACCGGGAACCAGATATCTAGTATTGGATTGTGGAGGTACTATTTCAGTTTGAATTCATGTTTTACTTAATCCACTGCTTTTACCATTATTTTTAATGATGTGACTTTTCAACGTCATGTGTCATTTTTGCATGTACACCTGCTTCACAAAAACGTCGTTACGGTTCATTTTATTGATGTTAAGGTTCTTAAATGCATATAAATAATGTATATTGATAGATATTTTAAATTTCTTAATCTTATAATCATCACCCATCCACTTAATGTAAGTCTGAGATAAGTTTATATTTAACATTCTAAAATTTGGTAGATATTAAACCTATTCATTTCTTGTTTTGTTAAAGTCTAATATCGAGGTGTTGCTTGTTTAACATACTGTTTATATGGCTGTTGGTCATTTGTAATGAACTTGTAATATATCGGTACATTTCAATACTGCAACTTTTGTAATTGCTTATCAGGTGGCACGGTAGATATAACAGTTCACGAGACACAGCGAGACCAAACTGTGCGTGAGCTGTACAAGGCCAATGGGGGTCCATGGGGAGGTACAAGAATAGACGAAACATTCTTCAGCTTTCTGACTGAAATAATAGGACCGGACACCATGGAGGTGTTTCAGAAGTATGTGTGATCTTAATTATTTAAAGTTATGTTTTATTCGTTGAGACGCTTGTACATACAATTTAACTAATATGTGTAATTTAAACAGGGCGTTGTTGATACCTACAGTCCCAGTGCAGTGTAATACACTCTAACAATTGTCTTGTAAATATTGTCATTGCATTTAGTATCTGTACAAAGTTACAGTTCTCTTCATTGATTAGATCTAAATTAATTTCGTTTCATACATTTTTATTTAAAGTGATATACATGATATATATTCATATAAAATGTTTTTTCTTCAAATTAAAGTTTGTTATTATTGTTTGCAATACTATTAGTAGCGGAAATTGTAATACATTTTTATATATAACTCGACAGGAATCACACTGATGACTATCTGGAACTAATTCGTGAGTTTGAGATCAAGAAAGGAACGCTAACTCCAGACCTAGATCAGAAGATTACGTTCAAGATCCCGCTCTCGCTCCACGAGACTTACAGCACAATGAATGGTCAGGACCTGAGGTAATATTTCTGTTTTCTAGGATCGTTGATTTTATATAATTTCCTTAAAAATAAAATAGCACTCATTAATAAGCTGGTGTTAATGAGAATAAGGGAAGCTAAATGACGGCCGTGAAATATCGCCATGTATTTTAACTTGTTTTTAATGATTTTTTGGTTCCTTACAATCATGTAGCAGTTTGCTTGGAAACAAATCCATATACATGCATGGAAATCTACATTAATCGGGATTGAGGGACAATACGGTGTTGCCTATTCCAATAATCCTCATAAACGAAAAGTTATTTTTCTGTTTTTCCAGAGTAACTTTTTTAATAGTGTATACTTTGTTAATCAGTTTAAAACATGTCATGCGACGACACAACATATATTATAGTTATTACGACAATCTATCAATATATAATTTTATAGAAAAATAACGAAAGCATAATTTCAATTTGATTTTGATCTGTATTAACATCTTTTTTGTTTAGACACAGTGTGTTGGCGAAAAAGGATCTTAAAGACAAGCTGACCTTCACCGGCGACAAGCTTCGTATTGAGGCCAATCAAATCAAGAGTCTTTTCATAGAGACGTGCAATCAAATTGTATCACACCTCAACGGCGTCTTTTCTGAGAGCGCGGTGATGGGAACGAATATTATACTGATGGTGGGTGGCTTTTCAGAGTCGAAAATTCTGCAACACAGCATAAAAAGCGAGTTTCCAGATAAGAGTATCGTCATTCCAGCAGAAGCCGGTCTTGCAGTATTGAAGGGTGCTGTTATATTTGGACACAGTCCGAAAGCAATCACATCACGTGTTTCCAGATACACGTATGGAATTGATATTTACAAAAACTTTGATTCAGAAGTACACCCAGTTGCCAAAGGGGTCGTTTTGAATGGCACAGCTTGGTGCAAAGATTGCTTTGATAAGCATGTTGAAATAGGAGAAGAGGTCGAAGTTGGAATGAAATTCGGTGAGAAGACCTATTGGCCTATTTCAGCAAATGCTACTAAAATGAATTTGCGAATTTATACGTCTGAACAGAATGATCCGCAATACGTTGATGAAATCGGTTGCTCGAATCTTGGTCACCTTGGCGTTGATCTTTCAGATATCAAACGCTATGATGAGAGGCAGGTCTTAGTCCAAATGATTTACGGTGATACCGAGCTCGGACTTGAAGTTACAGTAGTAAAGACAGGGCAGGTGCTCAGGGCAACCTTTGATTTCCTTGAATAAAAAAATATATACAGATGTCATGAATTATAAGTATTGGTTTGTGTCTATCCAATATTATTTCCTCATAATGTCATAGTTACGGAAAATAGTCATATGGCCTGACATGTAATACGTTCAAATTCATTTTATAACAGTTTATAATGTATTGAACACTTGAAAGTGCATTCGCAGTTTGCATCTTATTCTACTCCTCATCGTGATTAAAATGAACTTGTAACTATGGATGTGTAAGGTATTATTTATTGAAGATGTCAGTTTGACAAACAAGAAAATTACTATATGTTACATTAAATCACGAGTAATGCCCAAATAAGCGCTGCTATAAAAGTGACTGGGTGATGGTGGTGGTTGTTAAAATGTCCAGCAGACGACAAGTCATTTTATTGAATGGTACTTCATCCTTAATTAATCGAGAACTGCTAATCAAACAAACAAAACGTTGATGAAACTATGTCCATTGATTTTTGAAAACGATGCTTCACTATCGCTGTGCATTACTGCATAACAGTGCATACACATTGAAAATGTTTTTTATGTAAGTGCATAAAATCGGTATAACATACATGTTTTTCTAATTTGCATTTAGTTTTCGTATAGCGCATCGCAATATGCAATCTTTTTTATATTACTTAAATATTATTTGTATGGTGTTGATATGAACATGTGTAGATGTGTTTTTTACAAGTTGTAGACTTCGTTGCAAATGACTAAAAAACTTCAACAACATATCTAGTTCAAATTTGGATCGCTAGGTCGGCACTCTTGAATTGTTGTCAGTTTTATTAAGCATTTTGTTTGGTATTTTACTAAATGCTTTAAATAATTCATTGTTTAATCGACTAAGTATGATCTTATGATGTCATTTGCATGTACTTACTAACAGTTTAGATATAACATTATTTTCGGGAAGGATGTCACCATCCCTTAATGTAATATTAATTTGTGAATCATGTATTTTAGCTAGACATGAGTAACACAAAGTTATATTATAATATTAAATTTAATTTATTCTAGTGGTAATCCAATTATGTACATTCGTGTAATAATATGTAAGTTTGCTTTAATTGTGGTAGTCATTGCATAATGCCTTAAATTTTACAGATGTATCTGCTACGAAACATGTGTGGAATTCAAATGCAAATTCACAACACAGTGAATTATACACTATGATAGAAACCTTTACTGAAAACTTAAAGCTTAGACAGTTAACATACCATACGGGACATTTAAAGCCGAATGTGTGCCTTGATATAATGATATTTTGAAGACGCAGTCTAAAATTGAATTTGGGTTTTTAACAAGCAGAATTGGTGATTAAATAAAGTATACCAACTTTCATTCTGGTTATATCCTTCATCCTTAACCGTTCTTTTTTTTTTCAATGTAAAGGGAGGTAATTCACCGACTTCTTAACTTTCAAGAGGGAATGCATGTAATGCTGTTTTACATAAAGGGGCAATAACTTTCAGTCAGACTATAGAATAAATCCAAAAATATGTTGCAGTTACTCTACATAGTTAAGTTTGAAAAAAAAATAACGATTTTTTGTTTTGTATTATAGTTCAACTTGCATGAAAGTACCGACTAAACTTTTAGATCTCAGTATACAATTATTTAGTTATAAAATATTATTGTTTTATAATCAATACTACGATAATCAAAAGCAACTTACCTTTCACTTTAATGTCTGATACAATGAATTAAACAAACATTAGTATATACCATATAATTAACGTTTACATTCGCAATAAGGGAACAGTTTCTGCTTATATGATATTTGATTTATTAATTTAAACATATATTTTTCGTATATTTCAACAATACAATATATGTGTACATAATATAAAAAAGGATCAGAATGAAAGATTAGATCTTATGGAGTTCTTATCCAAAATGTGAAAGTTGTTAGCATAAAAATAACGTTAATTTACTTTATGAATAGCTTTAACAGTTGGCCTGACTTTAAATTACAATAAAGTGATTGAAAAAGAAAATAAGAAAGCATATCATTTCAATTTTATTGGTGGAGAATTTCTATAAGAGTTTAAATGATTTTTACATAAATGTTATAGGCACATAGTTTTTTTCAAATTAAGTTGATTGATTAACAGTTATCATGTATTTGTTGTGGGTGACTTTTATTGTTGTTTTTTTATGTTTTTTGTGTGTTTTTATGTTCTTCTTTTCTTGTATTTTGTAGATTTCTTTATTATTATAACCATTTCAATTTGTTGTTTTTTGTATTGTTATACTCTATGTAATCATAACATCATACTCTAAAGTTATTAACAGCGTCATTATTCAAGTTTTAACATATATGGTGTTTACTGTTGAATTGTGTTCTTTTTCTATGCCACACCACGTCTACTAGTATGTTTAGTATCAACAGGTTACCGCCAATTTTCATAGATGTTGCATTGTTCTTTACCTTATATTTAAGTTTTAATAATTATATTCTGATTTAAACGTATTTATTTTACTTCGATTGTGAAACAAATTATTGCAACTTAGTCAAATCACACTTGAAGTCCTCCTGGGTAGAACTAAACACATGCGGGAAAATATCGTGCTCAATCACACCAAACGTAATCGTACCCACGGACCTCCAATCCTGGGGCCGCTAGACTACGCAGTCCACTTTTTTTCTTTTTAAGCCTACATGTACAGCACCCGGTGTGTATTGCCAAGCAGTCGCCCATCTAAGTACTAACCGTGCTCGAGGTTGCTTAACTACGGTGATAGGACGAAAACCGGTATTTTCAACGTAATATGACTGTTGACAAATACCTCTTTTTCATAAATAAATGCGGTTTTATCAATAGTTAATTATAAAACACTTAGTTACATGGCTAACAAATAGATAGATAAATTATAATACATGTGATAGTTTGGTTTCATTTCTAAGGGAGAATACCGTTAGGTCTCACTACACAGTTGAATTTTGTTATTTGTTCTATATAAAATAAGGTCTAGGATTTCCATGGTAAAAAATAATTTTTTAAGTATGTTTTTATAGCAGGAATGTATACTCACATACAAATGCACAATAACTTGTAGGTTGACCAGCTTGTTTTTTTAAAGAGGGTACAGTGCCACTCTGATTTTTTTTAAAAAGAAGTCCTCAAATGCTCATAAATACATTCATATGTTGAAATCCTATAAAAGTCACCAGTGATGTCTTATTGCAATATATGCTATGTGCATAACTCATCTGCAGCAAGAAATCACAACCACTTTAAACCGTTTTGAAAATATTTCAAAATCAAATTACATAGGCCTTTTTAAGCGAAAGAGTCTTGTTACCGTTGGAAAAAAGGACAAACCATGGACTACAGCATTTCTTTTTAGACAGATGGAATCTAACTTGCACGTGTATGGTTATATGAGAAAATAATGTTAATATTGATGGCTGTTTGTTATTTATCAGTTATCCTAACGTATATGTTAATTGTTTATCGATGCTTCTACCGTGTTTGTTAGTTGTTTGTCAGTCAACCTAACATGTCTGTTAGTTGTTTATCAGTCACTCTAACATGTTTGTAAGTTGTTTATTAGTTACCTCAACATGTTTGTAAGTTGATTATCAGTCACCGTAACATGTATGTTAGTTGTTAATCAGTCGCCCTAACATGTATGTTGGTTGTTAATCAATTACTCTAACATGTTTGTTAGTTGTTAGTCAGTTACCCTAACATTTCTGTTAATTGTTTATCAGTTACCCTAACATGTTTGTTAGTTATTTATTAGTTACCTAACATGTTTTTTAGTTGTTTATCAGTCAAACAAACATGTTTGTTAGTTGTTTATTAGTTACTCTATCATGTCTGTTAGTTGTTAATCAGTTACCATAACATGTTTATTGTTGTTTATTAGTTACCCTATCAGGTTTGTAAGTTGTTTATCAGTTACCTAACATGTTTGTAAGTTGTTTATTAGTTACCCTAACATGTCTGTTAGTTGTAAACCAGTCACCTTAACATGTTTGTTAGTTGTATATTAGTTACCCTAACATGTATGTTAGTTGTTTATCATTTACCTTAACATGTCTGTTAGTTGTTTATAAGTCACCCTTACATGTCTGTTAGTTGTTTATTAGTTACCCTAACATGTCTGTTAGTTGTTTATCAGACACCCTAACATGTCTGTTTGTTGTTTATCAGTCACCTTAACATGTATGTTAGTCGTTTATCAGTTACCCTAACATGTCTGTTTGTTGTTTATCAGTCACCCTAACATGTATGTTAGTCGTTTATCAGTTACACTAACATGTCTGTTAGTTGTTTATCAGTCACTCTTACATGTTTGTAAGTTGTTTATTAGTTACCCTAACATGATGTTAGTTGTTTATCAGTCACTCTAACATGTGGTTAGTTGTTTATCAGTTACCCTAATATGTTTGTTATTCTAACATGTATGTTAGTTGTTTATCAGTCACCCTAACATGTTTGTTAGTTGTTTATCAGTTATCCTAACATGTATGTTAGTTCTTTATCAGTTTTTTTAACATGTCTTTTATAATTATCATTTGTAAAGTGTTCATCACAAAACCAGTGTATTGATATGGATTGATGTCATTATTAGTATAATACGAGCATATTCTTTAATTTTCGAACATTATTCAGCGTTTGGTTAAACTTTCTGTACGGCATCCTGTGAGAAATGTAGGAAAGTATTGTCAACAGTTACTCTTGTCAGGAAAAAGTAAAATAGAGTCTGCGAAAATATCGGATATGTATTTTAAATTCACAAAATCGATATATGGGTACATTTCCGTGGTCAATAATTCATCTCAAGAAGTTCTTTTGTAGCCTCAGGCTTACCATCTTTATTCACCCTGAAATTGAAAACTATTGTTTATATTATGCGTCGTTTTAGAATGTGTTAATATAGCGTAATATACATTCGATCTTGAATTATTGTTTCTAATTCACAGCATTGATATCATTCGAGAAATCTTGAGGAAAACTAATAAACGTGAAACCGTGTCACAATTTAAAAGCATTTAAACATATATCTTTATTAACATCTTGGTACGTGTATAAAATAAATTCAAGTACATTTTGTAGTGAAGATGAACTGTCAAGATTTAAGATATTGTGTTGATATAAAGTAAAAATCATATCATACGTTTAACGGACCATCTGCATTTACTCATATTGTACATCATGTCTGTTGCACGTGCACGGCTTGGACATGTTGGAGGATGATATACATATGCATACTAACAAATTTAAATTTGATCTGAGCATGTCTTTTACCGGTTTTGATAATGTGTGTTTTGCTTACGGTTGAGGTAACACGTGCTATTCCTAGTCCCGTTTCCTTGTTGAGGGCGTATACACTGACAACATACTTCGTAATGGTATCAGGGATGGTTTCAGAGATAGTAATTGTTCCATTGCTGTAATTATAAATGTAACTATTAATAGAAACGACCACAGGTATATTATTTTCGATTTCGACAATTGTTTACTGAAAATTTTCATGAAAATTCACCACATTCAGATGAAAAATGCGGATTGTAGGAGTTGTAACAATAAAGGCCGAGAAAACACAATTATGTAAGCAATTACCAGACAGGAACGCATCTCCACCTCTTGTCAGTGAATGTCATTAAGTTTTGTGTGTAAATGTAAAATACAAATTTTAAATTGTCTTCAATGTTCCTGATTAGAACAGCTACTCTACTTCTTTTGTGTTTCTATTATCTTCGTCAAAATATTAACTAGGTTACCATTTCCATAATTATGAAATCATTCCAGTTTCAGTCGAATTTTACATTTAAGACTTTCATTGTTATCATAATGCTCCTTTTTATTAAAGTCTTAATTGCTTTTAAGAAAATACACAAAATGTCAGGAGACAAGCTAGCTGGTTCCTTCAGTTGACAAAAAACAACAACATAAAATGTCAGGGGGCGGGTTAGCTGTTCCGTTCAGTATATTAAAGTTTGTCCTCTTGATTTTATATTTTGTGTCCGCAACATTAGTATTATCTTCTGTAGGCACATGTTTGACTCATATAATTGGGAAAACGACTGGTATAAATAGTCTCAAATACTAAAACTGATTACAACATAACATAATAAACTTACGGTGCAATTTGAGAGTACCATTGCAATGTCTTTGAGAAATTATTTCGTGTCTCAACAATACCCATAACACTGTCAATTCTATTTACTCTGGATGCCTGTCCATTGTTTGCTGAAATGGAAAAGAGTGCTTGACGCGTTGAACTCTTTAATTTTGTAGTATTTTAAGACTGAATTATCTCCATAAAATAATTAATAGTTTATATTCTATACATCCATACAAAATTCATATCTATATTAATTGATAATTCTTTGTTTTGTATTTTCCCTATCAACATACACAAATAGGAAAATGCACGTCCATCAGAGGCAAAACCGCCACCGGGAACTTGATCAAACTTGGTTGACGGGTGTACCAAGTTTCCTTACCTATCACGCTATAAATCGAGATCGAAAAAACAAGAGTAACACAGCCAGACTCTCTCTTACAAATTCAAAATTCGATATATCAGATGTGTGTTTTATAGATGGTGCTAAAGCGCACAATATTGTTATGTACAAAACCAAACACATACAATGCAATCCTATTCAGTATAATTGTAGTATTTAAAAAAAAGGATTCGTTACCAGATACATATAAAGTGTAACGTTTAATTTCGAATTTTGAACAATATGATATTCTTGTAGGCTTGTTGTCGAAGATGCATATGATTCTGTCTTAACCTGAAATGCAGGAGTCGCTTTATATGTTTTATTGAAGTATTCGATTACTTTCAAACTTGTTTTACTTACATTTTCCGTTGCCAGACTTGAAAATGTTCATGTCGGTGAGGAACCTTAGACCGGCATTCTATAACAAAATATCGTAAGATTGTTTTTAAAAATAAATATCATTAATAAAAAGTAATATACATGTACATGAATATTGTTATATATAAATGCTTGCTTAAATATGATAAATTATGTTATATTTTCTTAAATGTTTACATATTTTGAAACTGATACAGTTTTATTCATTTAATTTAGATACTTTTAAAATAATATGATTGCGATTATAGTAGGAAATTATTCATGTTATTTAACGGTAATAAGATGTTTCTTCATTTTTAGGCTATGTTTATTTAAAAACCACATACTAAGCTACATGTGACATGTCCAGTTGTTGAAGAGAACACCATATGTAAGCTGAGCGAAACCACTGCTAATTCGCAAGTAATTGGCAAACTTTCTCACTTACAATTTTTATACCAAGCTAGGCTCGAACCCACGACCTTTTAGGTAAGAAGTAAGAGATAGTACCTTAAACCAGTCGGCCACGGAGGATCGCTGGTTGTTAAGTTAAAAAGTCCAACTCTCAGTCAGGTACCATACATATTTAATGTGGGAACGAGCGACCGTAATATTGAAATATAGATTGTGATTTAAGCGGTCTTTCCCTGAAAACCTTCGAGTTATTGAACGAAAACAGCGACCGTACAGTTAGATGTTGTTAACATTAAACCGCTGGTTTAAACTCTATAAAAAAGGCATTCTTTCTCGGAAAACACCCGAGTTTTTGAACGAAAACAACGATCGTACAGATAGATGTTGTTCACATTAAATTTCTGATTTAAACTCTATTAAAAGGAAGATTGTTTAGAATAGCTTCTTACTTCAAATATATGGAACGAATCGTCTGCCACAATGGGTCTTGATACAGAATGGTCCCATTCACTATCAAACAAAGGTGTGTCACCAAACTGGCGCAGTGCGTCCTTGACCTTGAATGGATTGCACATCAGTATCAGAATTTAAAAACAAACTGTTATCTAACGAGATTTCAATGTTGCATGTACAAATTGCTCAACCAAAGAGAATGTGGAAAGATATATAGAATTCAGTAAAAATATATGATAAAAAGGATTCCATAGTAAAACAAAATGTCACCGAGATTGTATACTTTTAAAGGATCTTTTAAAGAGATATTATTACTAAACTGGTCATGAAATAAATGAAATATGTAGCACTCCTAGAAACGTCTTACATGCCACTTTAGCTCCTAACATTACTGAATGAAAATTACCGTTCAACATACGAGGCAAAGTCATACGGCAGCCAGAAACTACGTAAAATTACAAATGAATGTTAGATAAAAGACCACTAAGAAAAACAAAACGCAACCAAGAAAAGAAAATAACAGTTTTATTGAGTCCATTCGTAAGGGGTTATGAAATATGGAGCAACCTTCACTTAATGTTGAACATGCGTCATGATTGAAACAAATCAAACAGAAAGTGTAACAATGCCAATTCTTGGTAATTGACCTAACGCGGGTTGTCAATCAGCGATAAATATTGGTTGCTACGCCGACATTTTCCTTAGACAAGTTTATGGGTAAATACTTTATTGTATTACTTAGACAAAAAATGCCACAAAGTCAGTGGGCGGAGCAGTAGTCGTTCCTACGTCAAGTCAATTGTTAAAATTGCCATGCAGTCTGTAAGTTGCTGTATTCAATTTTCATTTATTTTATTATCAAAATAACATTAAACTGGTTATATTTTCATTCCATTCGATTGACAAGGCAAATGACCATTAAGTCTGAAACGTAAACATTTACATTGCGTTTTTTCACGGTTCTATGTGGATTAATATACACAACATGTCATACATACCCTGGACGATGTTATGTCGTTGCTGTTTTGAAGAGGAAGAGCGCTTTTATCCTCCACTAATACATTGATCAGGGAACCTGCATCGGCAGTTACACGGACGTTAATCTTAGATATCGGTTTTAGTACAGATGCTCTCTGATCCAACTCAATTTTGACCTTTTTAATTAGATTTAGAAGCTTTAAAATTGTACATATTCCATCATCAATTAATATATTCAGATTCACAAAACAAACTTAAGAATACCATTTACATTTAATATGTTCTAACAATAAAGCGTTTGCATGACCACGAAGACATTGTCAGTGATATTGAAAATAATCCTGAATATTTATGCCAAGCAAAATTGAAACATTAACTTAAGTTGAGATTTTATTTAGATATAAAGTCTGGTTTAAATACACAATAAGAGATGTTTTGAGGATAGAAGACCGGTTTGAGTACACAGTAAAGTTGAGATGTTCGGAGGATATAAAGCCCGGGTTTAAATACACAGTAACACTTAGATGTTTTGTGGATACAAAGCCCGGTTTAAGTACACAGTAACGGTGAGATTTTTGTGTATACAAAGCCGGGTTTAAATACACAGTAACGTTTAGATGTGTTGTGGATACAAAGCCTGGTTTGAGTACACAGTAACGTTTAGATGTTTTGTGGATACAAAGCTGGGTTTAAGTGCACAGTAAAATTAAGACAAAGTATATATATATATAAATGTACTGTTGTATTTTGACAATCACCAACTACTCTATATTTCAAACAAATTATTCATGCTGGATACCATTTGTCAAAATATAAAGATTTTAGAAAAAGGAAAAATATATTTTTTAAGTAAAATTGTTATCTACAAGGTGAATAACTAGCAGAGATGAATTAACTGCCAGTTTAAGCTAACAATGCTTTAATACAAAATAGATACTTCAATACATTGATACGCTCTGTGACATTGGATATACTCTACCTTGTTCTCAAACATATCCTCTATAACAAAGTTGAGACCGTCCACCACAACCTTTTTATCACCAGTTATTAAATTGTAAGCTATGAACCTGGCCGACGGGACCATTTCACGTGTTATTTCAAACTTCACTTTGCCTTTCATGGATGGACCGGTTAAAACTATTTCTCCAGTTTTTATTATCAGTCCTTTTGCCACGATCTGATAAAAGAAATATGACTATTTCAAGTCAATTACAGCTTACTCTTTTTTTTTGGAATATTTTTTAGTATTAAGATATTTATATTCCGGCGATAAATTCATTAATTGTATTAACCTAAATAAAACAACTATAAATGAAAACCTCCAAATATATAAGCTTCTCTTTCACTCAATCGTATTGTTTCAAATGACATGCGACTAATATTTATCACCTTGGATATAATTCCTGATTGCAAATTGATAAATTAGTCATGTTCCAGTATGTCTTTATCTTGAGTTATCTCGAGTTATCTGCCTAAAAATGTTTATTTCCGTATACTTATATTTGCATTTTCTACTACACACATTAAATGTATACCACTGCAAGTTTAAGGGTTGGCATTTTATTATTTTGGAACATTTTGAAAATAATATTAATGCAAAAGTAGAACAGTTAGTGTTCTTTAATATATGAATATAGTGAAAACACGTTATATATATGTGTACTTGTACATGTACATGTATACATATTTATGTAAACTTTTTGAACGTAAGATCGTATTACTTCGTATGTAATTGAATAAAACAAATTAATGTACGCTCAAGTTTATTTGAAGCGCTTGAGACTTGTAAATTACCGCAAGCTCACGTTGTCGAACTTTGTCATACTCACAATGTAATAGACTGTTTCTCTAGATTTCAGACTAGTTATTGTCACCTCTACTGTAGCATCAGCACCTACCTGTAACGAATATATACTACAAATTGGACTAATAATAACCAATGGGTAACATAACCAACAGAGATATTTGTATTTGGCATAAATATTTCCATTTGGAATAATTGAAATGCCATAGGCAGTTGTTGTGATCCGCTGTAAAGTCTTGATATATAGTTAAATACTATCGAAGCCTGTGTTCGTAAAATATAATGTCGTTACGCAGTTATGTAATCATAAAACTACTTGCTATAGGTGTTAAGATAGATATTAACAAAACAAACTTGTTTTTGTATGTCATAGCCTTAGCCTACAACGCATATCAAAATTCAATCTTACACAATATAAAGTCTTACGTTCAATGGTCCTGCACTGGTCATATCCACTTTCAAATACACACTATCTCCAACATTAAAGCGTCTAATTGTCTTGTAAACAGACTGACCACCATACACAGCCTTTCAGAAGCAAATAAATTAGTTATGTTATACAAGGTTAAATCAATCTTATTGTTATACGCGTACGATTGGTGTTAATTATCGAAATAACATACCAAAATAAGAATACCCATTGTCACATACAGAACAAAAATGTATTGAATCAATCAAAGGCATTCCTCTAATGAACATTAAAGTACAATGTCGGTATGTCTAAAATAAAAATAGAAATAAACGATGAACGAATCGCATTGCACTTTGCTTTCGGAAAACTTATATTTTGTATGGCTCTATGTTTAAAGTTTTACATATCTAGGTAACAACTTTAAATATCATTCAGTTCATTGGATGACGATAACAAGAATAATGCCAATGCTTTGTTTATTCGATTATGACACTGTATATCGAATCGAACATTGATAATGTTTCTTAATTCATTGAATGCTCCAGTAACAAGTGGAGTAGTGGGCATTATGCCTGTAGTTTCTAGCATTAAATTTGAAAATAGCATAGATCTATGTGTAACAGGATATCTGGGAGTCTGGAAAGAAAATTGTCACTGACAGAAAGTCATAAACATACTTAATATATGAAATTGTCATAATGATTACAATACATGTTGTGACAAATTGACTCATTGTGTTAGAGCGGTTAGTACCAAACCTGCAACCCATTAGGAAGTTTAAGCCTGGTTTAAGGGTGCTGACTCTTCTGCACCACCTCACCTTTATTGCAGCAACCGCAGTTATGTTTGGTATCGTTATGTCCATGACAACGGTTCCATCTTCGTTTAACTGATGTACTGTAGTTTTTTTCACGAAAGCATTGCCATGTTGTAAATTTTCTTTCGTAGATTTGTCGCTAAAGTAACTGACGGTAATTTTCATATCTTCAGCTGGAAGACGCAGTGGCTGGCCGTAGTGATTTTTTACCTTCACCTTGTTAAAAACGACATAATCAGGTTGGTGAAAGGTGATTATATTATTGAATCATGTATTGTGCTAGTGTGCCAAATACTTTACAACCATATGTTGTATAATGCCGATATTTAAATATGTTTTAAAGCTATGATAAATGTAAGCTTGTAAGAGGAAACTAAAGTAAATCTAATAAAGTATACATACTATACGCAGTATATGAACAAAGTACGAATAAACATTTAATACATACTCATTTGGTGGCAAAACTGAATTGTAGGGAGACAATGCAATTTTGAAATGAGTTTTACAAATCAAACTATTCTGTTATTAATGTATTGTGTCTCAAACTTCTTCATATTAATGAAATTTAAAGAACGCAGTAAGTAAATGCCTAGATATACACTTGGGTGTCTAAAATCTTAAATCTGAGAAAGACATCCAGGATAATCATGATTTGAGACTTGTTCCAGTCAAGTTACATAATTATGGTTTGATTGAAATTGATGAACTAATTAATAAATAACCAGTCAAAACTCAGTTTCGCTTTTCAGTGTTTAAATAAAACTTAAGCCAATGAAACAGCTGACACAGCTTTATACTATTTGTTACCGAAGCATATTTGATAGTAATTGTTGTACTTTTGTCTCTTACCACAACAGTAAACGGGTTTAAATTCGGCTTAAACGTTTCCTGCATGTAAGGAGAAAACTCGATCTCATGCGGATGCTCATAGTAATGAATCAAGGCCTGATCACTGGCAGTGATCCCCGTTGTTGCGTCGGTCACATTGGCTTGCACCAGAAGTACCAAGTGATCACGTTTCTGAGATAATGTCATCAATGCATATCTAGGAATATCGAAATGTGCATCTCCATTTGTCTGAAAACATATTTAAGTATATATCTAATTACGAGAAACACATCTCAAAAATTGTATAGCACAAAAAAAAACAACAATTGCCCATCAAAGTAAAACATTTTCTTTCAAACTCTCAAAAATTTATGTAAAAAAGTATACATAATTTAACAACAAGAAATCACACATGACATAATGACAAATAAAAAAATACACACACGAAAATATTGACCTATATTAAACTAAAACACAAACAATTAACAGTTTAAGACAATGTGGCAAACTACCTAATAAAATACAATACCATCTGATCATTAAAGTTTAGAATTATATATGATTTTCAGAAACTGTAAAGAGTAAAAATAAATAAACGTTCAGTTAACCGGTATTTCCATTGAAAAGACAGTTTCGTCTGGAATTCCATCTCTGTATCTTCTGCTGACCGAAATGACGACTATCCCTTTAACTGGCACGCCAGATCTATCTCTGTAATCGAATTTATGAAACCAACTAAACTTTAAAAGTAGTTTTACGTATTGTAATCATATTGAAAAAAAAAACGTTGAAATTTAACTAATTTATATACATTTTTAATAAATACAGAATATAACAGAAATTGTATTTTAGACTTGAGCATCGTAGCTCATCGTCATTTACAAACATTTACAATGTATGCATTATGAAGTTTACACAGAGTTCTAAATCAATATTTAATTTAGTGAGAGTGGTTTAAAACAAATTCATATTGCAAAATCTAGTGATAATAGTATTTCGTTAAGCAATACTGTATAAAAAACGGTATTTTCATTAATATACAGGCAAAACAAGATAAAAATAAAACTCAATTAACACTTACACGGATTTTATTGTTCCAATTAAAGATGTATCAGCGGGAGTCATAAAGGAAGGCAGTATGACTTTCACTTCGTACTCTGGCACTATTTAACAAAAATGAGAATCTGTTAAAATGAGAATACATTTTAATTGATACTATGTTAATTGTAATACATGTAGTAAACATAAGCAACATGTCTGTATTTTATGTTTATTCGTTATTCTCAACGATGATGATCTGTTATTTATTTCAATATGTTAAATTGAACTTAAAGACATACTCTTTCTGTCATTTGCAAAGCCAATACTGATTTCCAAACACTGCAGTATCTTTCAACTATTGGAATTAATTGTTTTCTTATTTTCACAACGAATATAAATAGAAATTAGTATCATAAATTGTTTAAACATCTACCCTAATCAATATATTGACTGAGGATAACTTACTGTATTCTGTGACTTCAAAGTCAACTATTTCAGGGATATTACTGGCATCTTGCTGAGAAATATAGAAAAAATAAGAAATATTATTTTACTTTCGCAGATTTGGTAACAAGAGCGAGCCTGTGATAGGCATCGTTTTATGGTTTAAATGGTCATGAATATGTAATTACGTCATGAATCTGAGACACAAATACTTTTGTTCAAGCCTGTCGGTATAAAAATATAACATTAAAAATGCATAAAAATTTGATATTGCATGTATTCTGTCACCTAAAAGTAACTAAACTACAGTATAATTGCATGAAGAGGTTTATAGATATATAGTGTATATAATAGTCAAATCGTATGTGTTTGTTGGTTTGACTTTGAGAGGGTGGGTGTATTTAAAGATTCAATTTCATTTGTTAGAAGATTTTCGAGACATGATCTTACATGGACTGCCTGCAAAGTAAATGAACACCGAACATATATGTTTGTATATCTAATGAATATTCAACAAATGACGTCCATAAATTATATTTAAATTATTATTACTCTCAGTCATTACCAACCTGTATTATTAATGAATTATCAAGCTTCTTATACCAGTAATTATTTATTGCATCCGCTTACTAGAGCACAGTTAAACTGAATTGCCTCAGTAGAAACGAGAACAGCATTGGTAATATCTCGTTAACATTTGTTATATTTTAAAATATTTAAAGTATATTCGAAACGTAACATTAATGTTCATGGAAAAACGAACGACATTAATCTATATATAGGTGCATAAATGAGTGACGTCACCAATCTAAATATAGATAAGTCAATGTATACCTGCTTGTAAGTTTGTATTTTCCAGGTTCCAAATGGTGATATATCTGATAACTGTAACTTATCTTGGAATCCCATAATGCTTCCCACACCAATGTGCTCGTCAATTGTCTTACCGTTTGGATCCTGTTATAGGAAATGTTTCAATGTAAGTAACAGTTTAGTTCTGAGCAGTGTCTAATGTATTATTCGGACTACAAAAGTTACACAAATTATTTAAGGTTATAGTGTGCTTGTAGGCGTCGAATGTTCATACTGTATAGAGCAAAATAAATGGTACGATCTTTAAGATATATTAATCATAAATGGTGTGTATCTTACATCGAATACACTTACAAGATTCTGTGATTATACATTTCATCGAATAAACAATCAAATCACGACATAACATGCTATTTTAAGTTTTTGTCATTTATTTTTTTCTAGTATTTCAATGACACCTTTTAATTTATAATTGGAAATATTTAGAGTTATTGTAAATACTTTCATTTTCTTGCAACAGTGAAATTGTCAACAATTAATAATTGCAAACTGTAGCTTATTTATAAAAAACGCATACAACAAACTAGTTTTAGACATTGTTATATAGCTATTGACTCTGACTTAGTAACCTAATTATTTTTATAAACCCGGAAGCACCTCTAGTGCTGGTACGTACGATTATCTTTACGTTTAAGGGAGGATTCCTTATGTTCAAGGCGGCATCAATTGTAAAAAGACGATATTTCACTGAAAAAGAAACGCACACTGATATACGCGTATACCTATGTAGGGTCACAGTTGCTTGATAGGAATTCAACCTAGAGAAAAAAAATATTCATGTTTGTATAAAATTCAACAAACAATATCAAGTCATTTAAAACACACCGGTAAAAAGCATATAACAAAAGCTAGTCAGTTAAATGCCAAGCAAGTTCTTTAAAATTCACGACAAAGATTATAATAAACTATTTAACAGAAAATACTTTAATGTTTTATTATTGATTTTACACAAATACAATTAGAATAATTCAACACATTGAAATATGAGTTCACATTGGCTATTCAAATTATATTGCTAACCCCATATCTAATAGTTTTTTAAACAGTATTTCTTAAATGTGTTTATTAGCAGTATTGTGAATGGAAGTTAAAACAGTGTCATACCAATTTCGCCTCTTTTGTAGACTGCTTTATTTGTCTGAACCATTGTGGTACTAGACTTGGATGTTGCATATACACGAGTTTCATTTTTACATGTGACGACTCCCGTTTTCTCATTAACAGCCAAGAGTTTAATTATATAGATTCCAGACCTTAATGTCCCGGGAATTACCTGTAGTATAAAGGACATACATGAACACAATCATGAAAACACCGGGTAGTATTAATACAAATCATGAAAACACTGGATAGTATCAACACAAAGCATGCAGACACCGGGTAGTATCAACATAAATCATGGAGACACTCGGTCATATCAACACAAATCATGAAGACACTCGGTAATATCAACACAAATCATGAAAACACCGGGTAGTTTTAATACAAATCATGAAGACACTGGATAATATCAACATAACGCATGCATACACCGGGTAGTTTCAAAACAAATCATGAAGACACTCGGTAATATCAACACAAATCATTAGGACACTGGATAGTATCAACACAAATCATGAAGACACTCGGTAATATCAACACAAATCATGAAGACACCGGTTAGTATCAACACAAATCATGAAGACACTGGTGTGTATCAACACAAATTATGAAGACACTGGGTAGCATCAACACATATCATGAAGACACTTGGTTGTATCAAAACAAATCATTAAGACACCGTTTAGTATCAACACAAATCATGAAGACACCGTTTAGTATCAACACAAATCATGAGAACACTGCGTAGTATCAACACAACTTATGAATACACCGGGTAGTATCAACAAAACTGAACAGAATGAAACTGTCACTTGTATGATATTGGAATAATATTATCGTCTCTTGCTGTTAACTAAAAAAAAATACTCTCGTGACTGCCAGTTATGAATATATACGTAACTATTTTTAATATTAAATAATAAGAAACTGTGTATTCACCAGAAAACGGATACATACCATTTCCATTATAGTTATATAGTTAAAAATAACATAGTTACAATGATAAATAAAATGGTCGAATCATATACATTTTCATACATTCATACACTCAATATGGATTGCCAAAATCATTAAATATATATAATTTTTACCTTCAATGTAATTGTTGAAGCATGCTGTTGTGCTGTTAAAAGAAATACGACAAAGAAGTTATATCATGTTATCATGATTTTGCATTATTTGGTGTATGCTCAGTAGATATAGAATTAATTTAATGTATGCTCAGTACATTGATGATTAATCTAGTGTCTGGTCAGTTGTTTAGGTTGTATTTGTTATCAATTTAGTGTCTGGTCAGTCAATTTACGATTAATTTATTGTCTGGTCAATAGATTTAGGATTAATTTAGTGCCTGCTAAGTAGATGTAACATCAATTTAGTTTCATTCGGTGTCAGTCTATTTAGATGTTATCATGTGCTGTATAAAAGTATAATTCTTAAAAGATTAGTATTATAGTTCTTTTTTAAAAAAATGTGCTGAATGAATGTATAAACACATATAAACATATGTTTTGTTTGAAGGTATATCAAATTAGTTTATTTTGTAGTATGAACTTACGATTGATATTTGCAACTGAATATGTTACAATATTGGCTTCTTCTGTCTGGTCAGTAGATTGGGAATACATTTCTCATGTCGGTAAGATAAGGTTTAATTTAGTGTTTGATCAGTCGAGTTAGACATTATCATCTCAAAATACTTAATAGTGCATAATAGTAACTGACAAAGTTCTTAAACTGAAAAGATTAGTATTATATACGGTATATATTACTTTAAACAAAATGACAAAAAGATGTATAGATATATACAAACATATTTTTTATTACGGTATTTCGTATATAAGCTCGATATGTAGTATGATCTTACGATGGATACTTGCAACAGATTCTGTTAAAGTATTGGCATCTTCAGTAGTTGCATTCACACCGTCTATCAGAGTGGCAGTTAGTAGAATGTTAAAGGCATGGTCCAAGGGGAAATGCACTGGGATTGCCACATCTGTACCATCTCGTATTTGGTTTGGTATAATAAAGACGTAATCCCTGAAACAACGTTAATTACAATTGATTTAGATGTCAACATATATTCAGAAATAAAGCACCCTTGCTTTCAGCTTAACTGAAACTGTTACATTTCAATTTACTTAAGTATTCCTTAACATTTTGAAACTATCAAGAAAACAAATAGAAAGTAAGGAATAATTAGATATCCATGATTGTTTAATATTTGAAATTATTTATTTCGTTTCAAATGTTATAAATAACTAATGAAAGGAACGGTAAAACAAATATGTTATTCCAGACATATTTCATTAATTATTTGTTTCAGGAAAAGAGGCAAACTGTTTGTTTGTTTGTTTGGCTAAAGCAGTAGAGTCATCAAGTCCAAGGCTTTTGTATTGTATAAGAGGTAGAGCAAAGGAAGTATGACAAATTAAATGTTGTTATTTAAACTTATACATAGGTAAATAAGGATAAAGCGTTTTAACCACATATTCATTTCTTGTATAAATAATAAGTCATTATGATTTTTATTTAATAAAAATCCGTAAAGTATTGAGGATTTTAGAAAATTTAAACGAGTTTGATTTGTAGTCCGCCAATTATAACGTTATAAATTGTGGTGTTTTGTGGAGTGGAAGACAAATGTTGTAATGCATATAATTAAAGTAATGGCTGTAGAGATGTTTCTGGCTATCATGAGATGGATAGACGATATGAATGCTGTTACTGCTTATTGTTATACATGTATCTATCATGAAACTGATAGATGGTAAGAAACGATTGTATTTAAAAACAGCTGATACCATTGATAAAACTACCATGGAACTAAAAGATGATAAGGAATAAATGTAATATTAATATGAATATTACCTCTCTTGGGGTCAAATTTCAATTTACAATACTACACAATAATTGTCTATGCTCACATATAAACCTTTGATAACTGTTGAAACAATCAATATTAATACACTATATCGAAAAAAAGACAACCTTTTAACACTCCTAGATTTTACGAACGAGTAAACTGTAAACAACATCTGAATATTTTTCATTTTACCCTCAATTATTTTGACCGAAATTTTGCGAAATATATTAAGCACTTTGTGGTCTGGATTTCACTACAATACGTACGAATACAATATATTTCCATATTGTAAAAACATACTGTAAAATGATATATATACCTCAGTCTGAAAGAAACTTGTCAAAAGGGTAAAGAAAAATCAAATCAAGATCCTTTTAAATAAATAAACCGTGTTCAAAGCAGCTGACGAATAGCGGATAAATTCGGATTTTTTCAACATCAACACCATGCAGAACATTTGTCCGTTGTTTGATTTTATAGTTTAAATGTCTACTTTTTTTTTCTTTTTCTTTTGAGTCGACATTTTGAATTATAAATTGTACAATATAAAATTTATTGAATCCAATAAACTTTTACATATTTTACGGTCACGTGGTAACATCTGGAGTAGGTGATTGGCTATACACTTACATGTATAGAATAAAGTTTGATATTCAGTTAAACTGCAGAATAAAAAGCGGACAAAGTGTAATAAAGTTTTGCGAAGTGTTAATTATGATAATAGTTCATTTGTTGAGTGTTAAAACATTTCTTTTATTTGTATATATTTCATAAATGTAGTTCGTAATTCTATTTATGTAAAATTAATTTTATTTTGAGTATATATTGTATTATTCCCTAGTGAATTGTCGACCTTGGTCATTTTGCCACACATGAATACGTGTATAATTGCAATATGAGATGTTTAAGTTATAATAGTGTCCTTGTGTCAAGGTACATATATTATAATGGGATACTTAATGTCAATTTATTCAGATACACCACCTAAAAAGACACTTTGCTTAAAAGGAATAAAACATCTTTCTGCTCAAAACTCTCAATTAATGAAACAATTTACATTAGGTACTTTATTGAGTTTGTAATAATTTTGTCCCAGTGAAAATGGTGCGGGAGCTGTTTAAGACACATTCAATTTTCGAACAGTTGTAACAGTTGGTATGAAAACCATATTTTTGTTTTGTTATTGTTCTTTCTGCTGAGAATAATACAGAACGACAGTATATTGGGGTAAATGCTCAGGGCCATGTAACATTTACAGTTATTAAAAAAACAAAAACTTTTCCGGTGGGTGTTACTTGAATAAGCTCCGCCTCAAATGTCAGCAGTGAGTAAAATTGTCTTATTTTCTGCGGAAATAATTGATAATTTTTATGATGCTCAAAATGACGTGTCTCTGTTTTCTTTCTATTCTAGGCAAAATCTGCAAATTAAGATACAATCTCGAAATTATGTGAATCAAATATGGTGTATTCATTTAGTACTTCCGACACTGGCGGAGATTTGTCGAAAACAGAAAGTAAACGAACCGGTTAAATGCACTGACCGCTCTTTGAAACAAAACCATTTTTTGATACTTTATTTTGTACTTTTTTAAAAAGCAGCCGATAAAGGAATTATATGGATTTGCTGTAACAATATTACAAACAAATCTAATTTAAATTATTTTTGTTATTGTCAAAATGTTTGCCTTTCAGAAGTTTACTCGGGTTTTGGTTTAAACAATATTTTATTCAAGAACTGTACATAGTATATTACATAACATTTGCAATTCATAAATGACAAACAATTCTAAGAATTGGGATTTAGAAAAAAGCTAATTAGCTTGTATACGACTCTTGTATCGCCATGTGGCATAAATGCTTTTAGCTAAAATACCAAACAAATATTAATGTTACCACAACTGGAAAATGATAGATGATGCCAATTAACTGTAATTAAATTACATCTTTATAAAAAAAAAAATTATTTCAATATAGCAGTTGTACCACATTGGACAATTACGCATCATGCTGTTTGACTGATTATGTTGCCAAAAGGCCTTATAATTATTATAGTAATGATCATTATTTACATCAAATGTGTAATATTAATATAACCAATTATAAAGAGCCGTATTTTTGCACTTATGATCAATTACTCGTTCATTATTTATGCATTATTTATGCATGCCCAGTACGCGCGACTCCGCGAAAAATATACTGCATGCGTTTTCACAAATGAAAATATTACGCTGAATCAGTTCGCGGCGTGACTCGGAGTGTAAATCGCCGTCTCTCTGAATAACTCCGCGTAGAAATACAGTTAAGTGCGGTATTGTGTGATTTTACGTTTACTGTACATGCACAGACAAAATATGTTTGGCGTGAATATATTCAGATTATAGGGAGATTATGTTTGCGTGTTTCTTTGATGCACATACATAAACTGTGTTTATCAAAAGTAGCGTATCCCGAAAATACAAAAAAATATCAAGATTCGAATGAAAAGGAAATATCTTTATTCCACATATATTTAAGAAATGCTGATTACCCATCATGCAAAGATATAATTGATAGATAAATAATCGTAATCATTTTATTAATATTTCAATAGGCTCTCACATGGCGATATCACACATTACTTTTTGGTAAAGAAACTTATACTATTCACATCTGTGCTACAATTTATAAAAGACACAAAACTATTCGATACTAATTAACTGTACATTACATGTTCATTTAAAGTCGGCCTAATAACGTTATATTCAAATTTAGATTATCTTATTATTACACTATACAATCATTATTTTCAATTTTATTTCTAAGTCCTGCATCGCTATAACAAATGACCTGATGTGGACTGTCAATCGAACAAGTCAATTATCCTATCGATATTGTTTCCAGAGCCGCCATTTCCCTTAGACAAGCAAATGGTTTGCATGGAAAAATTTTAAAGTCACTCATTAACTTTTGTCTTTTAATATTAAATTTGTTTAGTAAACATTGAAATATCTATAATCTTTATAATTTTGCTAACTGGGCACATTCTATGAGATGTAAGGGTCAAACATATAATGATAAATTACCTGCCAAGAGAATAGCGTGTAACCAGGCTTAAATAACATGAATAACTGGACAGCATGTCCACCTTAATTTAATTAAGTACAATACTTGTTGGTGAATTTGACCTTTGAATATTAATGTTAGTTGTCACTATCTTATGACAACTAGTAATACAAGTGGAAAACTAGCTGCAAAACGCTGGAAATAACGGAATAAAGAGAATCGAGTTTGGGGTTTCGGTATTAACAGGAGGCTAGTTTTAGGGTTTGGTTTGAAGATGGAGAAGTCTCGTCTGAATTATGTTAGTCTCTTAGTCTTATTTTAGATTTGAGAGAATGAGAGAGAGAGAGAGAGAGAGAGAGAGAGAGAGAGAGAGAGAGAGGTTCTAGGTATATATGATAATTGTAACATTGCAGTATATAGTTTAGAAAGTAATTTTCTGACAACTATACCACTATATATATATTAAATGTTCATAAACTACTTTGTCTATTCCTCCGGCTTTGACCGTTTTCGCTTTACGCAATGCCAGATTGACAGATTATAAAGACACCTGAGCTACTGATACAGTCGAACAGTTATTAACAAATATCTTAGAATTCATATTTGTCATTTTATTCTCAATATCTGCTTTAAACTTTGGCTCATAGTTTAAATGACCAGTGTATTGTAATTTGTTCTGCATTTCTACAAAAACATTCGCCAAATTTCATTTCATTACCTACAGAATTACACGATTTTTGCCGTCGGCTGTTTATAACCTTCCAAAATGTCATACTATCAAGTTCAAGGGATCCGTCAACTTCGCGGTTTAATAACAGTAACTATTCTTCAATAATGCGAAAATTTGTTGTATTTTTTTATATGAGATATATATATCTGAATAAGTATCATGGGGTCTACCATTTGCGACCAAGGCTTTACGACAATCATCGACTTTACGACGGTAATTGGTCAATTTTGCTGACCAGTATGGCTTTAAATAATGCCTAAATTTAGCTTTTGGGATATATGTATGTGACGAACTAATTAACGATGATACTAGTGTCTCGTATAGAACGTCAATTCCATTCGTATCAACAATATCACCTTGTAGTAAATGAAGCAAATCCACATTTTGATCTAAAGACAAAGTGTACTGTAGTAGAACCTCGGGAGTCGCTTTTGACCATTTTAGTCTAGGCTCTGTATCAACACTATTAGTGTTTAACTCAAGTTGTGGAACACACATACTACAGAACACAGGCCTATGTGTAGACACATTAACAGAGCTATCATCAATAATTTCACAAGCATTGATAAGATCAGTTTGCTCTTGTGAAATAAAAATATTATCTATTAAAGAACTTTTTGTTCCATCATGTGAAACGAATGAGTTATTAGCGCCAGTACACATGTCAAGGGAGTTAACAGATACTAGCGTATGGTTATTAATTAATGTCAGCAGTAATAGACTTCTGTCACCAATGTTCTTGGATTGTTTAGAAGAGTTGAGATGTGCATTTGCACCTCCCATTAACATAACTCTACCCCTGGATGAGTAGTAATATAGAAGTTCTGATAATTTATTAACCGATTCCTGAAATATTTTTTAAAGAATGGTTATAACTGGGTAAATAAACTTGTAAAATATACATAAAACAGTTTTTTGAATATTCAAATTGAACACCTGTTATTCTATCGTCCTCTATTTGAAGGACTGAAACACTGCTAGCGTGTTTAACATTCAATAAGATAGCTACCCCACCCTTACGTACGTTGCACACACCGGGGATGCGCAAGTCATAGTCACATACAGCATGACATTTATATTTGCTATCTATACAGTCAAAAAAGTGTAAATCGATCTCTCTAAGCCAGTGCTCAGAGATACCACAAAAATCAATGCTCTTGGCATTTAAAATATCACATAAATATGTGCGGCTGGACATGATTCCAGTTGCATTCCATGTTAAATTGTTCAAATTATCAATCATTAAAAAGTTTCTGAGTCGGGGTACAGATATTGGTTATAGTCCGTAATATCTTATCGTGTGTACTGACTATTATTGTACACTATTGACGTGCGTTGACTAGGATCATAATTCCTTTCTTATCGCTGGTTATCGGCGATATTTCAATTTATTCCTTGTTACCAAGGTCTGCATGTTACTATTGGAGGCCAGAAGTTCGAGTCATCTAGTAGAGCGGAATACTCAATCATCCTCAACAATTTAGCTTAATAATAGCTGACCCGTATCGCAAGTTTCTAGTTATGAAAACCTTAGTCACTTTAGGGCATCTCTTCCTGACAAATTCAGCAATCTTTGTCTCGGTAATCGACGGCTTGAAGCCCCCAATATAGAAACTCTTTCTCCGATTTCTGATATATGTCGTAAAATCATCGTCGACATCATCCGTTTCCACGTTCCTATTTTGAGTTTTAGGCGAAATACTTAATTTCCTATCTGGTTTAAGTCTATAATTCGTTACAGTAGGTATGTACTGTGATTTAACAGGCCTAGCAGAAACTCGAAACGATACTCAAAACGTTTGGTTTGTATAATATAATTTTGAACTGTCATAAAAATCGATTTGTTGTCAAGTAAGTGTAAGAGATTCATTACCACACAGAAGGTCATTCAAAGAGGGTTCATGTGGGTAAGTTATTTTTATTTCAGTCATCATTCTATTACTATTAGAAATGATAGAAAACAGCTGTATGCCTTTACAGTTTTAGTATTGAAATGCCAGTTATAAAAAGTCAAATCAAAAAGTAAATGGCCTCTTTGCTATTACTATTATGATTATGAATACAAGCATACTTCCTTGTTATTGGTATAGCAATGCAATATGTAGATGTAATTCTGAAAATAGCATTCTGATTGATTAAGTGTATAAAACAACTAGCTTTTGTTTATGTCAGTGTTCAGACTGTTGGGGTGTAGCATGTACATTCCCAAGGATGCCACAACATCACAAACAGTATCAATACACGCACTGGCTATAATCGTAATAAGTATAGGTTAAACATATAGGAGTAGTAGAAATAGAGGTCACAGATTTGGAGAGGTCGGAAGCAAAACCTACCACTGGTGAACTTAACTCTAGACGATGTAAATATAAAACATCCCGTCATAGTATACATGTATATGGTATAAAACACACAGTTTACTATAAGTAAACTTAGAAAAAATGTTGCTACATGTCACGAAGTTTATTTATTACAAATAAACTGTGGATTTGTGTACTTTTAATTCTCATACATATACTCGTAGAGAGGGCCAACTGTAACACACATTATTGATGCTGTTACAGGCCCAAACTAATCATATCAAACAAGTATATCATTCATTAAACTTTGACTAAAAATTACATGTCGATTACATTTTATTGAAAGGTGCGGCCAAACTGTTTTGGAACAGGTAACTTATAATTATACAATATTACCGAAACAATTTGTCGTTTTATTAAAACTAAATTGGACTTACCACTATACATTTTTCATTCACCACGTAAGTGTATGAATCTACTTATTGCTCGCTGTCTATCAGTAATGTGGAGAGAAAAGAAGGGAAAAAGGTATTTATATTTGGCGTGAAACTCACAGGTTAGCATGCGGGTTAACATGCAATTCTCATCCAATCAAATTCATTCTTACACAACATGTGGCACATAACAGATATATTGAGTGGACGTTACGTACGAAACCACAGCAACACGAACGATAACTATAACAAACAATTAACGATAATCGCGTAAACTTTACGCACGGCAATATACTAGCATAGAGATAGGGATCACAGAATCGATAATATATAATATTTAATATATTATAAACCTTGTGACATCAATATATATGTTAATAATAAACTTGTATAAGCCAGAGTAGCAAGATAATGAATAAATAAAGGGTAACAGATGACGTCAACACTTAACACTATCCAGCACCTTAAGCTTTAGAAAGAACAAAGAACTGCGGTCATCGTCAAAGAGAATAGTTGATGGTCAACAGTAAAATGGCCAACTAATAAACATGCAATACACAGCAGAATCCAAGAATAACATAAAGTTCTTACATACAGCTGTCGACTAAGCTGACCAATGAAAATAGTGCAATGAGTAGTTTCATATTGAACCTGAAAAGTAGAAATGATGGCGCGCTTAAAAATATACATGTTTACACACATTAGATAAGGTGTGGTTGAAATAATTGAATTAATTAAATAGAACAATGTATATTGATGATAAATTGAGTGATAGAATACAAATACGTGATCAATGTAATGTCCCTTCTTTAAACCTCTCAAAAGAGAATTGGAAATGTTTCAAAGATATTGTAGATTCTTTCGAGGAAAGCAACTTCTTTTTAGAATGAACATGGAGATTTTTAAAAATATTCCATGAGACATAGCCCTACTTTGATTTATGTAACGGGAATACATGGACATGTCTTGCCCTACTTGGATTTATGTAACGGGAATACATGAACATGTCTTGGTTTTCTTCGGTATTTCGATAAATCATCGAGAATTGCGACGATGTCAATAAGTGTGTACATATAGTACAATTGATGTAAACATTTACTTTACACACAGGCAATGGCCAACATTTATTTAAATATATTTTTTCTAGTTTAATTGCTTCCTTACGTTAACGTACCCAACGAATCTCCGACACCCCGATAATAATTGAATTGCAACCAAGTCACATCACTAACACAACGGTACGAACGTCTTAGATTGTTTAAATTACATGTTTTACTTTAGATTTACATTATAGAAATTATTCCATGTCAAACCCTGCATTTGCTCGTTATTTCCATTTAATTGTTGACATAGTATCCGAGTTCTGTTGGGAACATTTGGCTAATAACTATAAGTCTATTGTTAAAATGTATATAGTATGTGACCATATATAGCGCTGGAGTAGGTTTTAAAAGTTTGCCAAAGCAGAACACATATTCTCGAGTATTACCGAAGCTATGTTCGAATGTCAATGTAAATATTACACAATATCTTTTTCACATCCCTTCATAAATGCTTGGTATGTATTCTGTAAGTAGTTTTAATTGAATGGCTATGCATGTTCCAGTCTGTAACAGTATATATAGTTAATATTATGAATAAGTTCTAACAGTCACATGAAAGAATATCAGTAATGCATCGAATAATATAATTGTGGTCATCAATCTCATGATTCTTTAAATAATTACATAAATCAAACAAATATCTAACCTCATATTACTTAGATTTATATTTAGAAATTTGAAGCAAATACATATAAAATATACATTATAATAAGCAGCACGTTCTTATATGTAGTTATCCGATTTGTTATACGCTTAAAAAGTCAAGTTTAGACATGGGAGCAATGATTAAATTAAACAATTCCAATCTCACTATCATATATGTATTAAAAGAATAAAACCAGTATTTGGTTCAGCAAAATGTTTTAAATATGAGCAAACTGAAAATGAACTTCACTTACCTGCACGTCTGTCAAGCTCCAGTGTCTGTCTGATATATCCCTATAAAGGTATATATAAATGTATTATGAACAGGTTTTCAACGGATCTCCTATTGGCAATATACAGTATTATTCTTGCGGCACTTATTATGTGATTTATTAGGATGAGAAATAAATGACAAAGGAATAAATAAGCTTTCTTATAGTTATAAGTACACATATAGGGTTAACTATACTGTAATTTTGAAACTGTATATGAGGTTTGTAATGGTCACAAACTGTTATCGGCGACATCGTTTTACCATTCAAATTCACTAGCCAAGTTACTTGGGTGACTTGTGTTCAAATTGAACTGACCGTTTAGCCTAAAAACGCATATCAGAAAATGATGCGCTATGAAAGTAGTTTCGGGTAAAATCAAACGAAATCGCTAAACTGTTTGAAATATTAATTATATCTTAATATATTTTATCATTTTACAAATACATAGTAACTTTAATCAACAAACATATTTTTAAAACTACTGTTAACACTGTTTTTGATGCAATTGCAAACGAATGACGTAGTAATACATAGAAGGCTAGAATGTGATGAATTTAATAAAAGTATACGCAGTTTTTAATATCCGCAAATCTAAGAGCACCAACCAATGAAATTACAAGAAATTTCTGATGGATATTAAAATAAATAAAATACAGGTCGCTACAGTTATATGTTTTTAGGATTTTTTTAACCTACATTTAATTCAAATATACCTGATTAGAGATATTGATTAAAATAAAACAATTTTTAACTTTATCATAATTTCAGAAGAATATATCTTTAATTTATATATTTAAAATTAGTAAAGGAACGAGAAAGAAGTAATATGGATTATTTGGTCTCATTTTGCTCCGTTCCTTCCCTACTACTCTTTCTTTGCCTAATTTACATAACAAAAAATGTCATCGCCTACCTTTTCAGTTAAATATTAATTATCATAATTCTAAAAATGCAACATATACATGTATATAAAATTAAAATCATTTGTATTGTTTAAAAATTGATTCCTGCATCAATTCAAACATAACATTTGCATTGTAATGATGGCTACTTGCTATTGTCATATAACGTGTTTGACATCATATTCATAATAATGTGGGTATGTGGCTAAACTTGGGTGTTTTCATATAGCCTATGTTGAGGTCTTGCTAACAATAATAATTTTTCAACACATGGTCAAAGCATTTGGCTAAAATAGAGGATCCTGAGTGCTTATTTATAATTAAATGTATTTAATGAGTTGCCAAACATGGATTAAGCAAGTATCTATCGAGCAATATAACATGTTTGCAAATGAGTTCGATAACTTGAATGATAAATGAGCACGAACAGAAGATTCTTTTTATCACATAATTTTGGAAAATTGTACATTTACCATGTATTTAACATATCGTATGAGGAATGAGAATAAATCGGGTATTTAGTTTCCGTCAGTCGTCGTGAAAAACATTGTGTCGTTTTAAAAACAAAGCACTAAACGTGGCACAAACACAGAACAAGGCTAACTGACTATTGAAACATGATACCCACCTTCAAAATGACGGGAAATCTATGATTGCTGCCAAAATGAAATCCATATTTTTCTTCAATTTGCAGTAGTTAATGATATTTGATAGCTCATTATGACTAATGTTATCAAAATATATTTATTTTTGTTTATTTTAATGCTTTTATTGCGAAAGAATATTTCAAAATATAAACATATGCAAAATATAGGTTTAAAATTTATATAGGTTTTATAATTTGATTATTCTACTATAAGTTTGCTAAATAGATATTTTACACTTTTTATCCACATATATTTTTTTTTTAAATAATGCATGGTAGAGAGCACAACATTGTACCTATATGCAATTTATAATGGTAGGGGTAAATCAATATGGCATTATATATACACACACCAGTCAATGCTAGAACAAACTAAATATTAGATTTTAGCTATCCAACTGCTATTGGTATATTGCTATGATGTACACACTACTTTAGCCTTTGTGCGTTTACATCTTCTGAAATACCATTTATCAGCATGTAGAGAGACGATCAGATTGGTTCCCGTCTTTTTCCAAAGGAACTCTATCCATGCAAATTCCATTTTGATAAACAGTTCGTTTGGTACATTTTAGCTGAAATGTCGATTTCATTATTGGTCTTATATGTGAACAATTCCTTTAGGTACTTATTTACATTTGAATATTTGCTTTGTTTAAAGAATTATTTTAGCAATGTTGTATTCAACGTGTCTGCGCATATCTTTTTGAAAAATTGTATGAAAATGATGAGCAGAACTACAAATTGATACAAAAAAAATAAAGAGATTTGCTTATTTTGAAGTTTTTCTCTTTTAGAATATTTTATCGCTATGTATATAAGTTTAATTTGATAACATTAGTCATAAAGAGTATAACGATGGTATATCTACTTGAAATATAAGGATAAACGTGAAATTTGTAAAATTTGGCGGCCATTCCCGCTATTTTGAAAGACTCGCGGTAGGTCTCAATCTCAAAAAAATAAGTTGACTTTGTACTATATTTGTGCTTGTTTGATGTTTTTTTTCCTAATAGGCACAATTCTCTCATTATACAGCACCATATTGCTCCACTAGTAATGCTATTAAATGGTTATACATTTCGCTGTCTGTTTCATGTTTGCATGTTATTATTACAATAAGTAAACAAGTATTCCATGTTAACATTCATGATTATATTGTTTGATTAATAACTGTTTGAAAATGTAAGACTGGCCTTAAGGTAAAGAGCACATGTGCAGCAACTTGATCAATACAAAACGTATCTAATGAACCTTAATTACGATAGATTAGCTGTTTACAAGATACATCTTCTGCAACAACATAGTTAATGGTTTTAGACCCTCTGGAATATTCAATACTGGTACATATAATTAATTATGGATGATCATTAGATAAAAAAATGTTTAGGATATCAAATTTTAATTATTAACGTTTTTTTTAATTAAATTAACTTTTATTTGTAAACAGGTGAGACTTGTTACTACGTTATTTACAATGCTATAGCCATTTAAGGTGAATGTAATGTCACAGCCATTTTAAAAATCAGATTTCTTAAAATTGCCAAATCTTGATTTTATTTGTTGTAGAGAACTATCAAAGTTGGCCATGTTTACAATATTGATGCAGTTCAAGTGTACAATTTTAATTATAATTTATTATCATTAACAATAATAATGACTGAAATATGTATTGGTTTTTTGTCTTTCAAAGAACACATTTTACTAAATATGCATCTACACCTGAACTGCATCAATATAGCATACATGGCTAAGTTTATTATTTCAGACTTAAGTGTTCTTGTTCCAAATTGGAGTTTGAAAAGTATTACACGTGTATTTGCAACTTATCATTTTGACTGAGTCTTTCATTTAATTCGAACACAGGTCTTTTTAGTTCATAATAAGTATACACGTATAAAGTGTTTTATACAGATCTAGATATATGCATTAAAACATTTTTTTTCGGAACATGCCCCTTTGATTCGACACGTGATATAGATGAAATATTTACCTTTTTGCCAGTTGGTGACGATAAACATACAAGTTACATGTTCGCGAAATGCGCTGACCCTGTTGCCATTTTGAATGAAAGTGACAGACGCTGATCGGCCGTCGGTGAAACGATAACCGCGGATGTTGTGTGTATGGTATAGTATAAGACCTAGTAACCGGGGACAATTGTCGAAATGGACGAATGTCGGATTATGGTTACGGAAAAATGACGTATATCGCATGGTTTATGTTTTTTTGCACTTGTGTCCAACCGGATACGTCCCCGGTTGTCGGTGTGTCTCCGGTTGGAAGGTGTGTATTCATATGAATATCCCCAGTTGACACGTTTTACAAACTGATAATTACATTTATCAACTAATGATTACAGTAATCAACTAACATTGAATAGGCCCAGTGATCAAAACTATCAGTAAATAATAACGTATGGTATTCAATTCTATGTGTCAAAAAGGCTGGTATACGTACAGAGTGTCTTTCTTTGGCACTGGAACCCGAGGCTGCGTCTCTGTTTTGTAAATATTTACCAGTAAACAAGGTCGAAGTCACTCACGGGGGAAGTATTTCCTGTTTTTACCGGGAACCAGATATCTAGTATTGGATTGTGGAGGTACTATTTCAGTTTGAATTCATGTTTTATTTAATCCATTGCCTTTGCCATTATTTTTAATGATGTGACTTTTCAACGTCATGTGCCATTCTGCATGTACACCTGCTTCACAAAATAACGTCGTTAAGGTTCATTTTGTTGATGTTAAGGTCTTTGAATGCATATATATAATGTATATTGATAATTGTTTTAAATTTCTTTATCTAATTAATGTAAGTCTGAGATAAGTTAAAATTTAACATTCTAAAATTTGGTAGAAATTAAACCTATTTATTTCTTGTTTTGTTAAAGTCTAATATTGAGGTGTGGCTGTTGGTCATTTGCAAAGCTTGGAGGAAATTTTAATATATCTGTACTTTTCAATACTTAACTTTTGTAAGTGCTAATCAGGTGGCACGGTAGATATAACAGTATAAAGCCAAGGGGGTCCATGGGGAGGTGCAAGAATGGACGAAACATTCCTCAGCTTACTGACTGAAATAATAGGACCAGACACCATGGAGGTGTGTCAGAAGTATGTTTGATCTTAATTATTTAAAGTTATTTTTTATTCGTTAAGACGATTGTATATACAATTTGACTGATATGTGTTATTTAAACAGAGCGTTGTTGATACCTAAAGTCCCATTGCAGTGTAATCCATTATAAAATTTGTCTTGTAAATATTGTCATTGCATTAAGTATCTGTACAAAGTTACAGTTCTCTTCATTTATAAGATCTAAATTGATTTCGTTTCATACATTTTTATTTGAAGTAATATATATGATATATATTCATAGAAAATGTTTATTCTTCAAATTAAAATAGTAATAGTAGTATAAGTATACATTTTTATATATGTCTCGACAGGAATCACACTGATGACTATCTGGAGCTACTTCGTGAGTTTGAGAACAAGAAAGGAACGCTAACTCAATACCTAGATCAGAAAATCACGTTCAAGATCCCGTTCTCGCTCCACGAGACCTACAGCACAATAAATGGTCAGGACCTGAGGTAATATTTTTGGTTTCTTGAATCGTTGATTTTATTCAATTTCCACGAAAATAAAATAGCACTATAGGACAATACGGTGTTGCCTATTCCACCACCAACCCTCATAAATGAAAAGTTACTTTTCTGTGTCTCCAGAGTAACTTTTTTAATAGTGTATACTTTGTTAATCAGTTTAAAACATGTCATACGACGACACAACATCTATTATAATTATTAAGGCAATATATCTATATATGATTTTATAGAAAAATAGCGAAAGCAAAATTTCAAATTTAATATTGATCTGTATTAACATCTTTTTTGTTTAGATGCAGTGTAAAAGAATCTTAAAGACAAGCTGACCTTCACCGGCGACAAGCTTCGTATTGAGGCCGAGTCTTTTCACAGAGACGTGCAATCAAATTGTATCACATCTCAACGGCGTCTTTTTTGAGAGCCCGGTCAAGGGAACGACTATTATACTGATGGTGGGTGGCTTTTCAGAGTCAAAAATTCTGCAATATAGCATAAAAAGCGAGTTTCCAGATAAGAGAATTGTCATTCCAGCAGGAAGCTGATCTTGCAGTATTGAAGGGTGCTGTTATATTTCGACACAATCCGAAAGCAATCACATCACGTGTTTCCAGATACGCGTATGGAATCGCAGTCTGTCAAAACTTTGACCAAGAAGTACACCAAGTTTCCAAAAGAGTCGTTTTAGATGGTGCAGCATTGTGTAAAAATTGCTTCGATAAGCATGTTGAAACAGGAGAGGAGGTTGAAGTTGGGATGACATTCGGTGAGAAGTCCTATTACCCTATTCCAGCAAAATTTACTATACTGAATCTGCAAATTTATACGTCTAAACAGAATGAACTTCAATACGTTGATGAAATGGGTTGCTCGAATCTTGGTTACCTTGGTGTTCACCTTTCATATATCAAACGCTATGATGAGAGGCAGGTCTTTGTCCAAATGATTTACGGTGATACCGAGCTCGGACTTGAAACCAGAGTAGTAAAGACAAGGCAGGTGCTCAATGCAACCTTTGATTTCCTTAGGTAAAAAATACATACGGTTGTCATGAATAATTATAAGAATTGCTTTGTGTATATCCAATATTATTTACTCATAATGTGATAGTTACGGAAAATAGTTATATGGCCTGACATGAAAGACGTTCCAATTCATTAAATGTTTATAATGTATTTACAGACCGTAATCCGTTCTAGTACACTAAACGAACGCAAACGAAATGAATATCAAACGCGTTTTAAACGTATCACAAACGCGAACGGAACGATAAACGAAACCGTCCACGGACGCAACAGAACGATAGGTCCACAATGTAACACTTGAAAGTGAATTCCGAGTTTGCATCTTATTCTACTCCTAATCGTGATTAACTTAAATACTTTCACTTTTGTTGTTTTTTTCCAAAGCTAAATCATAACAAAATGAACTTGTAAATATGAATGTGTAAGATATTGTTTATTAAAGATGTCAGTTCGGCAAACATGAGAGAACGTTACTATAAACATGTATTACATTAAATCACAAGTAATATCCAAATAAGCGATGATATAAACGTGACTGGGTGATGACGGTGGTTGTTAAAATGTCCAGCAGACGACACGCCATTCAGTTGAATGGTACATCATCTTAAATTAATCGTAAAATGCAAATCAGACAAACAGAACGTTGATGATACTGTGACCTTTACAGTACATTACTACATAACTGTGCATTCATTGAAAATGTTTTGATGTTAGTGCATTAAAATCTGTATAAAAGACATTTATTTATATTTTGTATTTAGTTTTAGGTTAGCACTTTGCAATTTGCAATCTGTTTTATGTTATTTAAAAATTATTTCTATAGCGTTTTTCAAATTAACATATATAGTTGTGGATTAAGTTGTGAGTAACTGAAGAACATCCATAACATGTTTAGTTCAAATTTGGATCGCTAGATCGGCACACTTGAATTGTCAGTTATTTTAGGCATTTTTGGGGGGTGTTTTACTTAAAATCTTTAAATAATACATGTTTAATTGACGAGGAATGATCTTATGATTTCTATTGCATGTACTTATTAACAGTTAAGCTATAACATTTTTTTCGTGAATGATGTCACCAACCCTTAATGTAATACCAATTTGTGAACTATGTATTTTTAGCTATCAATAAGTAAACAAAGTTTTATTATAAAATTTAATCTAATTTATTCTTGTGGTAATCCAATTATATACATTCGTGTAATTATATGTAATTGTGCTTTAATTGTGATAGTCACTGCACAATGCCTTTCATTTACAGTTAATTGCTGTATCTGCTACAAAACATGTGGATTTAAACTAAATTCAAATGCAAATTCACAAAGCAGTGAAGAATACACTGTGATAGAAACCTTAACTGAAAACTAAAAGTTTAGTCAGTTAAAATACATAAGGAATCCCATAGAGTACATTTAAAGCCGGATGTGTGCCTTGATATGGAAATGATATTATGAAGACGCAGTCTGACATTGACTTAGGGTTTTTAACAAGCAGCATCGGTTAAAAAGAATATACTTTCATTCTGGTGATATCCGTCATCTTAAACCGTTCTTATTTCAATGTAAAGGGAGGTAATTTGCCATCTTCTTAACTTTCAAGAGGAAATGCATGTAAATTTGTTTTAAATCAAGGGACAATAACTTCCAGTCAGACTATAGAATAAATCCAAATATAAGCTGCAGTTCCTCTTCATAGTTAAGTTTGAAAACATATCGAATTCTTATTTTGTATTTTAGTTCAACTTGCATGAAAGAACTGACTAAACTTTTGGACATCATTATATTAAATTATAAAATAGTATTGTTTTAAAATCACCACTACTATAAACACAAACTACTTACCTTTTACTTTAATGTCTGATACAATGAACTTAACAAGCATTTTTATATATCATATAATTAATGTTATCATTCGCAATTAGAGAAGCATTCTCTGCTTATATGACATTCAATTTATTAGTTTAAAAATATTCCTAGTATATTTCAACAATAAAATATAGGTGTACATTATGTAAAAAGGATCAAAACAAAACATTGGATCTTTTGGAGTTCTTATTCAAAATGTGAATGTTGTTAACATAAAAATAACGTTAATTTACTTTATGAATTTGTTTAACAGTTGGCCTGACTTTAAGTTACAATCAAGTGATTGAAAAAGAAAATAAGGAAGTATATCATTTCAAATTTATTTGTGGAGAAGAAATTATAAGAGTAAAAAATATTTTTACATAAATGTTATAGGCACATAGTTTTATTTTAATTAAGTTGATTGATTAACAGTTATCATGTATTCGTTGTGTGTGTCTTTTATTGTTTTTTTGTGTTTTTTTGTGTGTGTTTTTTGTGTGTTTTGTGTGTGTGTTTTGTTGTTCTTCTTTCTTGTATTTTGTAGATTTCTTTATCATTATAATCATTTCAATTTGTTGTTTTTTAGTATTGTTATACTGTATGTAAAGTAATTAACAGCGTCATTATTCAAGTTTCAAGATATATGATGTTTACTTTTGAATTGTGTTCGTTTTCTATGCCACACCACGTATACTAGTATCAACAGGTTACCGCCAATTTTCATAGATGTTGCATTGTTCTTTACCTTATATTTAAGTTTTAATAATTATATCCTAATTTAAACGTATTTTACTTCGATTGTGAAACAAATTATTCCAACTTAGGCAAATCATACTCGAAGTCCTCCCGAGTTGAACTAAACACATGCGGAAAAATATCTTGCTCAATCACACCAAAAGTAGCCGTACCCACGGACCTCGGTTATATCAATTGTTAATTATAACCAGTAAATCACTTAGTTATATGGCTAACAAATAGATATATAAATTATAATACATGTGATAGTTTGGTTTCATTTCTAAGGGAGAATACCGTATCGTCTCACTACACAGTTGAATTTTGTTCTTTATTCTTTATAAAATAAGGTCTAGGATTTCCATGGTAGAATAATAATTTTTTAACTATTTTATATAGCAGGAAGGTATACTCACATAAAAATGCACAATAACTTGTAGCTTGTAGGGTGCAGTGACGCTCTGAGTTTTTTTTAAAAAAGAAGTCCTCAAATACTCATCAATACATTCATATGTTAAAATCCTATAAACGTCACCAGTGATGTCTTACATTTGCATAACTCATCTGCAGCAAGACATCACAACCACTTTAAACCATTTTGAAAATATTTAAAAACCAAATTACATCTTACTTTTTAAGCGTAAGAGTCCTGTTACCGTGGGGATAAAAGGACAAACCATGGACTCCTGCATTTCTTATTACACAGATGAAATCTAACATGCCCGTGTAGGGTTATATGAGAAAATAATGTTGCTATTGGTGTCTGTTTGTTATTTATTAATTATCCCAACGTATACGTTTATTGTTTATCAGTGCTTCTACAGTGTTTGTTATTTGTTAATCAGTCACACTAACATGGAGGTTAGTCTTTTATCAGTCACCCTAACATCTTTGTAAGTTGTTTATTAGTTACCTCAACATGTTTGTAAGTTGTTTATCAATCACCGTAACATGTACATGTATGTAAGTTGTTAATCAGCCACCCTAACATGTATGTTGGTTGTTAATAAGTTACTCTAACTTGTTTGTTAGTTGTTTATCTGTTACCCTTACATGTTTGTTATTTATTTATTAGTTGCCCTAACATATTGTTAGATGTTTATCAGTCACACAAACGTGTTTGTTAGTTATTTATTAGTTACTCTAACATGTCTGTTAGCTGTTAATCAGTTACCCTAAAATGTTTATTAGTTGTTTATTAATTACCATAACATGTCTGTTAGTTGTTAATCAGTTACTTTAACATGTATGTTAATTGTTTATAAGTCACCCTTACATGTCTGTTAGTTGCTTATCAGTCACCCTTACATGTCTGTTTGTTGTTTATCAGTCACCCTAACATGTATGTAAGTCGTTTATCAGTTACCCTAACATGTCTGTTAGTTGTTTATCAATCACTCTAACATGTTTGTAAGTGGTTTAATAGTTAACCTAACATGCATGTTAGTTGTTTATCAGTCACCCTAACATGTTTGTTAGTTGTTTATCCGTCACTCTAACATGTTTGTTAGTTGTTTATCAGTTACACTTACATGTATGTTAGTTGTTTATCAGTTACCCTAACATGTTTGTAAGTTGTTTATCAGTTATCCTAACATCTATGTCAGTTCTTTATCAGTTATTCTAACATGTCTTTTATAATAACCATTTGTATTAGTTCAAAGAGTTCACTACAAAACCAGTGTATTGGCATGGATTTACGTCATTATAAGTATAATACAAGCATATTATTCAATTTTCGAACATTATTCAGCGTTTGGTTAAACTTTCTGTACGGTATCCTGTGAGGAATGTAGGAAAGTATTGTCAACAGTTACTTTTGTCAGGAAAAGGTAAAATAGAGTCTGAAAAATATCGGATATGTATTTTAATTCACAAAATCGATATATGGGTGCAGTTCCGTGGTCAATAATTCATCTCAATAAGTTTTTTTAGTAGCCTCAGGCTTACCATCTCTTTTTACCCTGAAATTGAAAAGTATTGTTTATATTATGCGTCGTTTTAGAATGTGTTAATATAGGGTAATATACATTCAATCTTGAATTATTGTTTCTAATTCACAGCATTGACACCATTCGAGAAATCTTGAGAAAAAATAATAAACGTGAAACCGTATCACAATTTAATAGCATTTAAACATATATCTTCATTAACATCTTGATACGTGTATAAAATAAATTCAAGTTCATTTTGTAGTGAAGATGAACTGTCAAGATTTAAGATATTGTGTTGATATAAAGTAAAAATCATATCATACGTTTAACGGACCATCTGCATTCAGTCATATTGTACATCATGTCTGTTGCACGTGCACGGCTTGGACATGTTGGAGGATGATATACATATGCATACTGTCAAATATAAATTTAATCTGAGCATGTCTTTTACCTGGTTTTGATAATGTGTGTTTTGCTTACGGTTGAGGTAACACGTGCTTTTCCTAGTCCCGTTTCCTTGTTGAGGGCGTATACACTGACAACATACTTCGTAATGGTATCAGGGATGGTTTCAGAGATAGTAATTGTTCCATTGCTGTAATTATAAATGTAACTATTAATAGAAACGACCACAGGTATAATATTTACGATTTCGACAATTGTTTACTGAAATTTTTATGAAATTTCACCACATTCGGATGAAAAATGCAGCGTGTAGGAGCTGTAACAATGAAGGCCTAGAAAACACAACTCTGTAACAATCACCTGACAGGAACGCATCTCCACCTCTTGTCAGTGAATGTGATTAAGTTTCGTGTGTAAATGTAGAAGAAGAATTTTACATTGTCTTCAATGTCCCTGATTAGAACAGCTATCGCACGTCTTTTGTATTTCTATTATCTTCTTCAAAATAATAATTAGGTTACCATTTCCATAAATATGAAATCATTCCAGTTTCAGCCGAATTTAACATTTAAGACTTATCATAAGTCTCCTTTTATTGAAGTCTAAATTGCTTTTAAGAAAATACACAAAATGTCAGGAGACGAGCTAGCTGGTTCCTTCGTAGTTGACAAAAAACAACAACATAAAATGTCAGGGGCGGGTTAGCTGTTCCGTTCAGTATATTTAAGTTTGTCCTCTTGATTTTATATTTTGTGTCAGCAACATTAGTATTATATTCTGTAGGCACATGTTTGACTCATATAATTGAGAAAAAGACTGGAATAAAGCACAGGTATAAATAGTCTCAAATACTTAAACTGATTACAACATAACATAATAAACTTACCCTGCAATTTGAGAGTACCAGAGCAATGTTTTTGAGAAGTCATTTCGTGTCTCAACAACACCCATAACACAGTCAATTCTATTTACTCTGGATGCCTGTCTATTGTTTGCTGAAATGGAAAACGAAGTGCTTGACGCGTTGAACTCTTTAATTTTGAAGTATTTTAAGACTGGAATATCTCCATAAAATAATTAAATAGTTTATATTCTATACATGCAGTTACAAAATTCATATCTATATTAATTGATAATTCTTTGCTTTGTTTTTTCCCTAGTCAACAGACACAAATAGGAAAATGCATGTCCATCATAAGCAAAACCCCCGCCGGGAAGCGTGATCAAACTAGGTTGACTGGTGTACCAAGCTTCGCTATCTATCACGCTATAAAACGAGACTGAGAAAATAAGAGTAACACAGCCAGACTCTCTCTTGCAAATTCGATATATCAGATATGTGTTTTATTGATGGTTCTAAAGCCGAATATATTGTTATGTACGAAACCAGACACATACAATGTAATCATATTCAGTATAATAAGGATTCGTTACCAGATACATATAAATAGTAACGTTTAATTTCGAACAATATGATATTCTTGTAGGCTTGTTGACGAAGATGCATGTGATTGTCTTAACGTGAAATGCAGGAGTCGCTTTATATGTTTTATTGTAAGTATATAGTTTGATAAGTATTTGATTACTTTCAAACTTGCTTTACTTACATTTTCCGTTGCCAGACTTGAAAATGTTCATGTCGGTGAGGAACCTTAGACCGGCATTCTATAACAAAATATCGTAAATTTGTTTTTAAAAATAAATATCATTAATAAAAAGGAATATACATGTACATTAATATTGTTTTATATAAATGCTTGCTTAATTATGATAAATTATGTTATATTTTCTTAAATGTTTAACTATTTCGAAATTGATACAGTTTTATTTATTTAATTTAAATACTATTAAAATAATATGATTGCGAATAAAGTAGGAAATTATTCATGTTATTTAACGGAAATAAGATGTTTCCTCATTTTTAAGCTATGTTTATTAATAGTATGGTTAAATACCAAATATTAGGCTACATGTGACATGCCCAGTTGTTGAAGAAACCACCATACGGGAGCTGAGCGAAACTGCCACAAATCCGCAAGTTACTGGTACACTTTCTCACTTATAATGTTTGAACCAAGTTACGCTCGAACCCACGACCTTTTAGGTAAGGAGTAAGAGATGGTGGCTTAAACCAGTCGGCCACGGAGGATCGCTGGTTGTTAAGTTAAAAAGTCCAACTCTCAGTCAGGTACCATATATATTTAATGTCGGAACGAGTGACTGTTATATTTGAAATATAAATTGTGATTAAAGCAGTCTTTCCCTGAAAACCTTCGAGTTATTTAACGAAAACAGCGACCGTACAGTTAGATGTTGTTAATATTTAAAATTTAACCGCTGGTTTAAACTATAAAAAAAGGCATTCTTTCTCTGAAAACCCCCGAGTTTTTGAACGAAAATAACGATCGTATAGATAGATGTTGTTCACATTAAATTTCTAATTTAAACTCTAATAAAAGGAAGATTGTTTGGAATACTTCTTACTTCAAATATATGGAACGAATCGCCTGCCATAATGGGTCTTGATACAGAATGGTCCCATTCACTATCAAACAAAGGTATGTCACCAAACTGGCGCAGTGCGTCCTTGACCTTGAATGGATTACACATCAGTATCAGAATTTAAAAACAAACTGTTATCTAACGAGAATGTGGAAAGATATATAGAATTCAGTAAAAATATATGATTCCATAGTAAAACAAAATGTCACCGAGATTGTATACTTCTAAAGGATCTTTTAAAGAGATATTATTACTGAACTGGTCATGAAATAAATGAAATATGTAGCACTCCTAGAAAATTCCAGTTCATGATAATTGACCTAACGCTGGCTGTCAATCAGCGATCAGTATTGGTTGCTACGCCGACATTTTCCTTAGTCAATCTTATGAGTAAACACTTTATTGTATAACTTCGACAAAAAATGTCACAAAGCCAGTGGGCAGAGCGGTAGTCGTTCTTACGTCAGGTCAATTGTTAGCCATGCAGTCTGTAGAGTTGCTGTATTAAATATTCATTTATTTTATTATCAAAATAACATTCAACTGGTTATATATTCAATCCATTCGATTGACAAGGCAAATGGCCATTAAGTCTGAAACGTAAACATTTATATTGCGTTTTCACGGTTCTATGTGGGTTAACGCTTTACTTCATATAGACGCCTTTGGACACCTCTAATAAAGACGCCTTTGGACACCTTATATAGAAGGCTTTTGAATTATTGGGTGAATTATGATTATAACAACTGACAGAGTGGAAAACATTGCAGTAAGTGTTCAGATTGCTCGTTACAAGCAATCTGAACTCTTCCTGCATTGTTTTCAAAGGCCTTCTGTGATTGGTGCGGGATAACGCGTATCTATGGAGTAAAGGGTTAATATACACCACGTGTCATACATACCCTAGACGGTGTTATGTCGTTGCTGTTTTGAAGAGGAAGTGCGCTTTTATCCTCCACTAATACATTGATCAGGGAACCTGCATCGACAGTTACACGGACGTTAATCTTAGATATCGGTTTTAGTATAGATGCTCTCTGATCCAATTCAATTTTGACCTTTTTAATTAGATTTAGAAGCTTTAAATTGTACATATTCCATCATCAATTAATATGTTCAGATTCACTAAACAATCTTAAGAATACCTTTTGCATTTAATATATTCTAACAATAAAGCGTTTGCATGACCACGAAGACATTGTCAGTGATATTTAAACTAATCATGAATAGTTATGCTCAGCAAAATTGAAACATGAACTTAAGTTGAGATTTTATTTAGATAGAAAGTCTGGTTTAAATACACAATAAGAGATGTTTTGAGGATAGAAGACCGGTTTGAGTACACAGTAACGTTGAGATGTTTGGAGGATATAAAGTCCGGTTTGAGTACACAGTAACACTTAGATGTTTCGTGGATACAAAGCCCGGTTTAAGTACACAGTAACGGTGAATTTTTTGTGTATACAAAGCCGGGTTTAAATACACAGTAACGTTTTGATGTGTTGTGGATACAAAGCCTGGATTGAGTACACAGTAACGCTAAGATGCTTTGTGGATACAAAGCCTGGTTTAAGCACACAGTAACGTTGAGAAGTTTTGTGGACACAAAACCTGGTTTGACTACACAGTAACGTTAAGATGTTTTGTGGATACAAAGTCTGGTTTATGCACACAGTAACGTTGAGATGTTTTGTGGATACAAATCCGGGTTTAAGTACACAGTAAAGTTAAGATGTGTTGTTTATACAAAGTATATATATATATATATATATATATATATATATATATATATATATATATATATATGTACTGTTGTATTTTCGCAATCACCAATTACTCTTTATTTCAAACAAACTTATGCATGCTGGATACCATTTCTCAAAATATAAGATTTTAGAAAAAGGAAACCTATACTTTTTAAGTAAAATTGTTATCTACATGGTGAATAACTAGCAGAGATGAAGTACTGCCAGTTTAAGCTAACAATGCTTTAATACAAAATAGATACTTCAATAAATTAATATGCCCTGTGACATTGGATATACCCTACCTTGTTCTCAAACATATCCTCTATAACAAAGTTAAGACCGTCACCACAACCTTTATATCACCAGTTCTTAAATTGTAAGCTATGAACCTGGCTGACGGGACCATTTCACGTGTTATTTCGAACTTCACTTTGCCTTTGCCTTTCATGGATGCACTAGTTAAAACTATTTCTCCAGTTTTTATTATCAGTCCTTTTGCCACGATCTGATAAAAGAAATATGAATATTTCAAGTCAATTACAGTTGGCTCTGTTTTTGGGAATATTTTTTAGTATTAAGATATTTATATTCCGGCGATGAATTCATTAATTGTAAAAACCTGAATAAAACAACTATAAATGAAAACCTCCAAATATACAAACTTCCCTTTCACTCAATCGTATTGTTTCAAATGACATGCGACTAATATTTATCAACTTGGATATAATTCCTGATTGCAAATTGATAAATTAGTCATGTTCTAGTATGTCTTTATCTTGAGTTATCTCGAGTTATCTGCCTAAAAAATTTATATTTCCGTATACTTAAATTAGCATTTTCTAATACACACATTAAATGTATACCACTGCAAGTTTAAGGGTTGGCATTTAATTATTTTGGAACATTTTAAAAATAATATTAATGCAAAAGTAGAACAGTTACTGTTCTTTAGTATATGAATATAGTGAAAACACGTTATAAATATATGTGTACTTGTCATACTCACAATGTAATATACTGTTTCTCTAGATTTCAGACTGGTTATTGTCACCTCTACTGTAGCATCAGCACCTACCTGTAACGAATATATACTACAAATTGCACTAATAATAACCAATGGGTTAACAGAGATATTTGTATTTGGCATAAATATTTCCATTTGGAATAATTGTAATGCAATAGGCAGTTGTTGTAAACAGCTGCAATGTCTTGATATATAGTTAAATACTATCGAAGCTCGTGTTCGTAAGATAATGTCTTGACGCAGTTACGTAAATCATAAAACTACTTATTACATGTGTTAAGATATATATTAACAAAATAAACTTGTTTTGTATGTTATAGCCTTAGCCGACAACACATTTCAAAATTCAATCTAACACTATATAAAGTCTTACGTTCAATGGTCCTGCACTGGTCATATCCGCTTTCAAATACACACTGCCTCCAACATTGAAGCGTCTAATTGTCTTGTAAACAGACTGACCACCATACACAGCCTTTCAGAAGCAAATAAATTAGTTATGTTATACAAAGTTAAATCAATTTTATTATTATACGCGTACGATTGGTGGTAATTATCAGAAAATATCGAAATGACATACCAATATAATTATACCCATTATCACATACAGATCGAAAATGTATTGCATGTATATAAGGCATGTCTTTAATGAATATAAAAGTACAATGTCGGGATTTCGCGAATGTCTAAAATAAAAATAGAAATAAACGATGAACGAATCGTATTTTATATGGCTCTATGTTTAAAGCTTAACATATCTAGGTAACAACTTAAATTTAATTCAGTTCTTTGGATGACAATAACAAGAATAATGCCATTGCTTTGTTTATTCCATTATTGCACTGTATATCGAATCGAACATTGAATATGTTTCTTAATTCATTGAATGCTCCAGTAACAATGGAGTAGTGGGTATTATGCCTGTAGTTTCTAGCATTAAATTTGAAAATAACATAGATCTATGTCTAACAGGATATCTGGAAGTCTGGAAAAAATGTGTCACTGACAGAAAGTCATAAACATACTCAATGGATGTGACAAATTGACTCATTGTGTTAGAGCGGTTAGTATCAAACCTGCAACCCACTAGGAAGTTTAAGCCTGGTTTCGGGTGCTGACTCTTCTGCACGACCTCACCTTTATTGCAGCAACCGCAGTTATGTTTGGTATCGTTATGTCCATGACAACGGTTCCATCTCCGTTTAACTGATGTACTGTAGTGTTTTTCACAAAAGCATTGCCATGTTGTAAATTTTCTTTCGTAGATTTGTCGCTAAAGTAACTGACGGTAATTTTCATTTCTTCAGTTGGAAGATGCGGTGGCTGGCCGTAGTGATTTTTTACCTTCACCTTGTTAAAAACGACATAATTAGGTTGGTGAAAGGTGATGATATTATTGAATCATGTATTATGCTAGTTTGCCAAATACTTTACAACAATATGATGCGTAATGCCGATATTTTAATATGTTTCATAGCTATGATAAATGTAAGTGTGTAAGAGGAAACTTAAGTAAATCTAATCAAGTACACCTATTATACGCAGTATATGAACAAAGTACGAATTGAGATTTAATACATATTATTTGGTGGCAAAATTGAATTGCAGAGAGACAATGCAATTTTGATATGAGTTTTACAAATAAAACTATTCTATAAACGTATTCTGTCTAAAACTTATTCATATTGAAGAAATTTAAAGAATGCAGTAAGTAAATGTCTAGATATACACTTGGGTGTCTAAAATCTTCAATCTAAGAAAAACATCCAGGATAATCATGATTTGAGACTCGTTGAAGTCACGTTACATATGGTTTGATTGAAATTGATAAACTAATTAATAAATAACCAGTCATAACTCTGTTTCGGCTTTTCAGTGTTTAAGTAAAACTTAAGCCAATGAAACAGCAGACTCAATTTTATACTGTTTGCTATTGAATCATATTTAATAGTAATTGTTGTACTTGTGCCTCTTACCACAACAGTAAACGGGTTTAAATTCGGCTTAAACGTTTCCTGCATGTAAGGAGAAAACTCGATTGAGCGGATGCTCATAGTAAGGAATCAAGGCCTGATCACTGGCAGTGATCCTCGTTGTTGCGTCAGTTACATTGGCTTGCACCAGAAATACCAAGTGATCACGTTTCTGAGATAATGTCATCAATGCATATCTAGGAATATCGAAATGTGCATCTCCATTTGTCTGAAAACATAAATACATTTCTAATTACGATACATCTATATCTACAAAATGGTATAGCACAAAATAAACCAATTGTCCACCAAAGGGAAAAATATTTTCTTTCAAACTATCAAAATTAAAGTATACACATTTTAACAACAAGAACTCACGCATGACAAATAAGTTAAAAGCACATGAAAACATTGACCTATATAAAATTGAATTACACACAAGTAACAGTTTAAGCCAATATGGTAAACTACATAATAAAATACAATATCATTTGATTATTAAAGTTTAGAATCATATATGATTTTCAGAAACTGTAAAGAATAAAGTTAAATAAACGTCTAACTACCTGTTTTTCCAATGAAACCTCAGCGTTTGAAATTCCATATCTGTATCTTATTCTGACCGAAATGGCAACTGTTCCTTTAACTGGCATACCAAATCTATCTCTGTAAGCGAATATACCAAATCATTTAAACTTTTAAAGCAATGTTTACGAACTATTATCATATTAAAGAATACGTTGAAATATAACTAATGTATATACATTTTAAACACATACAGAACAGAACAGAAATGTTTTTTTTAGACTTGAGCATCGTAACTCATCGTCATATACAAACAATGCATGCAGTGTGATGGTTACAATATTATACATAGTTCCTAATCAATAATGGTGGGAGAGGTTTTAAACGAATCTTTTTGCAAAATCTAGTAATTATAGTATTAAGACAAGTAATATTAGTATATAAATAATGGTATTTTGATTAACATACAGACAAAACAAGATGGCAAAGACATAGAATTTATATAAAATTCCATCAACACTTACACGGATTTTACTGTCCCAGTTAAAGATGTATCACCCTGAGTTATAATAAAGGACGGCAGTATGACCTTCACTTCGTACTCTGGAAATATTAACATATCAAATGAAAATCTGTTAAAATGAGAAAACTGGGTGTTAATCTGTTATTTATTTCATTAAGTTAAACAAACTAAAATTGAAAAACAGAACAACTTTTACCATTTGCTAAGCCAATACTGATTTCCAAACACTGCAGTATCTTTGAACTGTCAGTTTTTTCTTATTTTCACATCGAACTAAAATAGTAATTAGTATCATTAATCGTCTAAACATCTACTCTAGACAATATATTGATTTAGAATAACTTACTGTATTCTCTGACTTCAAAGTAAACTATTTCAGGGATATAACTGGAATATTGCTGAAAAATATAAAATAAATTTAATTTACTTTCGTAGATATGGTAACAACAATAACTCGCCTATGATTTTCGACGTTTTATGGATCAAATGGTCATGACTATGTAATTACTACACATTATGTCTGAGAAATAATACATATATATATAATTATTATTAATAATATTTATTTTAGTCTGCATGCGTGCGTGCGTGTCTGTGTGTAAGGCGACGATGACAATAGCAACACAAGCATACATTTAAAATTTAAATATTGCTTTAAAATTTATTATTTCCTTGATCCTTTCTAATGACTCATATCAACTGCCCCAGTTGATCTGAGTTAATAAATATATCGATTAAATGAAATAAAAAAAATGTATGACTCTGAAACAGTAATAGATTTGTTAAAGACTGTGAGTGGGAAAAAAAACAATAAAAATGCATAAATATTTGATAATACATACATGCTGTAACAAAAAAAAACCTAACGAAACTAAACAACAGTCTATGTTTAGAAACATAAATGAGTGACGTCACGAATCTAAATATAGAAATATCAATGTATACCTGGCGGTCAGTTTGTATTTTCCAGGTTCCAAATGGTGATGTATCTGATAACTGTAATTGGTCTTGGAATTCCATAATGCTTCCTACACCAATGTGCTCGTCAATTGTCTTTCCGTTTGGATCCTGATATACGAAATGTTTCAATGTAAGCAACAGCTTAGTGCTAAACAGAGTCTAATCTACAATTCGGACTACAGTTACACACATTAATAAAGGCTTTAGTATGACATTTTGTACTGAAAAGAGCAAATCAAACGGTCAGTGTCTTAAACACGAATAATTATTAATATTGTGTATATTACATCAAGTAAATTACAAGCTTCTTAGAAAAATCATTATGGATTGCGATGGCCAAAACAATGGCAAACTCGATTTTTGTTTATCTTCTAGGAAATTATATGAAAGTTTTAATAAAGAATATGTCGTTCTTATATCATTGAAGATATTATCAAGACAAATTTCTTTATCGTGTGAAATATGAGTTAATGTTACGTTTTGTAACAGTGTAGGTTAAAGTATATGATAAAAACTAAACAGCCAAGTGTATCCACTGAACGATGAATAGAATCAAACTATAAAACTTTTTAACTAAAATATAAAGAATACTTCTTGGTTTCAGTCAAATATCAGTTATATTTTATTGAGTGAGCACAAATGTAGAATGATCGCGAAATGTTTTATAATTGAGTGAGGACCGCGGCGTGGTCTAGTGGTAGAGCGTCCGCCTCGCATGCGGAAAGTCGTGGGTTCAATCCCCGGCCGGGTCATACCAAAGACTTTAAAAATGGTACTAGAAGCTTCCTCGCTCGACGCTCAGCATTTAGAGGAGAGTTCTAGATCTGGTCTGCCCGATGTCAGTATACTGTGACTGGGTGGGGTATCATACCATGTGTCTGCGGCATGATACTCCAGTGTGACAGCGCTTAGAATACTGTCTCAAGTAGACACCGTCGCGATATAACTGAAAAATTGTTGAAAGCGACGTTAAACATCAAACAACAACAACAGCAACATAATTGAGTTAGCACAAATGTAGTATGATCGCGAAAGGCTTTATCATTGAGAGAGCACAAACGTAATATGATCACGAAATATGTTATCATTGAGTGAGCACAAATGTAGCATGATCGCGAAATACTTTAACATTGAGTGAGCACAAATGTAGCATGATCGCAAAAGGCTTTATAATTGAGTGAGCACAAATGTAGCATGATCGCAAAAGGCTTTATAATTGAGTGAGCACAAATGTAGTATGATTGCGAAAGGCTTTATCATTGAGTGAGCACAAATGTAATATGATCGCGAAAGGCTTCATAATTGAGTGAGCACAAATGTAACATGATCGCAGAAGACTTTATAATTGAGTGAGCACAAATGTAGTATGATCGCAGAAGACTTTATAATTGAGTGAACACAAATGTAGTATGATCGCGAAAGGCTTTATCATTGGGTGAGCACAAATGTAATATGATCGCGAAAGGCTTTATCATTGAGTGAGCACAAATGTAATATGATCGCGGAAGACTTTATAATTGAGTGAGCACAAATGTAGTATGATCGCGAAAGGCTTTATCGTTGGGTGAGCACAAATGTAATATGATCGCGAAAGGCTTTATCATTGAGTGAGCACAAATGTAATATGATCGCGGAAGACTTTATAATTGAGTGAGCACAAATGTAGTATGATCGCGAAAGGCTTTATCATTGAGTAAGCACAAATGTAATATGATCGCGAAAGGCTTTATCATTGGGTGAGCACAAATGTAATATGATCACGAAAGGCTTTATCATTGAGTGAGCACAAATGTAGTATGATCGCGAAATACTTTATCATTGAGTGAGCACAAATGTAGTATGATCGCGAAAGGCTTTATCATTGAGTGAGCACAAATGTAATATGATCGCGAAAGGCTTTATCAAAACATGGCAAAATCTGTTTTTGCCATTTAAGCTTAAATAATATGTCAAAGTATTTTATTTTATGATTAAACATATTCAAAATAACGATTTATGTTTTTCTTTTCTCTGAGCAGTTAATCTGTTTAACATAATTCACTGAGACATAAACATTATTCATCAAAGAGCATAAAATAAAATAGTTTTATACATTGTTCAAGACCCCTTGACTCTGACTAAGTATAAGTAGCCGAATTATATTTGTGAACATGAAAACACGTTAAGTGCTTGTACGTACGATTATTTTAACGTTCAAAAGTGGATGTCTTATGTTCAAGTCGCCATCAATTGTGAATATCCGGTATTTCACTGAAAATGAAACAAATACTGATATACATTGTTAAATTGTGCAGTGTCACCATGGTTACTTGCCTGTAATAGGATACAGAGACAATTATAAGTATGTTTATAGTAAGTTCATCATACAATATTAAAATGGTATTTAATATTTTAAGGTAAAAATTCATGTTACTTTAACCAGTTAGTATAATGCAAAGGAATGGATGGCTATTACACGTTTTTTGACTCAAATTATTATGTTTTTACACAAATAAAAATGAAATAGTTCCAAACATGGAAATGATTATTGTCTGGTACACTCTGAGTAAAATGTGTAAATGTTGTCCGGTAGCGAAGGGTATCTTTTTTGTTAAAAATATGATATTGTATTAAGCAACAAACATAAAGTTGTAAAACAAAATTTACATTCTTCAAAATAATAATAAAGTGTATTAAAAATAACTAATTATTGTAGAATAATTAGTGTTTGATATTATTGTATTATATTTGGCCATTTAGGGAGGGGGGTGGGGCGCGCGAACCTTGTCCTTTATTACTTAACCTTATTTCTAATGGTTTCTTTTAGCAGATTGTTTCTAAAATGTGCTTATCTACATAATGTGAAATGATCCAATAATGGAAGTTATAACATTGTAGTTTTTACATACCAATGTTCGCCTCTTTCGTAAACTGGTTTATCTGTCTGAACCATTGTGATACTAGACAGTGATGTTGCATATACAAGAGTTTCATTTTTACATGTGACGGCCCCCGTCTTCTGATTTCGAGCTAACATTTTTATTGTATAGATTCCCGATTTTAATGTCCCGGTACTTGTCTGTAACATATACGAGACATCTTAATGGGAGCAATACATCAACAAAACTCATGAAGACACCGGGTAGTAGCAACACAACTGATGGAGACACCGGGTAGTAGCAACACAACTCATGAAGACACCGGGTATTTCAACACAACTCATGAAGACACCGTGTAGTAGCAACACAACTCATAGAGACACCGGGTAGTAGCAACACAACTCATGAAGACACCGGGTATTTCAACACAACTCATGAAGACAACGGGTAGTATTAACACAACTCATGAAGACTATTTTATATTATATAACGATCGACTATTTACATGCTACACGCCATATATGCTCTGAATATTGCCAGCGAAATTACATAAAATGTAACGTTAATTTATAGTTGATAACATCCACGCAATAATTTATTGCTTAATCTCAACTTGTATGATATTTGAATATGTCTATGTTGTTTTTAAATGGTCTCTTTATTTAAAAGCAAACTTACATGAGTCACAGTAATAATGTATACGAATATATGTGTTCATACATGCAGTTAACATTGCATATTGATGAAGTCAAAGGAAAAACAATCTATTTAAAACAACAAGTAAAATTGTAAAATACGAACGTATATATTCAAAATGAGAATCATTTATATAAAATAAATATCTTACCTTCAAGGTAACTGTTGCAGCATGCTTGGATGCTGTTGAAAAACATATAACAAAGAATTAATATTGTGTCTAAGGATTATTTTAGTGTCTCTTCGGCAGAATAAGGATAAAGTGTTTTGTCTGGGCAGTAGCCATATGATTAATTAAGTATCTGGTCAGTTGATTTAGACTTTTTATTTTATGCCTTTTTATGAATTATAGATTTTTTTCAGTGGATTATTTATGATAATCATATTTTGTCATTGCATATTAATTGAAAAAAATATATACATTTTTTTTATTAATCCAATACTATCTAATAGTGAATTGAGGGTCAAAACAAAAAATGTATGTTAATGCATAAAGTAAAAAGAAAATTTGTCTGTTTCGGTGTAAGATCAAATGATATTCCATCTCGTGATCAGCAAAATTATATTCTCACTCATGGAAAGCCACTCGTGAGAATATGCCTTTGGTAATCACTTGATGAAATATAATTTGCTCTTACATGTACACCAACAAACAAACAACTTTCTTCTATATTATCGCAAAGTGCTTTAAAGTCCATGATAATAGAGACTGACAGATTTCTTAAACTGAAACGATATGTATTATAAATGGTAAAGTATTATTTTAAACAAAGCGCTGACCTGATTTATAAATACATACAAACACATATGGTATTTTGTTGGCATGCATAAATACATCTGAGTAACATGACTGAATGTATAGCTCTATTTATGTTACATGACTGATTGTATAGCTCTACTTATGTTACATGACTGAATGTATAGCTCTACCTATGTTACCTGACTGAATGTATAGCTCTACTTATGTTGCATGACTCACTGTGTACTGAGTAACATGATTGAATATATAGATTTATCTATGTTACATGACTGAATGTAAAGCTTAATTATGTTATACTGCGAATGTATACTGTGTTACATGACTGAATGTATACTGTTTTACATGACGGAATGTATACTAAATTACATACTTATCAGAGCGTCATCATGTCATGGGATACCTACTTAGCGTTATCAGTATTCAAATAACATACTTGAGCACGCACATACATCCACGCCTGTAAGTATCTGTATAAATACGTTATCGTTCACAAACAAATATGGCGTCTTACAAACTGACATATTTTGATATTCGAGCGAAAGGTGAACTATGCCGATATGTGTTCTATGCTGCTGGGAAAGATTTTGAAGATGCAAGAATCGAGAGGATAACATGGTCCTCAGGTCAAACCAAGTAAGTACATGTGCAACGTTAGTAAAGTACACAGTAGGACATAATTTTTATCTTCCTACAATAGTAGAACTTTGTTTTAATAAGCCGGGCCCGATTATCAATCCAGGGGTCGTGAGTTCGAATCCCCGCCAGGTAACAGTCTCCGTGATGATTGATATACGACATTGTGTTTCATTATCATACGTCTCTCACCACTGATTCAAGTGGGAATGTTACTTGCGGAAATGGGGTGTGCTCGAGTACTGGTTAATCCCAGGAAACAGTGGTTAGGTTTACTGATCGTCTGTTAGCCCTCAATGGCATAAAAATGACGCTTAATCTTCAATCAATCAATCAATCAATCAATTGTTATGATGATTAATCAGAGAGTAGTAGAATATCTTGATGTGCATTTATATACTATAGCACATTAAATATATATTCTTGAGACATGTGCATATTTCTATCATCGTGCATGTACTTATAATACTGTCATATATATTCAGATACCAAGTGCATATACTACAACAGTGCATACTAACACATATGATTATAATACTGTAGTATATATTATGGAGATAAGTACATATACTCCTACCATGTATATAATTATATTATTGTAGCATATATCACGGGGATAAGTGCATATATTCCTACTATGTACATAATTATAATACTGTAGCATATATCACGTGGATAAGTACATATATTCCTACTATGTACATAATTATAATACTGTAGCATATATCACGGGGATAAGTGCATATATTCCTACTATGTACAAAATTATAATACAGTAGCATATATCATGGGGATAAGTGCATAATTTATATTCCTACAATGTACATAATTATAATACTGTAGCATATATCATGGGGATAAGTGCATGTATTCCTACTATGTACATAATTATAATACTGTAGCATATATCACGGGGATAAGTGCATATACTCCTATCATGTATATAATTATAATACTGTAGCATATATCATGGGGATAAGTGCATATATTCCTACCATGTACATAATTATAATACAGTAGCATATATCATAGAGATAAGTGCATATATTCCTACCATGTACATATTTATAATACTGTAGTATATATCACGGGGATAAGTGCATATATTCCTACTATGTACATAATTATAATACAGTAGCATATATCACGGGGATAAATGCATATAATCCTACTATGTACATAATTATAATACAGTAGCATATATCATGGGGATAAGTGCATATATTCCTACCATGTAAATAATTATACTACTGTAGAATATATCATTGAGATAAGTGCAAATTTCTACCACGCAAATAATTATAAAACTGTAGCATATATCATAGAGATAAGTGCAAATTCTCCTACCATTTACATAATTATAATACTGTAGCATATATCATGAAGATAAGTGCATATATTCCTACCATGTATATAATTATAATAATGTAGCATTTGTCATGGGGATAGGTGCATATATTCCTACCATTTATATAATTATAATACTGTAGTATATACCATGGTCCTGATAAGTGCATATAATCCTATCATGCATATTATTCTAATACTGTAGTATATATCATCGAGATAAGTGCATATACTCCTTTCATGCATATAATTATAATACTGCAGCATCTATCATGAAAATAAGTACATATATTCCTATGATGGATATTAGTGCATATATTCCACGTACATAATGGAAATACTGTAGTATATATCATGGAGTAAATTGCATACTTCTACTCTGCATATCTTGCATATACTGAAGCACACTAAGAATATAATATGGGCTTGGACATAAAATCATCTTCTTGTCATATATATACTATAGCACATAGTTCTACCTATGATGAATATACTACATCACATGTAATATATATATAACAAAAATATCTTGGATAATATTTGGTTTATATCTTGAAAGTAATCTCCTTGAACAGAAGTGCATTTTTTCAGTGTTTTAACCACTTCCAGATTATATCCTCGTAGTCCGTTATGTGTTCACCCTTAAGACAATGAAATATCACAATTCTGTTGGCGATGAAAGACCTTCGTCATGTCTATGGTGGCCATATTTTGCTGCCATTTTTTCTATGGTGCTTGAAATTGTGAACTTTGTTCAGTTTTCTTTCTATAACTATATACATTATTATAACAATCTTTAATGCAATAAAATCGCCACAGAAACAAGAGAGTAGATCAACATCTAAGCCAGTTAGAAGTTCCATCGAATCCATATCACTTCTAGCCTCTATATAATATATATCTGCTTAAAGAAAAACTACTTGATTACTTGGATACGTAACTGACCTTCTACAATCAAGACAAACTTTACTGTTTTCTATAAAAATGGCATGGCAGAGCCATTTTTTATAATAGTTGTCTTTATTTTATCTAATTTCCAAATAAGATGTACTCACTTGCATTAAGGTCTATACGTCTCACACCACTATTATTCAAGGGAGATAATAGTGATGTGAGTCCTATACATATTTAGATTTAAAATTATTTGTTTTACATCGATTACGATAAAAGTTCTTACAACATTGACAACTTTCTCTCTCGTAGTCATTTTGGTAGAACTAGTACTAATTATATGCAGATAAAGTGTATTGCTCAAATGCACTACACATAACCATTATGGAGAATCAAACCGATGATCCCCGATCACTGGTCAGAGGCTCTACCTCGAGACCACGCACTCCGTAATTTCTACATCGGTTCTTCCGTGGCCTAGTCGTCTAAATTGCCGTCGTCCATTGACCTTTTACCTCTCACAGCTTATGTAAAGGGCTTCGGAAAGATGGTTGTTCTACCAAATTTCATTCTATGGTCTTCCTCCATCAATGAAACTTTATATGCCTATAAGAATCTTGCATGGTTTGAGGTGCCGTCCCGATGGATAACTGTTTTAAGAAGGTACGAGGCTCTGCCGAGAAATCCTCGACCAGTGTGCAAGAAACCATTGTCCGGTATGCAAGACATTTATATATTATAAGGGTTGAAAATGGCATTAACCCCCATTAAAATATATTTCTAAATTGCTAATTTATTTGCTGAATTTTTCATACTTCAATTTGTTGTTATAGTGTTCTAATACGAGATAGACAGAGTTATGCTTATTCTCATACAAGATATATTTAGAAGCGTGGGAAATGATGTTTTTATTTAAAATAACTGTTAAACACTATTATCATTTTCAGTATAAACAGTCAAGGTTTATGTTTGATGTTTATTTCTTAATAACTATACTATCTTTTTTTTCTTTTTTCAATGAATGTTTAGCAACACCATTTGGTCAATTGCCAGTTTTAAAAGTGAACGACAAAGAGCTAGCACAGAGTCACGCCATTGCTAGGTATTTGGCCAGAGAATTTGGTAAGAAAAGATATTTATTTCAATAAACATTTGCCTTATCTATTTACCATAACTTTTAAAACAAATTAAAGTCATTAGATATAGCGCTTTAGATATATAAACAAAGTACAAAATGAAAGCAGCAATAACTTTGTTTCATAGGTTTGGGAGAGCTTAAAATATATACACCAATTTTTACGTCAGCAATTAATGGTGAAGCATTGCTACATAACATGTAGTTGAAAGCAAATATCACTTAAGTTCCTTATAAGGAAACAAAAAAACTTAATTTATTGTTGTTATATCGACAGATCTGGCGGGAAAGACAAGCTGGGAGCAAGCTTTAGCTGACCAATATATTGAACTTACTGGGGAGATAAACAAGGATCGTGTAAAAGCATTTCATGAAACGGATGAAAGGAAAAGAGTGAGTAAAAATGAGTTTGATATGGAGATCATGTCTACTGAAATGAAAGGGGCTGGAATTAGTCCTATGTTTTAAAAACATAATGCTAGATTTATATTGGAATGTGATTGCATATATAACTCTTATATTTAGGTCATGTCTCTAAAAAGTGCTTAAATATTATTGGACTATTAGCTCGAGTAGTAATATTACTTCGATGACTTAAAATCCATCAGAAATTATTAACTTTTCGACCTACAAAACAGATATAGGACTTTAGTTGTTAACTAATCAATATATGTTTACTCTAATACACCTGTAAGTTGTGTAAATTTGAACAGTCGACATGGGAATGTTCTTTAAACAAGAAAAACAGAAAGTCATTTAAACATATTTTTCATTTATTTTCATTTTTGGAATTTTTAGGAAGAATTGAAGAAAAATCTTGTTGACGCCATTTTACCGAAGTATCTTGAAATGCTTGAAAAGGCTCTGGCCGAAAACGGCGGGAATTACTTCGTTGGCAATGCGGTATGCACTACATTATTTCACTTGTTATATGTGTATATATATGTATTTAAATCACCAATATACGAAATATATCCAAATCGACAGAATGCATGCTTAAAAAGACCCTTGCCTGAAAAAGGCACCACAGTAGTGGTAAATAAACAGACGAAAGCCTACCAGGAAGCGTACCGGAAATCTCTGGGTTTTGTAGCAAACATGCTAACCACTAGACATCGCAACTCCTTAACTTCAGCGATTAGAAAATCAAAATCAGGACTTACTAAAATTGTATAAGCATATGTTTGTTTAAAGCTGGCATCACAAGTATCTGAAGATATTTATTTTTATAAAAAAAAAACATATGTGTAAAGATATAAATGCACATGTGAACAAATTGTTTTTTGAATATGAGAAGCCGTTTATGGAGCACTTTAGGAAACATAAGTGTTGATGGGGAAAGTTAATAAAAAATCTTGTCACGGGATTAGAACCCGGATCGCCCGAGCCATAATCCGTAGATATTGCCACAGTGCTAGGAAGGTATATAACACAACCCGTCGTATAAATCTAAGTTTAATCTTAATCGCATTTCTCAGGTTTAATCGATGATACCTGAAAATTTTCTGACGTTTACGGATTAATAGAGATTATAATATACTCAATCAATCATTGACGTTTTTCCACGGGTCATGTCTTATTGAAATATCGGCTATAATAGCAATTTTAGATACATATTTTTGACGATGAACAATGGTAATTTGCACAAGAAATTACCCAGATAGGCACATTTTTTGCTAAACATGTTTATTTATGATATAAAACGATAGAAATTACTGGTTATGCTTATCAAGTGTATGTTACTTTTCTAAACTTTTCATTTGGTGTTATAACTTAACTTTAAAAGTATCATTTAGATTTAGACGTGTAAATTCTCATACGTGTCTTTATAACCCTATATTAACACAATAACATTTCTAATCTAAGTGTCCTTCTATAAGGCAAAGACTGGATCTAATAAGGGGCAGGAGTAAGGAAAACTGGCAAACAACGATGGCAGATAGTCTTCTGCCATCGCGTTTGCCGGTAATGCGGCGTGATATGTTTAATCATCTGTTTTGTGTTTCCAGCTGACGGTAGCCGATCTGGCGGTCTACCAAGTCATGTGATACACCGTTGCTATTAAAACCAACATTACTGGACACCTTTCCAAAACTGAAGGTACATCGAGGCACAGTTGAAGCCATACCAACTATGGGCAAATATATCACAAACCGAAAACAAACAGAAAGGTGACAACTGAACACATAGTTTATAATGGACACATAAGTAGGGACTTGAGATTTTCCTCTACCTATTTTTATTAATCATTGTGTTTGTTATCATTTACTTATGAGTCAAGATTTGTCGCGGCGTCAATTCTGATTGGTCATTTAATGTGTGCTGAGTTCAAGTAATCATTTAGAGATAATTTATTTTATACTTGGAGAAAAACTTATATTTATTGAAAGGCACAAGACATGAATTAATAAATACACATGCTTTTATTAATGCATTCGGCAGGTGATCACAATTGTATGCAGTTAGGAAAATTCACAGAAAATTATGTTCAAATATATTCTTAAATAATGGTGACATTGAAACTTTATGGCAACTACGAGTTAGTATATTCATACAAAAATATATTTTAAAATAAACCGTTATATTGAATCTGTACGTTAGAGATAACACTTGTAAGTCCAGTTTGCTACAAACAATAGTTTACATCCTCCGTATTATTTTTCACCTTTACAATTAATCATTGTTGTCATTAATTGATATTTGTTTAACTTTATTCAATTTACTTTTGCTATAAAGAGTTATTAAGGTTCTAAATCACTACAAATATTTTACACGGCTGTCAATCATACATATTAAAGATCGGAAAACTACATATTTTGGTTTGTTTTTAAAATGAATGTCACAGTACCTGTGATACCCAATATTGTTTTCTGTTCATTGTGTAAACTGTTGGCAAATACAAAGGTGAGATGATTTCTTGGACAATGCTCAATACTTTCGTTAGAGGAGTGAAAGTTTCAGATTAACTATCAACAAGTGAGTGAGTAGATTTCAGGACAATGTTCGATACTTTGGATGGTGGAGTGAAGGTTTCGGGTTAATCATCAACACGTGGGAGAGTTGATTTCGAGACAATGTTCAATACTTTCGTTAGGGGAGTGAAGGTTTCGGGTTAACTATCAACACGTGGGTGAGTATATTTCGGGATACTGTTCAATACTTTCGTTAGAGGAGTGAAGATTTCGGGTTAACTAACAACACGTGGATGAGTTGATATCGGGACAACGTTCAATAATTTCTAATATAATCTAATATAATACAAATGCAAATATTTCGTTTGATAAAATTTGCCATGATTAAAATTAATCTATAGGAATAAAACTTCGAGGTGTACGTATATGATCTCTACTCAATCATTATTCCGAATTTCATATTTATATATTGGCCGTTCTTGTACATTGATTTGTTCACAAGTAACGAATGTAGATAAACAAAATCACAAACTCAATATCGTGTATGAAAAAGCATATGATGATTTTGTAATACGGTAATTCCAACATAATAAATATTTGAGAATGATGAAAATTACATCGTAACTCTTTCTCGAAGTAAAGTGGCATGATTGTACTGTTCATAAAGCGGAATAGCAAATTGTATTTACATTTCCCGTATGCCGATCACCTATAATATATGAATTATGTTATACAATATGAAAAGTATGAAATATCGATTTTTATTTACTTTATGTTTACACTTTATTTATGAAACAAACAACTATAGGTATGCAAATTAAAGTTTATTAATCACGTTTTTATTCCTATAACATGAATAAGGATCGCATATTTAGTTGTTAATTGACTGAGTTTATAAATCATGTTGAATAAGTATTGTTATTGTAGATGTAATTCTTTTAAATAAAACTGTAAAAGGAGTTAAAAAAAATCATTTGTTAAAATAGCTTTGTGCAAAATTTGCAACACATTAATATTCAATTTGATTTAATGAACTCGTCGCCAAAGAAAAAAAAACCGCAAATAAAAACTGCTATAATTAGCAGTCTTCCTTTACCTAATCAGACGAATATATTTTCTAAAGTTGGGTGCAAAATACACATGTAATGGTATATCTTTATTATAAATAATTTGACTAGTATATAATTACCATAATAAAAAGGCACTACAAAAAAGTGTCTATGTCTTAAACATCATGGTCAGACATGGTGTTATCTTCTCTGTGCGAAAGGTTCCCATCCAAGGTAATGACTATTGCTGGCGCATCCAGGTGTCCAGTCTTTGTAACTTATTGACACAAAACGTTCTTTTTTCCTGCATTTTGTCAAGGAGGTGTTTATGACTAGGTACTACAGAATCCTGAGCTTCTAGAGTAGAACGGGCCATAACCTGTGAACGCTGCGCTTAGTATAAGCTTGCTTCACTATCGTAGGTTCAGTAATAAGATTTTTTTTCGGGTCTCGAATGCCTTTGCTGCCATCAGTATTCCCATTCGCCCAGGAATGATAGGTCATTATGTTATTTGGAAGCATCCTGAACGTATATGATGTGTCTGTAAAGGATACTACCATCAGCAATCAGCCTGGTCTGAGGAAGTGATTACATCCAGTATGTCATTAGCATTGATCAGAATAGTTGTGGTCCTAAAGGTATTCCTTGTGGAACACCCGAGGGCACATCTAGATTGAAAGATTTACAATCCCCAATAGACATGCACGATCAAATAATCATTGGAATCTACTTCAATATTTATGTATTTCCTTGGATACCATAGAAACAGAGCTTTTGAAGTAGTCACTCATAGGATACGTCGTTAAAGTCAATGCGTATATGACATCAACATGGTCATTGCGTGTATTTAGCTGTTTTGCTGAAAACAATACACTCATTCGGATGGTATCTGCTGATTAAGATTTGGTACTGAACTGTTAAATGTGTTCTTAAAACGTACCCTATAACGTTAAGATAAAAAATGACAAACTTTGCTTAGATAGGAAAACCCTTGTGGTTGATTTAAAAGTAAGTCCAAATATTGTATCAGTATAATCATGGTCCATTTCAAGTGGTACCTTATTACTTTGTCTGCACTTCCAATTGTATATTGCTATCTGATAATAAACGTTTTTGTTCATTGATTTATATATTCTGATATCGACATCGACGGCCTTTCCGAAAACAGAAAACGAAAATAAAAGTAAATTAAGTGCAATTGAATCAATACAGTATCCGAATTCGTAAGAAATCTGCAGTTTCATAATAGAATGCAACAGTTTAAGATTAACATACCATTATTAAGTATACTTAACAAAATATTAATGAAACGTTCTGGAATCCGTTTCCTAGGTAGAATCGATAGTGTGTATCGCTTTTGAGATGTCATCTGGGTTAAGCCTGGTAAAACATCCCTCGACCCCTGCTGTCATTGGTCAGCATTCTATCCACTACATAACCACCCGAACATATTCGCTCCGTATCATCAACTCAGTGTTGTTATCATTTCTGTTTCCTAGAACACATGGAGTTCTTTCGGTATTGTTAAAAACAGATCGAATGATACGATATTTACGATAACGAAAAGTAACCTTAATGTATTGATTATATTAAACCTAGTCAGGTCACTGAAATGTTAAGATTCGATAAGAACAATTTTGGCAAGCATAACAAAATTTCAGAAAATTCAATAATGAAATCACGGAAAAATAGGCATTTGATTTTGTAATTTTAACATCCAAGGTGTTCCATTCACTTTTATTTAGTAGTCGTCTAAAAACACTAAAAGTGTAATTAGCCATCACTACTAAAGGTCATATGTAGACAATTACATGACGATATTTAATTGGTTTGCTTATTGTCAGTTCATTTAATAAACGTCATGAATACAAAATGGTCAATATTTGCTCTCAAACTCTTCGATAAGTACATTTCGTTGCAAACATTTTGTTTTGGTTGCTTGATATCACATACGGTAGAACTATTCGTATTACTTGTATCTAATCGATTGACGGAACAGTATGCGGCATGTGAGGGTAGGGAGGGGGCAAAATCGATCAATTTATTTATGTCATAGAACAATCTCAGCTTCGGGGAGCTCTTCGTGACATTTTTCTATCGACAAAAGTCCCTAATGGCCAAAGGTTTTACGGCACCGTGTCCATACCGATTACCTCTTACCGTTGAGGTCGCGGGTTCGATCCGCAATCGGTTCAAAATCTGCATGGGAGAGACTTTGCCAATACTAGAATGAGGTTTAATCAAATTGATAAAACTATCAATTCCTATATAAGTACATTGTATAACCTGCAAAGTGTTAAATACTACCCATTCTATCGTATATGGAAAATCATTACGGGTTTTATATTCTTTTATTTTTTATTTGTTCTGTTTAACATTATAAGACATAATATTAATGAGAATCATTTTAAGTATGTAAAGCGTGTTTCTAAAATTATATAACGGTATCAATGAAACATTTATACTACTTTTGTTTTAAATACCATGAAGTACGTGACTCAGTGTTTGTTTTATATTTAGATTGATCGATTTACACCAGGGTTACGTTCAGTTCGTTTAAACGTTTGATAACATTAGCTAACACATTAGTCTGGACACTGGCTCAACCAAATATTAGCACGCAGTACGCGATAATTTTAGGGAACCAGGCATTAAACGTGACTGTGTGTTGTTTAACGGTGCTGAACGCAGGCCATATTGAATATAGTTTCTGTTATGGACGGACATCAATAAAATATGTTTTTGCTTCCGTCGAAAATACTTTTTTCTCAAAATTCCATCAGTTGTTGTTTTGGTTTAAAGACTGAGCACAGAGGTAAACCGATTGGAGCAACATTGGATGATCTCTGTGAAAACAGGTATGTATGTAACTTCCTGTTTCTTATTTTATTAGATCTTTTATATAAAAATCAGGTTACTGAACGTTCCAAATTTGGTTGATTCATTTATAAGAAAAACAGTAAAAACAGTAAATTCATTATCAATATTAACAAAAACAAATAATCTCATACTTTGTTGTTGTTTTTTTTACTGAAGGTTTTAAGTAGCCAAAAATATAATAGAAAAACAATCTTAAAGCTACATAAAACTGTTAATTGCCAAACAGAAGTAGCTACTTAATCTGTCAAGGGTATCTCAGTTGAAAATTATTTTGAGTGATTAGTAACCTGTCCAGGCCAATTATGGACAAGTCTTTATTATTTGATTATGTATTTCTTGCTTAAAGATAACATGTTTTAAAACGAAGGTACGTACGTCAAAATATATCAGTTATACTTCGGAATATTCTTTTATTTTATTGAATACTAAACTTAAGGGAAACAGACCTAATGATCCAAGTTATAATAATAATGACATCATAATTACGAATTAGGGCTATAAAATAAAACTATTAACTATTTATTGGATAACTTGGATAAACAACCTAAACATGTGAACAAAAGAAGTACTAACATAGTGTTATTAAAATAAAAATAAGTGGTATCTGATCCGTTAGGATCTCAGAATGTAACCATAAGAAGAATTTATCATACTTGTTTTCTGTTGTATTGGCTCTGTTCATGAACGGTGTAAAATATGCATGGTCACCACATAATTCCAAAGGACCAGATACCGTACTGAGTCAAGATATGGGGACTTTTTACCGTCACAACACAGCATGTAAGACTTGAGGAAGTAGAAAACGTTTTACGTTACGTTTACATGCATGATGATTTTCATCAAATCTAAATATTGCATTAATGATAAACCAATTATAACAATTTCATCACTATAAAAAACACCCACTTAACAAATTAATTGCGTATATATGAACCGATAAAATGGATAGCATGTGTGTGTGTATGTGTGTGTGTGTGTGTGTGTGTGTGTGATAAAAACTGGCTTCGTGACAAACAGATAATACGCTCTAGTAATTTTATATTATCTATAAATGTCGTATACAATTCTTAGTACTCAATGTTTTGACAAAGATAAACGAAATACTTAAGTGGCGGGTTATCTTTTCCATTCATTACTGTTTATACATTTTGTATATAATTTTATAGCTCGATTAAGTGCTGGTCATATAAAGCTATAAAGCTTAAAATAGTTTTTCTTACTCTTTATACAACATACTTAATAGTGAAATGAAAGTGATGATACTTTTTAATAGCACTTAAGTTTCGATGTTAACACATTCTATATTGCTTTACATATTTACTACTTTTGACTGCCAGCTTGTGTGATGATGATATAAATCTACTTAATGATATACGATAATTTCTATTACGCGAAGTTTACATTACACAAGATCAAAAAAGTGAATAAAACAAAATACTTCTTATTTGAATTGTTAATTTTAGAATATTTTCCACAAGAATATGTTTATGATTCTTTATTATATAATTTTTAAAGGGAAACATTAAGGTGTGTCTCCCAGTTCAATTATATTTAAGCATTCCAACACATAAACAACATGCCATTGTGTTTATGTTTCGAAGATTTCATTCAATGTTTAATTATATAATATTTTCTATTAACAATGCACAGGATTCTTCGAAATTCCGCATATAACTCAAACATGATTAATAACACATACATTTATTACAATTCTCAATTATCAAAAATGTACTTGTTACAAAGTGATGTGTACACGAACTGTCGAATGACGTTAGATAGTTTCAAGTCAGTTGAAACGCACGAAAAAGTTTTTTCCGCCTATCTACTTGACTGAGTATCTTAGTTCAATCAATAACCTTGACTCTATGTACCAACTTCCAACCCGAAGATAAATATATTATGTTTTATTTTCATTTCATTTCATCCAAACATAAAGCATTTAATATCTTATTTCAAGTTTGTTAATTAAATAACAAAGACATTATAGGAGTACTACCGTCAAGGCAAAGTTTTATACTATCGACAGAAAAATAACGGGTTAATTATATAACCAGCAGGCTATAACATATGAAGATGTAAGATTATATTCCCAAATTTAGAGAAACACTTACTTTTACTTCGTTTGATTCCCTTACATATCTATCTTTAGCACTATATGACTTTCATCTGCCTTGTTTTTTAAACAAACTGTCAGGAATACCTGTATAAGCTGCACTTGTGGCGCCCCCTATCTAAATGAATGTAAGCCATACAATTTTTTGTACAAAGTTTTGTAAGAGAATTTCTCTGGATCTTGAATATGAAATGTGTTTTCCTTTCAATAAAACATGTTTCCCTAGCTTCTTAGAAAAAATCACATTTCTAAAGAGATATTCATTTGATGCGTGACAGAAGTCCCCTAACTCAAGATATTTATCTAAATACAAAATAGGATAAGTGATCTTCCCCGTTCTAGCAATGACTACTTTACTTCCTTTTTTCCTTTGATCTGTTTTACTTGACACTATTTTAAGTTCAATTTGACTATGGTCATGACTGTAACTAATGTCACTTTTTCTGAGATTATACAACTCATCAAATCGCAGAAATCCTGCAAAACTGATTAAACACATAGTAATGATCCTTAACTTGACCAGATTAGACCCAAATTTGTCCAATATTTTGTAATATCTTCGACAGAAAAATTTTCTTTTTGTTGTGAAGGTTTGCCTGTTGTACTTGCAATGCCCTCCTTAAATGATTTGATAAAAGTTGCAAGGATCTTGAAAACCAGCTATCTTATTAGCCCACGAAATACTATATATAATAGCTTTAATCTTTTAACCGGAAGGTTCCTGAATCTTTCACAAATGTTAGATACAAAGCAACGTGAAATTCAGACGCAGTCAATTCAGATAAACATAAAGTTTTGTCAAACAAAAATTGAATACTGCCGGTAAACACAATTCTTGATAGATATTAAAGAGCATTGAAAGCGCTAATTAATCTATATCAATACATTATTATATAATATATACCAATATATTTGAACTAATTTCAATCTCTTTTTCTTTACCAAACTTGATTTCGTTCACCTTAAAGTGTGTGAATAATTATTATTAACATGAATAGAATTACATCGTTTACTATGATCTTACATAAGCAAGTTCAGCTTGAACAATACTGCATCCTCTGTGCATACATATAAACGTATTTAACTGTCCCACTGTGACTAAAGTGCACCACTGCGCATACATATAAACGTATTTAACTGACCCACTTGGGACTAAACTGCACCACTGTGCATAAATAAATACTGATTTAACTTTCCCACTGGGCATAACTATAAACTGCACCACTGTGCATAAATATAAAATAATTTAACTGTCCCACTGGGACTTAACTGCACCACTGTGCATAACTATAAACTACACCACTTTGCATAAATATAAATTGTTTTTACTGCCCCACTGGGACTAAACTGCACCACTGTGCATAGTTATATACATATTAAGCTGTAACACTGGGACTTAATTGCACCACTGTGCATAACTATAAACTGCACAATAAACTGATTTAACTAACCCGCTAGCACTAAACTGCACCACTGTGCATAACCATATATATATATATATATATATTAAACTGTCCCACTGGGACTAAACTGCACCACTGTGCATAAATATAAACGTATTTTACTGTCTTACTGGGACTAAACTGCAACACTGTGCATTAGCCAAATGCTAGAATCCGACTGCAAGTACCTTACTAGAAAATCTTCTACAACTGAAGATGGAAGTATCAGACATTGATTTTTTAAAAATGTCTTGTCCCTTATTGAATTCAAGATATCACGTACGAAATCCTGTTTTTCATAGCTTGGTTTGAATAAAGTAGGCCAAAATGCAGAACTGGGCCATTTTGTTAAAATCAGGGTAGCTTGTTCTTTACATGAAAGAAGGTGTTGAACAGTTTTATTGACCAAATAGTTTGGTGGAACGAGCCAATTATAAGCATTTCCCCAATTTTGCGTGAAACAGTCCACAGCTTACGTTTGAAAATCATAGAATTTTGAATTGTATCTAAAAACCTTGCGATTTTCTGAACTAACAAACCTATCAATTTCATAAGGTCCCAACAGAGAATTCATAAAATTGAAGAAATCTGGGTTACCTCCGATTCACCAGTATCGTGAATTTTGCTTACATTATCTGCTATTTGATTTTCATTTCTGGTTACCCATTGAATTTCTAGATCGATATGATGATACAGACACAATTTGAATATTTCTAAAGACTCCGTATGTAGGTCAGGTTTTGTACTGCCAACATTTACAAAGTGTACACAGTTTTGAGAATCAGAAAACCATTTCACTGAATCTATTACTTAGAACTTTCCCATATGCTCTAAGAGCTAAATACACAGCTCTAATTTCTGTGGAAGTAGAACATTTCAATATATCTTCTACGGTCAATGAACTTCTGAAAACGTTAATACTTGAATTTTCTATATAAGCTGAACAAGCAACATTGCTAGCATCAGAATAGACAATAGTTTGAGTGGGTGTGTATTTTTTGAGAAACCTACAATTTATCCTTTTAATATTTTCTTGCCAGAATTTTAACTTAGATATACACAAATCATCTACCGAAAGCTTATATCTGAAATCCCCAGAAAAACCGTCTTTCGATTTCCATATACAGAAACCTTGTTAATAAACGTACCAAGTTTCAAATAACTGGCATCATGGACACAATTTTACCTGTAATACAGCCAATTGTATAGCTGACACGAAAGAAAGATTGTCAAATACATTGTATAATGACTGTTTTAGACTGTTTACCCTTCTCTTAGTAATAGAGATACAAAAACTCTCAGAATTCCGCATGATACCTATTCATTCTAATTTGTTTTACTGGCGACCAATTAGATATTTCAACATTAAATACAAAACATGCAGATTCTAAACTATTTCTAATGAATTTAGCATCTAAAAGAGTACTTTCTGAATTTGAATTTGTACCCCATCCGTCATCTAGAAACAATTTTAATGCCGTTAAAACACCAGTACTTAACCATCTCTTTCAACACTTTGGTAAAAATAAAAGGGGTAGAACTCAATCCAAAAGGGACTACAGTAAAACATAAGTATTTCCCCTTTACGGAGTGTTTGATGCAGTGGGAAAATGTCTATATGGTAATATCCTTAAGATAGGTCAAACTTGAAACAATAAGAATTTTCTTTAAAATAATCGAGTGCTGTCTTCCAGTTTTATTGCTGTACGTTTCGGACGAAAGGAATACTCTCTTGAATTCCCAGGATTGGCGGGAACTGATTGACAACGTGACGAGTATGAAGAGTTGTTTGCGGCAGTTACCGTCTTGCCGCCATACAAAGAAGCCCGCATGAAATCTGAAAAAGAGTGTGAAGAAGCATACTGTTTAGTGTGAGAAGTTTTAAGTTTTTTGACTGCTGTGGATTCTGCGCTTTTCAACTTTTTCTCGTCTTCACTATTACTTTTAAGAGAGCGGGTCTCGTACTCTCTAACCGTGGCCCAGCCCCCAGGGGATTAATCAGCTACCTTAATGATCTTATTTCTGTAGTTAATTTTCTTAACTAGATCCAAAGCCATCAGTGTGACAAAATTTATGTCTGCAGCACGTGATACAATATTCTCTAATCCTGTTTTTGGCTTCGAGTTAAAGACAAACTTATGCTTATGTGAAATGTTCTTTAAATTGTCACTCTCTTTAGACGTTGTTGTATTAGACTTATTTTCTATTCGTTTTTCAAATCTCCTATTAGCGAGTCTAAATATGTTCGGAAAAGATCAAAAGCTTCAAAAACCTCCACTCCCTGAGGTCTTACTTTGCGTCGTAGCCGACGAAGCACTTCTAGAATTTCCTGTATGTTCTGTCTTGGGATTCCCAGCATGTCGCAAGGAACTCTGTTCGTTGAATAAACTTCTCGAGTCGTAATCTTCTAAATCATCAAATAAATCTGAACGACGAGATTGTGACTTTTCTTCGGTCATCGTAATACTTGTTACAAAGTGATGTGTACTCCGCCTTGTCGAACTGTCGAATGACGCTAGATAGTTTCAAGTCAGTTGAAACGCACGAGATTTTTTTTCGCCTATCTGCTTGACTGAGCATCTTAGTTCAATCAATAACCGTGACCTCTATATAACAACTTCCAACCCGAAGATGAATATTCCTATGTTTTGTCTAATCATTGTACATACTATTTGCCTATATAAATCACTTCAATTTTCACAAAAAAAAAAAATGTACCGAATGTCTAATTGCCCTTTACCTGTTCGGATAATCTAAATTGAATCGGAGACGGACCACTTTGGTTGTACTATCTTTAAACATTTTCCGTTGCAAAAGAGAATATAGTACGTTTTGCTGGTCCTGTATTTGCTTTGGCCACTGTATCAAAATAAATGCTTTGTAATATGTATACCGCTTTCACTTGTCTTTAAAACAGATGTACCGTGGATGATATCAAACAAATTAAAGTAGTCGAATATGGCGATAAATTCATGACATGCGATAATAGACGACTATGGGTTTTCCAAAACTTAGAGAGGCTTGGAAAATGCGGGGAAATTAGCGTCAAGGTGGTAAACATACGTCAAATACGTTGGAAGAAAGATACTACTAATGGTGGGAAACATGTTGAGATTCTCGGAACATCCCCTGGTGGAGTTTGGTATTTGAAAAATGTGGAAAATATTTACAAACCTATGATACAAAATATCGGGTTATTACCGAGTAAATATATTTTATAACTTAGTTACATTCAAGCGTGCAATATTTGCAATCTGTATAATAGGTCAACTATGTGACGATCACGATTAAAGGTATTTAGCGGAGTTCTATCGGAATTTTTTACATCTGGCGTAATTTATCAAAAATCTGTATAATTGATCTATGAAGCTTTGTTTTTTTAATATAATATCGCAGTTTTTCGTTAACAACTCCCCCTGTTGGTTCGTATTTTTTCAGATGATTTTCGTCGTTTTTTCCCTTGTAAAATAATCAATATTGATTCAAAATTGTTTACAATAAAAATATGTCATTATTTATTTTATTTCTTGTGATAAGATTATAACTTTCATGCAGATAAAATACAATTTGTATTACATTTACATCTAATCAGAACATGACGTTTGCTTGTGATATCGGACCACCTAAAGAAAACGCCATATAATACGAACGTAAAATACGACGTAGTTTGAAATAGATGGCAAACGTCGTGTGTTTTTAAGTGTATTATTTTTAATTAGAATTCAAATTTATGAAAAACCTATTCAAGTATATTGTAGTTAGATGAATAAAGTTTAACTTATGTAATCACAAGAAATAAAATTAATGATAAAATACTGTTATTCGAAACAATTTTCAGTAAATATTGACCATTTTATAAGGAATACTCGGTGAAAACCGTCCGAAAACTACGTACTGCTAGTGAGTGATGTTAACGAGACTTTGCGGGACTATATCAAAAAACGTAAGCTGATACTTCATACAGATTTTTGCATATTTACGTCAGATGTCAAAAAATCCAATAGGAACGCCGCAAACTACTTTAAACGTGTTCAATAAATAAAATAAATGTCCCTAAGTGATTTTGTTTTTGTACGTTTCTTATTTACTGTAAACAAATAAATGAAAAACGTTTGTTTAAATTTACATGAATGTAATTTCGATTTAACAATACTACGTATCGTTCTTAAATATCAATATTGATTCAAGTTACCAATTGCATTGCTAAATGTTATAGTTTTAATATCCTTCAATTTTTTGTCTTTATACTTCAGATAAAGAACGAATACTGATTGTAGCCATAGATATTGGAATGATAAAGTCAGGTTATGCGTTTTCATATAAATTGGACTTTTTGAAAGACCCTCTCAAAAGTATGATCAACCAATGGACCACGAGTGTAGGCATGGCAACGTGTTCTAAAGCATCGACCTGTATTCTGTTTGATGCCAATGAAAACTTCGTTTGTTTCGGATTTGATGCCGAGAACAAATATACACAGTTGCAAAATGAAGGGAAGCATGTACAGTGTTTTTTCTTCAAGCATTTCAAACATATATTATACAATAAAAAAGTAAGTTACAAATGGCAAAATAAAGTTTGTTTGAAATACAATATTGAAATATTCAGTAATTGAAACAAATACACTTTTAATCAGAACATACGATAGTTATTGTTAAGTGTTAATAATCCTCATAATTTGAATATATTGTATTTATACCATTAGTGTTAACTCTGGATTTACCCAATTATGAAATCATTATTTTTAGATATAAAATATGCAAAAAAAACAACACTTTAATTAATGTAATATTTTTTTGTTGTTGTTTTTTTTTTGTTTGTTGTTCTTAGACAGGTCAGTGTTACTGTATATGATGAATGGTATGTCTCTGTTTTAGGTATATTTGTTGTTAATTTTATGCTTCTATTTAATATCTCGAAACTCCGGTCGTATGTGCTGTGGCATCGGTAATAGTCTCTAGAAAGGACCCAGCTCTCCCGAATGGGTCCGTTAAATAGCGATGTTGGGAAAGCCACATTTGAGCACGTTGATTTGTCAATTGCTTCATGGAAAATTTTAATGGCATCATAGTTATGAATTTCGGGACGGGTATAGAATCCCCTGCTTGTTCATTTAGGATTAATAGACCTGATTCGAGAGATATCATGTTGTGGGATAGACTTCATCGATAACAAGGCACCCCGTGCGTTTATTACGGTGTTGTAATTATCAGTTCTTATATCTAAGAATCCTGGAGCTCATTCAGAACGTCTCGTAGTTAGAATGCTAATGATTAGGCCGATATTGATGGGATCGGGTAGGGACTGCCATTGCATCTTCATTACCCAACAAAATATAGCCAAGTATGTTGTTTACCTTCCATGGCCTTGTTCTGTGCTGCAAAGGGTTCAGTCTATTATATATTATCACATCTAAAAACACAAAACCATAATTTGAAATCTATGTCAAAAGCATTTGTTAATTACGTTTGGTAACCATGTTCTTCTTGTTTTATAGTTTGCCACGAGGAAAACACAAATAAAAGACGACAATGGCAAAACTATGTCAGCCATAAAGGTGTTCTCGGAACTTATCAAATATTTGAAAAATCACGCAATGCAAACATGTCGGGACGTCTACACTGGTATTAACAAAGACAACATCCACTGGGTACTTACAGTTCCTGATTCATGGGATGAAACTGCCACAGAATTTATGAAGGAAGCTGCAGCCCAGGTAATATTGCAATAGTTCAGTTCATAACTTGGAAACCAATGACATGAATGCCAATTTATTGAATTGAATTTAAACAAAAACGTTATTAGAAGAACAAATATCACTTATAGTTATTTAAGAAAATAACTTGTGCAAAGCTTATGCTGTAGAACGGACCCAGCTGTTCAGCTTGTGTCTGTCACATGACAGTGAGATTTGAGCATTTTGATTGGTTTGTTGCTTCAGTGGAAGTGAAATGACTTCCCTATTTGGTAAGAGGTAAAGCACAATGAATTGTGGGGCAGGCATAGAATTCCCTGCTTTTTTATTTGGGTTGACCAGACCTAATTCGGAAATATCAAAGACTGTGCTGGTCTATACAAAGATCATATGCTTTCAGTCGTTTACCCCGAACATAGTTTTTTTAATGCAAGGTATTATACTCTAAAATATGTATCAAAAAAGTATCAAACGGAAATGTTACAATGTTTGTATAATATATTTATAATTTTCAAGTACAATATACACTGAAATGTTGGAACATTGAAACCAACTATTTTACAATCAGTGTGTATGTTACTATAGTAAGAGAAAGGTCTGGCGGGGTTACGATTATTTACACTGTCTTATAATATGACGTCAAGAGAAAGAGAAGTACGGTGCATCCGTAAACCCAGTTTGAGCTTCGTTCCCCAGTTGCTGATTTTGCCACCAAACGTTACCAGGTGGCGACTCCTGTTGTAGCATCCTGTTGTACGTCTCACACACCAATTAATTTTGTACTGTTCTACATATAGAGACATGCACTTCTGGAACACTGGATACATTACCAATGGTTCTAAAAGTGCCTTATTCCCATAGATAGTCCTCTGTTGGTCCAAATATGCAGAAAAAAACATGGGGTTGACCATGTTGCTTTTTCACAATTTCGATGGTTTGATGGCATCCCCTCATTTTTGACAATTCTGCCCATTTGTTGCAGAGTATCACTACGCATCTTTAAACTGTTATAGCATCATCAAACAGTTCCCAGGGTCACCCAAACTTTGCAGAAATCATGAAAATGTTCCAATGTTCCAATATGCACAAAGAAATATGACATTTTATGCATTTTTTAAAAAAAAATTACCCAACCGCTTTACACAGCTCTAATTTCTTGGGCGTAATAATCTTGCTACCGTCCATGTAAGGGAGGTAATTGTTCAGTGAGACCTGTAGCATCTTCTGTATACATGTGCTGTCCTTCTTATTATTATTCAATCCCATGTGTGCGATATGTATATTAGTACTAAACACTTAGGAACAACAAACGTACATATATCACCAGACACATGTTTGAATACTACTGAACATGTTTCTTCTCCATAATATGTCAGCATCTTTCTTCAATACATTCGCTCCTTTTTCATAGAGATTGGTTGTAATATTAGGATGATACCAGAAGTTTTCACCAATATTTGTATAAAGCAACTATTTCCTGATGAATCAAAGTAATCTGATCATATATGTTTTTTCCATTTTTATATTGTATGTATCAGGCGGGAATTTCACCACTTTGTACGTCTTTGGTACCTGAATCTTTGGCAGCATCTTTATACTGCCAACATATTCCTGAAATCATCGAAAATGATACCAGCACTCCAGTTGGCAGTTTACTTGAGTCTGGGACTAAATATATGGTACTAGACGCTGGTGGTAAGACATGTCACATGTAATAATAATATATTTATTTTTTGGAAATTTTTTGTCAAAAATATTTTATTTCATAATGAATTTTTTTGTCACAAATTTAGTATTCATGGATAATTATAATTATTATACGGTGAATTTCAAAACTTCAGGTAAATATTCGTAAAATAGTGGCATTGATATATTGATAATTAATAATTTCACGTAAGTACATATTTTACGTTATACATGTATATAGAATATCTCACTATCACAAGCGTAGTTATCTCGGAAATGTTTGTTTATCTTTACACACACATTTCAATCTAATGCTGATTAAGGCTAAAATGAATATTGTTTTCCATTTCGTGTAATAAACAGGTAAAACTGACATCACCGTTCACGTGACATGTAGTACAAAAGAAATAGGTGAAATTTACAAAGCAGGCAGTGGACCCTGGGGTGGCATGCTGATAGATGATGCGTTTCGTAACTTCCTGAACTGTATGTTTGGAGATAGAACAATGAAAACGTTCACGAAGTAAGAATGTATATGACTTTTTTAAAAAATTATCTATAATTATATTTTTCACAATATGTCCATGTTTATTTTCATATTTTTCTTACAGATAGTATTACTTTCTTTAGCAAATTGTAAAAAACGTTAATTAATATAAACTCAATCCCAGTTGCATTCTGCTAAATGCTACATAAGATTCATTGGATTATTTGCCATTTGCGAAACTAGTAATGTGAAAATATGGCCTTGACATAGCTAATTTACATACTTAACAAACAATTCTAGTACACTTAATACATAAAAGAAATATTATTAAATCTTAAGTGATAATCAAACTTTTAAGTGAGAGAGAGAGATATCCGTTTTTATATAATCATAGTACGTAACGATTATACAAGATGACAAAAATTTAGAAACGGTTTTGGAGGCGAACTACAGAGACTACTCTTAATTTAGAAAATGTGGTGCTGACTATTTGGAGTTATTTCGTGCTTTTGAGAGAAAACAGAAACAAATACATGCTACAGACGGTAATCAAAGAGTCACCTTCAAAATACCAGTGTCTCTCTTTGAAACTTACAAGAAAGAAATGGGGAAAGTATTTCGGTACGTATATAGGCATCCACTATTAATGCGATATTATCTTGTTTCTCAAGTTCCATCATGAAAGATATATTATTCTAGAATCACGTGGCATTTTAACTTACAATTTTAATTTAAATGATGAAACAAAAACGTAGCTCATCCTGCGAATTTTAAATCATATAATAAAGTTGATTCATATAACATGAAGCGCAACTCGTTAAATTCTATCAAATGATTTCGAAACGCTGTTGGATTTCGCCAAGATATAGTTAACGAAGTCAAAATTATGTTATTCAAACATCTGTGTTATATTGATATAATACTAGTGTATAACATGTGTATGTTTATATTATTGATATGAAATTTAATATATAGATAATATGTGCATGTCTATACAATGTATATGAAATATAAATGTAGATAGTATGTGTACATGTATATTATTAATAGGAAAATTAATATAGTATGAAAAGAGTAAGTGCATGTATATGGTACTAATATGAAATAAAAGAAAATAAGAGTAGGCTACGAGTATTATATTGGAATACAGAATAAATTCAATCCGAGGTTCTTTTAATTTTACCGTATATTGATGATTGCTTCATATTCATCTTAATTATGAAACATTTATATTGTCCCAAGTTAAGATAGGAATAGCTCGGTAAAATAATAAATATTTTTATGTGAGACATCAATTACGTATATGATATAATTGCATGTGCATGTTTATACAAGAGAAATATACGGCATGAGATAAAGATAATATGTGTATTCCTTCAGTATGAAATATTAAAATAATTTTTAAAAAAATAGACTTTATGATCGGATAGACAATTCTGTCTGAGGGATAAGAGGGGTAATTGTTTTGGTGGAAACTACCGAAAAGGCCATACAATATTCTATTTCTTGCATGCCATACACATTCAATATTTATTTTAATATGTTTTCTGTCCCAAGGGATAACTGTATTGGCGGGAATGAGGCTCTGCCGAACCGAAGAAGCAATAAATGATTCATTTTTTCTTGCAAACCAAACATACTGAACTATTGTTTAAATTTAAATTGGCATTATATTTATTAACCACGATTGCTCCTAAAACGTCACATTATTTAAATTACGTCATACGTTTTATACGTCACGTTATAGATCGTTCAACTGTCACAGCATGTTAGCCCAGTCAGCCTATGAGATATTTTGGCTCAACATCAAACTAATTGCAAAAGAATTATTTCCTGGATTTTTGATAAGCTAAACGTATTTGAAAGTTGGGGAAAAAAGTCTAGAAAAATCTAAATAGGGGAAATTTGTTAAAATTTTATATTTCTAACCACCATATTTAAAGGAAATTAAAAAAAAAAAAAAAAAAAAAAAAAAAAAAATGACGGATACATTCATGTTATAAATTGCTTTTTGAAGTATTTAATTGTAATGTAGTTCATAGAACTAATCATTCAACTATTGAATTAAATATAAATTAGCAACAATACATAAAACAATACTTCCGAATCCGAAAAGGTTATCAATTTACTACTAGTATATAGTTCAGAACATGTTGTAGACCAATACATTTATACATTCTTACTTTGAACTGTTTCCGTCACTATCTAACATATTTGATTGTTCAGAATTCATCAAATAATACTACAAATTTATGTATTGCTATTATAAGAGTTTATATAACCTGTCACAATCCCGGTTTTGCACGAGTTTATATGTCCTCATTTAGGTCTGTCTCAGTCAGATTTGATACATTTGTGCATCCAACACCCCTACACTCTCCACAGCAAACAGAACATTCGAGCCCATGCTTTCTACACGTGCACCTTTTCGTATCACAGTTAACTTTACAATCGCATTTTATCATTTTTAACAAACTGTCAGGCGCTGGTGGTAAATGAGTCTTGATTTGTAACATCTTGTTTTCGACAACTTCCCATCCCCACTCTTGAGGTGCTATTTCCACATTTGAGCTTACCCAAGTTTGAACTTGAAAGTAAACTCGCAGGCTATGTTGCATTACTGCAGCCGATGTTGGTGGAAGTGTATGTACTTGTACATAGGTTGTACTAGTCATTACTTTACTAGCGAATTTTCTGAAACGCAACAAATCCATACCCTCTAATGGAACCCCGCCATAAAGAATAACTAATGCACGTTCTCCTGCTATTAGAACATCCTCTCGTAAACTTGTCTTTGTAAATGTTTCTGCGCATTCCTGAAATTGTTTGTTCTTTATAAGCTTTTTAAGTGCTGGCTCTTTCCCAACCCGAAAAAGTCGTGATGTCGTATCACATCCTGTAACAGCATGCAAAAACGGCAACCATCTACATGTATCAGGTCCAAGTAACACCTTTGTCCGCTTAATATCCCAAACTTTTAATGTTTTAGACATGTTTTTCTTCCCTTCCGACTTAAAGAAAATACTGTTACTTTCAATATTAGCATGATAGATCAGCAAAACAAGAAGATCTGTGTCTTCACCACTCAAAATCACGTTACGCCTTTTCTGCACAAGCAACTGCTGTCTGTACTATAAGTAAATCGGCATCACCCTCCGCATATACTACTTTATGACCTTTGTTTTCCAGAGACCCACCTAGCATTTTTATGAATTGCTGTTTGTTTTCCGAATTTGCAAGAAAATGTTCATTTTTCCCTTTAAATGGAGTACTGTCTTTGAAATTAACTTTTGTACCCACAGCCCCTTTTGAACGTCCGCAAATGTGTTTCATCTTTTGTAGATGGTCCGGACTCATATCCATCAAATGCAACTACTGGGTCATGAAACTTTCTAGATACATAATCTATATAAGCACTACAAATTTCAGAAAATGTTGAAGCAAGGTTCCATGGTATGCGCTGAAGTAATGCTCCACCATCAATTACATGTTGAATTGTGTTGCTTTCTGGGTCCTCTTGTCTGCCACAATCTCCTAAGGACAAAATTTCATCTGCCAGTGCTGGTTTCTGTGGCTGTCTCATAAAGCCAGATGAATCAAAGAATGCAGATGGTACGCTACAAAGTTCATATGTGAATACCTCAGACATATCTTCTACTGATTTATATTGCAGCTGTTGTCAGCCTCTGGAAAAGAAGTTGTGGATCAACCTGAATTGCCTGTCCGTCTACCTTTACTGCATTTTTTGTATGCAATGGCTTAACCTGTTCTGACCGTTTGAATGAATGTGCAAATGTATTTTTACCTTGCATTGATGCTACAACTTTTTAACCGATTTCGTTGGCCATTTCGACATTTACAGAGGAATCAGAAGTTACCCCAGTCTCAATATTTCGCAGAGATGTATCCCGAGTAAACGGATTTCTTTCAAGAAGAAATGACTAGAAAGTAAGTGTGTCCTTGTAGTCTCTTTATTTTCTTGCTTGGCCACATTCCTTATGTTGACTACTTATGTTGTACGCAGTTCCACTAAAATCCTGCATTCCATTATTTATCTCTGCGCATGATGGTAGAGATAGAAGCCATTGTGTCCGCTGTTTCTCTGACATTCCCTTTCCTCGGGTCAGTCCGCCATTAGTCTTTACACTTCTCATTAACACCTGCTCAATAACTAGATCAGTTGATAATCCTGCCCAATATCTGTCTGTTCTTCGAACAACATGAAGACCTGATTTGAAATGCTGATAACTGTGTGGTGGGTTATTTCGAGTTTTCTCATCGTTTGGAGATAAATATAGGTCGATTTAAGATACAGATTGTGACCTGCTGATGCAAAGTAAGGAAGCATTTGGTGCAGCGCTTGCAAATGAAGATCCCAATTGCCTGTCCTTTCTGCTTTCAAAAATAATCTAAGTATATATATCATCTCCATGTATTGAAGCCAAAGAGCTGCCGTTCGGAACTTTTTCAACGAGTTCTTTTCTTCTGAGAATTGTTGGTTTATTTTCTCAAGCTCATCATTTTCAGATACAGAATAAAGATCGATTTTTCCCATAGCAAGATCATCATATAGTTTACCGATGTTACTCAAATCTTCGTTTGGTCTGCTTGCAATGTTGAACGTTTCATGTTCTTCATTTACTTCATAAAGGTCATTTATGATAACTTTGCTGGTCACTCGATGCACTGTTACTATCACCTTTTAGTAGCATTGGAATCTTAAATACTTTCGAGATTATTATTGAATTTAAAGTATTGTCTATGAGCAAATGTCCCCTGATTGCTCTTGCAACTGCTTTGCCATTCAGCATATGTCCAACAGCATTTTGAGTGTAGACTGTTTCTAAAAGCTCGCAAAGGCTTGTTTCTTGCATCAGATGACCAATACATCCCAGAAAACTCATGATTGTGTGAAAACCTCCTAACCGTAATATCACTTTACGAAGGCTACTATTCTCTTGTTCGTTTAACACGACAGTCAATGCCTTCCAGTATAATGGCTGGTCAAACATTACCACAGGGTCTGTTCCATATTTGACTGCTTCATCACCAACAAACTTTAGAGTTGTGTATATGCATGACATATCACTTGGGTTTAAGTCAATCATTGGCATGAATACAACTGATGATTTTCCCGAACACTCATCCTTCTTGTATCATCTGCATAAATCCAGACCACCCAGGTCGAACCGGCCTTATGGGCCAAGACAATTTAAGCAAAAGATCAAGTTTTAAAGTGCCGTCCAAAACCCTTAAATTTTCAAGTTCATCAAATGTGAGTAGTACTTTATTGGTTTCATTTGCTCTGTAGTATGATATCTTTATATCCCCAGCAGAGAGGATGTCCTCTGATGAAACGGTCATTCTAGGGATAGGTTTGTGATTTTGTGTTCCTGGTGTCATACATGCAACGATGCCCATCTCATGGAAAGTTCCGTGTCCATCCAAAGTCCTTATATTATGAACTATGTTATCAGCGACGAATTGGACAAATTTACCAGGTTGGAAATCATAGAGATCCGTCCCTTGAGAAACTGCTGCATTTGATAAAAACTTTTGAACTTCAGTGTATAAACAACAAAACCCAAGGTTGAATAAAGTATCGATGAGAAACTTGGATGCAAAGTGATGATGCAGCTGAACCCCAACTCCTAATTGAAGGGGTGCAATAATGACCCTTGGTCTTGTAGCTTGTACGATTGATTGTTTTGATTTCACTTCTTATCAGTTTTGCTGCTGTTTTCAAAATTGCAAGTCTTTTCAGTTTCAGTATCAACACTTTTTTGACGTTGATAAAAGTCATGAAGAATAGATGAAGCTCTATTTTTCAGTGTTACTACATCAATTTTGCCATTTAACTCAGAAATAATTATTGCAGTGCCAAAATGTTCTATTAATTTCTTTTTCATGTATGTTTTGCTAAAAGCATCGTCTCCGCAAATTTCGTGCATTTTGTACACAAGATCTGATATAGTTAATTGCTCATTGTCATTTTCTTCGAGATAGTGTATGACAGTGATGAAAGCTTCTGTGACCTCAAAATCTGCAGGCCTGCCGCGAGTTTGTTTACTGATTTTTTTTTCAAGCGAAAATGTCCGAGGAAGGTTTTTCATTGTCCGGAAATTCACGACTGATGATAAACTGCATCCGCTGCCGGCAAGTCGCTTACACATTCAAGTCGTGCCCGAACATCGTCCGCCCACTCATCACTTCGATCTCTGCATAGTTTGAAAATGCAAGATTGAAAGTCTAAAGTCCTTACAGGGAAACACGTCAATGCCACGCTTTTTGTCAGATAGTTTTGCAAATTGGCCACAAAACAAGCACCGTTCGCTAAAGCTGAATTGTTCATGTTTTTTATCTTAGAGTTCGTGGACATTGTGATCGGTTCTACCGGAGTTTTCCTATCTCTTTCAATCACATTAGGACTACAATAGTTTTTCCGACAATTGGTATGTACTAATTGTCCAGGAATAGTACATAAAGTGTCACATCGCTCTTTGCTTGCATTATTAATGCCGTTACATTCTTTCAGTATTAATGTAACAATGGCATGTCCGTTATGTAAGTCTTTACAACACAGTGCACAGGACTCCGCCATTCTGGAGAAAAATATTTATAATAAGCAAATATACATACTTTCACAGCAAACAACACATTTTCTTTCTTATTTATCTTATTATCTAAAATTTAAAAAATATATGGCACGAATGGCCTTCCGTATTTTTAAACAACTGTTAAACCTTTGACGTCATTTAAAATAAAATAAAAAATCTGATTTCCCGGTAATTTCTACATAATTGCAGTTCGTTAAATGCCTGAAAGTTATTTCATGTAAAACAAATACTCATTTCTTACATATAGTTTTACGTTTAAATCTTCCCACGCAAACCAACATAACAACACGTCGTCCATATAATGATTTGTTTTTAATTTTTTGTCATATAAAAACCTGGCATTTAAATCTACAATAATATATTAAAATATTTCAATCATGAAAAACATTTAAATAATCACATCTTACCTATCTAAATCCGATTATCCGACTTATCTTATGTCATTTCAGTACAGTAGTTAGAGAACAGTTGATTACGTCATGAAATGTCACGATATACACGCGCTCATCTTGTAAGCGCCAGTAGAATTTGACAGAAAATAGAGATTTTTAAATCGAAATAAACCGTATTTCCCCTATCTAGATTTTTCTAGACTTTTTATATGTTGATCACAGGATCAAGATCAACATTACTTATGCAAAACCATTTCTTTTGCAATTAGTTGTAGGTATATTAACAGACTGACTGGACTATGTGTATATGAAAGTGTATTACATTAAAATGAAAAATAAACAGTCTAGTTAGGATATAAACTATAAAAAGTTTGTGTATAATTACGTTTATATTTTCATTTATATTTTAGTTTTAATTATTAGTTGATAATTATTGAATAAACATTGTTTTGTTTTAGCGTATCCCCTGCGCAGAAAAACGAGTATCATGTCTCGTTTTCAGGAGACAAACTACGTGTACAAACAGAACAAATGAAGGCCGTGCTTTCTGAAACATGTGATCATATTGTAACACAACTTAAAGGTGTTGTAGTGTTCTATTGCCGATAAAGGTGTCAACACGATATTAATGGTTGGTGGATTGCAATCGTCAAAGCTTCTTCAACATGCAATTCAGAAGGAGTTCCCTAATATGTGTATAATAACACCTGAAGATCCTGACGTAGCTGTCCTTAAAGGAGCCGTCATATTTGGTCACGACCCCAGAGTTCCTGCGTCAATGACACTTATGGAATAGGAGTGTTGCTTCCATGCGCTTTTCTTCGATAATAACAGTTGTGATACAAGAGTTCCGCAGCACGCGAAGTTTCGGTACACATTAAGTAAATATTAAAGTGTATAAGTCTGAGAGAAAAATCAATCATACATCATTGATAATAAGAAAATATATAACCAGATTCACCTTGAATTACCAATATAACCAAAGAGAACAAACCAAAAACCCAATACTGTTGTTTGTGCATTGTGCTAATAACATCATTTCAAAACCTTAAGTATCCTTGAGTTAAATATTGAGCATACCTTCTGTACAACATCAAATTAAAACTGCTATAAAAGATATAAATTTTGTTGACATCTGGGTACGTTCATAATTGCAAGGTATAGGTCAAGCGGGTAATTACTGTTCCTAATGGACGCAATTCATAATTGAATACCCGAATATACATGATATACATGTCCTACTTGTATCGAATACATGATGTCGATCAAATGTTTACAACGGTTCCCAAATAAACAAACATGGACTGCAAGATATGAACTTTTAACAACGAATGAACCGGAGGTTATATAGTTTTTGAATTATTTTATGTAAATGTTAGCTAACGATGAATAGTTTGATGGATTGCAAACGACTAATGAGCATATATGCATGTTTTTATTTTATATTTGCAATGGGTGACAGAAATGGTAATTGAATGTCAAATTTACAGTCAAAACATGAAATTCTTTAATTTACATGCGATATGAACAAATATAAGCACACACGTCCATAGTGTTATGGTTAGAGTTTTAATCCCAAACATACATGAACAGACGCACGCATGTACGCACATGGAAATAAAATTTGATTGCCCCTTGTGCATAAGCAAGTTATTTTAAGCTGATTAATTCAGACAGACAGTATATTATATGTAACGTATATTGCTAGAGATTGTTCTTTCGTCATAATTCGAGCAGGTCTTAGTTTGTGGTTAAAAGATACGTTATTAAAGCAGAATAATTTGAAAGTGAAACTTATTTTTAAATATTATAATTCTTTCAAAAATGCATTTGTTCGTAAAGATTAAAATCATGTAATTTACACAAGGTTTACTTAATAGGCCCTTAATATGTGCTTGTTTTGATAATTATGTAATTAATCCATATCTTTAATCTTTAAATCTTTTAAAATGTTATGCAATTAATCCATATCTTTAATCTTTAAATATTTAAAAAATGTTTGCTTGGTGCTTTGTATACATGTATAATTTGACTTACACAATTTATCTGGTAAATGCAAGGGGAAGCTCATATTCCCTTGGTCAAAATCCCCTTGGTTGAAAATTGCCATGGTGTTCTAACTCCCCCGACCGAACTAATAATTGGTCAAATTATTTTTCATCAAAATAGAGGGATGGTCAAAATACCTTTTAATGGGTTGTCAAAATCGCTTTCATTGTATTAAGAGGGCGGTCAAAATCTCCTTCATTTAAATACAATCATAACAATGCAGTGACTATAGAATAATTATATTTTATTGGATATTAATTTCTTTGATTTTATGAACGGACATCATCATACCATACATTCTAAATTACCACTTTATAGAAGCATTTAAGTATCATAAATGGTTGATTTAGTATCAAACAATGAAATGTCCATTACCTGGCAAATCCACAAAAGAATAATCCCATTCAAAAGAGGATTTTACCTTATTATACTATAATGTGTTTTGTTTTATTTGTCTTTAATGTTGGATAACATTTGACCCAACCCTTTTGGTATAAAAAGCAATGGAATATGTTTATTGTTTTGCTGACTGTGATATCGCGTTTCACAATGTCTGATTGTGATAACAAGCGGGCGCTTGCAACTTTTTCAGGGTAAACCAGTTACCTGACTTCTAATTGTATCAAACTTTGTAGAACTTCGTTGGCACCACACATGGCTCGAACCACTTATCTGGTCCCGGCCGAAATACTATTTAATTTCTATTGTTCTACCTCCGATTGCTAGAACGCCGATGTCTGGAAGAGTCGAACTAGAAATTAAGTCCGGCCAACATATTTACCTGTATATTTTACACTCTTCGTTCGAACTATTTTGTCGAGTCCCGTTGGGTTCGATCTATCGAAGTTCTACTGTATTCATCTCTATAAACTTGGAATAAGTTCTATCAATCCGATACAACTAGGGAAATTAATATATGATTTGCATTTCCTGTTGAAGATCTGCCAAATATAATGTTTTTCAACCATTTACAAGACTTAGTCAAAAAAATGTCTTAGCATATGATATGGTAGTGTAATCTTGCATAATGAGTAAATATACTTTTCAGAAATAGTTTAAAGTGAAAATTGCAGCGTGTCCCTTTAAAGTACTTAAGTATGCTAATAAATGTGAATGGCTGATGTATCACGCAGCAATTTTACAAACCTCTTTGTTTTGATTAGTAATATTGCAATTATCTAAAGCTTTATATTCCTTCTAGTGTTCATGTTTAATGATGTAACCACTAAAAGCATTTACAAAATATTTCTTACAATACCATGTCATGTTAGTACGCCATTGAAACACGCGATATGTTTTAAAATAGATATTTAACAAAACAATATACAAAATTATTCATATCAAGTTCAAGATCAAGACTTTTGTAACCGCATTGAAGGATACGGACGTTATTACAACAAATACAAGGTTAATGTTGGTGGTAATAATTGTCTCTACCAACAAACAAGTCAATTATGTTATTGTAGGGATTTGCATTTTGAGCCGGTAAGTCACTTACGGATGTTGTCATAATTATTTCAATGAGTGATTTACTAAAGATGATTATACAGTAGAACTACGTTGGCTCGAACATGGATGACTAGAACACCATATATAGCTCGAACCACTTAATTAGTCCCGTCAGAAATCCTATTTCGATGTATAAGCACGTTCATTTTTGGTATGATGTTGAACAATATTTGGCTCGAACAACCCTTAGCTCGAACTACTTTGTTCAGTCCCGTCGGGTTGGAGCCATCGAAGTTCTACTGTATTATCAAACGAACATGATTCATCGTTACTTTAACGTTTCGATGTAGTTACTTCCGCAGTAATCGGCCCCTCGGTGCTGAAAAATAAACAGTGCTAAATGTTTGTCAGATAACGGTTCAAATTTATTTCCTTGTATTATATTCGTTTTGCAAGTAAATAAAATTTATCACACGTATCACATAAAACCAATACAGATATAAATCTATCTAAGCAGGCTATGGTCGATTTATCTGATTTAGACACACGAAGTATTGTATTTATATTATATAAGTAGGAGGTTGTTGACATTCTGGTCCCTAACCCACCTTTTAAATATTTGCCGTGTTACATGTGGTTATCTGGCTTTAGTCATTCCGTTATGCATTTATCTTTATAGGAAATTTTATTTTCAACATTAAAATGTAACATTCAACACTGTGACGATTTTAAGTAAAATCTGTCAAATTTGTTTAGAGCAGCCATTAAAGATAAACAGACAAATGATTATCTATTAATTAAAGTTTATTTTAATATAATTAATTATAGAAGATAGTGAGATAGTTAAATAGATAAAGAAAAAAAGAAACAACATAGATATAAGTTATTAACAAAATTACTGAACTTACATACATTCTTACAAATAATCAAGTAACTAAAGTCAATTATTCACTTGTCATTAAACTTGTACTAAATCATTGATACATATCTTCTCATTTCCTCACTGTTTTATTTCGTGTATTTTAACACTACGCCACTACTTCCCTTTCCATCTATGTCACTAAACTTATTTTCTATGAAGATTATTGTTATACATACATATTGATATTTCATCATATCCACTATGTATCATCATTAAGTTTCTCCAAGGTAATACCTATTATTACAACTACATCTGCATTCACTATGCATCATCACTAGGCTCCTCTACAATAACATTTCATTCTATTATCACAAGTATATCCACTATTCACCATCACTAGGCTTTTCGATTATAACAGTTCTTTCTATGATCACTAATGCATCCATTATGTATCACCACTATGCTTCTGAATCACTGGCATTGTATTCTCATCTGTGTGTATCATACAGACTATGTGGATATCATCATTATTTACATATTGTATATGTGGTCTTCGATATTCATCTTAGATGCTCATGTATCGGCTGGTCAGTATGCAACCACGAAAAAGGAGGAGAAGTAACCCTATAATATATCAAGATATTTCTAAGTATTTTCCCAAATATGTATATATACTTAATACGAACAATGACAAATATTTGATATATTAGCAGTATTTCAAAATTACACGTCACTACTTAATAAATATGCTTTACTCACCAGCCACCTCTTGTCTCAACATTTCATACTTCAATCTACCAATATTTTCCTATACATCTGTCCACTTCAACTTTAAAATCTACACTGCCTTAAAATGTATGTTCTTTGTCATGCTGTCATGCACATTTTAGTTCACTCACTATATATATAATGTTAGTTTGTTACAAACACAAACAGTACAAACAACCCGGTTGGAGGACACCTGGCAATATTAAAATGTTATGACTTTATCATGTTCTATTTAAATATACACTTAATACATGAGATTTTCAGGTAGGACTACTGTCAGTCGGTCTCTACGATTAGGATCCATCATATAAGTGGCAGGTCAATCTTAGCACTTGTGTCATGTTCATTACTGTCGCTAGTTTAAACATTTGCATATTAAAACATACACAAAACAATATAAGTCCGAAAGGTCTGATCACTGTTGTTGACCACATTAGTTAATTGTGTTGCCATCCCCTAGGTAAATTACCAACCCTTGAAGTTCAGAGACGTTATATGAGTAATGGAAAGATAAACTCGTTAAATTTAACACAATTTCACAATTAGAAACTGGTAGGAAATATGAATATACATCAAAATATATAGAAATATACAGAAATTGCCTTTTTGATCACGTTTTTTTTTGTACTTTTGTGCAATACTAAAATTTAAGGTAATTGATCTATACATATATAAATAACGTCTACACTGTACAAACATTCATTATACAGGCATTCAATACTTTCACTTTATCATACGATAATGTTGTTTTTTAAATTATTGATTTTGAAACATACCTGTCAAATATCCAGCTCGTTATCTTTCGCTTTAAATTAAACGTTTACGTCAACAAAGGTAGATAATAACAAAGTATTGGAAACCTCCACTTTCTTGTATGTCACTTGCTTTCACTTTTGTTTTGACAAATAGAATAACAAATATATTTTATGAGGATCGATTAACGGAGAAGTAGTTTATGAATATTTTTTTATGAAATACGATGTATATACATAGTGGGTGTTAATTAAAGAAAAAATGGTCCAAACAATTCACATTGTAAAAATAGATACCGCTTACGAGCTTGTGTTGATTTATTTAAATGTACCCCAAGATTTAGAAAAATTGAAACACTCGACGCTATACGATTTAAGAATATATTTATTTCAGTTTTATTTTAACAAATTTAATCCGTTGATAAGAGAAAATTATAATATTTACTCTATCGATATTGATTTATATGGTTTAAAAAACAATCAACTGTTATGTGGAGCGCGTGGTCCAGTGGTAGAATATTAAACCCAGGATCTGGTGTTAAGCGGGGCGGCAGTGTAATGGATAATGTGTTGGCCGCTCACGCCAAAGGTTACGGGTTTGATCTCCCGCTCGGCCCGATGCCTCTCATAAAACAATACTCAGTACTGGTTCTACCTAGGAAGTTGACTAGTTAATATAAAGTTTGAGCTTTCAACGCAATCGAGCTAAAATAAATAGTATAAACAAAACGAAGGATCATAGGAACATGTATTCGATCCTTTTCCACGGTTATGTGTGGAGTTCTTGACCAAAATACTATTTCCGCAGATGCTTATTACTGGTTCTACCCAGGAAGACTTCGAGCGTGACATAAATAAGTTGTTAACTGTTAGCCTATCGCGTTTGTTTTACTTTCATTATCAATTCTAGAAAGATCGTTTGTTTTGCTTGTCAACCTCGGGTATATATAGAACAATCAATAGGTAGTAATGTAATTGTCAATATGTACCTGCTACCGTCAGATATTTGTTTTTCTCAAGACTCGATCAGCAATACTTTTCGAAAATCTACCGACTATAGTGGCAGACTGATTGGAAAAACTTTGGATGACTTGTGTGAAGGAAGGTTTATCATTTTTTAAAATCCCATTTAAAGTGATGTTTTATAAATAACGTATAACTTTGTCACTGCTTATTCGTTTATTCTTTAATGTCTGTAAATCAAATCAATAGTTTATGACAAATAAATACGTGTAGTATATTGTTTCTTTACGTCTAAATTGCTATTTATAGTTTCGAATGAACGGGCAAATCCCAATCAACGTGAATGGCCTATGAGAAGTAAAGAGATTTGATACAAATATATTTATATTCTGGTTTTATCTTCCTTAACCCTCATTGAAAATTGATCAAAGTGTTTATTGATTTCAATGTAAATCACAACGAATTAAATGATTGGGGAAATCAAGATAGTTGGTTTTATAAGACGGTGACGAACGCAGGGGACGAACTTTGTATTTTAAACGAAAATGTTAGAAAATAATAATCTTTTGTTTTCAACCATAGTACCAACATTGAAAAAAGAAATGCTTCCGTGCGGTAATCGCATAATGGCGGTTTATTGATGTATTTTGAACATTTTGACAGCATGTTTGAATTGTGAATTTAGAAAAAAAAATGCTTGGAAATTGGGGTATGAATACATTATTTCGGAACGGTTCTTTCACTTTGTCAACAGTGTACGGAGAAAAAAATCTCTTATATGACATATGACCACTACTTTTCTCATCGTATTTTGATAGTACAGTAAAATGTAGGTTTCACTTCTTTTATTTGGGATTCTCTATGAATGACAAGCCTTCAAGCTTGTATTATTAACTATAGAATAAAGTACAAAAATCAATGGTGGATTTACACCTTCATTTATCTTTAATACGAAATAGTCTTGACTCTTTTCAATATAACATTTTATTATGAGACCTATAAATAAATGAATTCTGATTGGCCAGAATGATACCTCATTGAACAAATTACTATATGATATTCAATAGTTTTTACTTTGGGTTTTGCAAAACTGTGCATAAAATTACGATATACCATGGTTACTAAAATAGCCGAACGCAACTATGAAAACTGAGCTGTTCCGAATGCAGGGTTAGTTTAATAATATTTTATTGCATCTATTGTATACAAATACATGATTAATAACAATACAAATATATTTATATATAGTGCAAATGGGTTGGGCTACAAGTTTTGACAACATTAGTTACAGCCCTGCCCAATGAGAAAATCACATTTAAATGTACACAATTTCCGATACTTTACATGTAATCACAATATTATTATATTTTTTTATCGCAGTCATTTTGCAAAAGAAAAAAAAATATATATATATATATATCAGTGAAGAAAATAAAATCTTTTAATAAGATAGCATTTATTAATGTAAATTCTGACTTGAAATGAAAGAGGATGATCCTAACTTACCAAGATGAACTCCTATCCTGCCGAACCCCGGGATACATATTCCATTAACTAACCGTCATAGATAAAACACAAAATGTGCACCTGTGCACAAGTGAGTCCATTTGTTACCCACTATATGTCTTTGGTATCTATCTATCTATCTATCTATCTATCTATCTATCTATCTATCTATCTATCTATCTATCTATCTATCTATCTATCTATCTATCATAATGATATGAGAAATAAAGAGATATACATAACAAGAAATGTGTCCATGGGACACAGATGCCCCTGCTTTGTAACTACATTGTAGATATCAACTGCCAAATAAGTTTCATCAAAATCGGTCCATCAATAAAGATTTAAGAGGTCGGAAACCATCATCCAATCAGAGCCGAATTTCCATACATCTTTCTATCAATTATGAATCAAATCCATCCAATCCTTCAAGAGATATCAAGCGGAAAACAATTTCTTGACATTTGTCAATAATCAAACTCCAAATAGGGGCATAACTCCATCAAAAATCATCAGATCTGAACAAAAAACGAACCTGATCTGTATTATCTTAATGTGAAGTCACACACCAAATTTCGATTAAATCTGTCCATCAAAACTAAAGATATCCCCCCTCCCCCATTGAAAATGGCGGGGTCATAATAATAAAAACAAATCCTTTATTGTAGAGAACATTTTTCCTCCATGACAATTTTTTTATCTATTTCTTAAAATGATTAAAGTTAGTGTATAATTTCCATTTAAACATATAAGAGTTAAAGCATTTGTGTTTCCAAAGCAAAAATACGTAAAAATCCAGATGTGTCTAAAAATCGGCACGATAACATTTTGGCTAGTGCAGTTTCGTTTATGGGGTGATATAAGGCTCCAGAAAATATAAATGTAAGAATCAATAATTAATGTTGACATACACATTTCTACTTTTCGTCTTTTAAATGAACTGTTTCACTGTTGCGCTAGAGGAATCAATAAAGAAATTAGTAAATGAATAAACTCAAAGTGGAATTCATCGTGCTAGATAATTTAAGATTCAGAGCACTTTGATATTTTATATATGATAGAACGATTGTAAATTCTGAAAATATCACGAGTTGAGTTTAAGACACAAATCTCATATCATAGAGTTGAACTGATATCTTGAAGTTGGACATTTGCCTACAACCCGGTATAGCAGAAAATACATTTTCAAAGGCAAACCATTCAGTTACATTCTCAAGAAAAGGGTCAAAGTTAAGCATAGAACATGTAAATTTTGTACCCTGTATCAGAATCAAAGATAATTAGGATTATTCTACTTCAACATATGCAAACTGACCTGTTTGACTAAAAAAAATAGCAACATTTTACATCTTATAGGCTCCGCCCCCATCAGCACTGCAGTGCTTTGATTAGAATGGGCATTCTGTTTCGAGTTTACCACTCCAATTTAAACATCAATTTTATCACATTGTGGTGGAATTAACATAACCAAACCATTATGATTTTATATCTAAATGACGAGATACTTTTTAGTCATAATAAAAATTATTTTATTTGTTTAGCGCTTGTTTCCTGATATACTCCCTTCAAAGCCTGGATATCAGTACTTTTAAGTACTTCGAATATTGAATATTCTGTAACCACTAATACTTCTGATATTTTATGAATGATATTTAATTATACCATACAACTATTTATTTTAAAGTTAAAAGTAATTAATACAGCTATAAAGACTAGATAAATAATCACTTGTTTATAATCAATTCTAAGCTTTTATCAAATGTGGTTGTACATCCTGTACTGGAATGAAATATTAGTACTAGAATGTTTGCATGGCCACATCCTGAATAATGTAAAAAAAATAACAATAAGTTGATTAAGTTATGGTTATAAGTACTTTAGTGAAATTGACCTATGAAGGAAATGGAATAATTAGGATGATTAGGGAGTTTAAATAAGGGGAGAGATGATTGAATGATACAAAATATGGTAGGAGTTTGAGAAGAAAGATTGTGAATTTAGGTTATAAGAGAAAAAAGGTTAAAAGGTAATGAGGAGGAAAGTTGAAAAAGAGAAAGTGGGATGAAGGCGATAAAGAAATTAAGGTTTAGGAAAGATGAGAAGTTTAGATAGTTAGCAAATAAGAGTTGTCAGAAGACATTCGTCCCGGCGAGCTTATAAGGAGAAAGAAGGAAATGTTGGAAGTGAAGATAATTATGAGTTAATATAAACAAGAAATGTTAGAACTGAACTAGATGATTAAGATGAAATATTAATATGAAAAATGGATAGTCGTGTTGAAGTAGTAGAAGTATTATATAGAATGATCGAGAGAAAAACGATAAATTTACTAAGGTTCCCCAGAAACATGAAAAGTAAGCATCGTATATTAGAACTTTAAATCTCAGACAAGTTCTTGAACAGATCAAATATGATGCTAGCAATTAATGTTAGAGCTGTGCACTGTATGTTTGTAAACACACTTTAAGCATCTGTTTTTTAATTTGATCCTCATCACCAAACTTTAGGATAACTTTCTGACAGAGTAGACTACAACCATGTAGTTAAATAATAATATCTAACTCTAGTGATATCACTTGATATTCACTTGACTTAAACTGTACCATTATTTTTATACACTATAATATCTAAGAGAAGTTCTTGAGCTTGCCAAATTAGGTACATGTATAGTATTTAGTTATTACTCTTGAATTGTCAAATTTATGAATCATTAGGCCTTTTCTACATACTAAAAGTGCACAGTGTAGTGTATGACTTGAATAAGCTTTTAAAAATTGTCAAATTACAAATTGGATAATTAATGTTGGTGTTATGCCCTTGAATGGTCAAAATATGCATTATTTGAAGTAATGTGCCCCCAGTGACCTGCAGTGTCATCTGATAGTCACCAAACTTGTACAGTAATGACAGAAGTTTAACCTGAACAACAGAAATATTTGCCATTGTCGATTATATAACAGGCTAACCTAACCACTGTTTCCTAGGATTAACCAGTACTCAACCACACCCCATCTCTGCAAGTAACTGATAACTTTCCCACTTGAATCAATGGGCATCTGTGACCAAACAACAATGTAAACTGAAAATGTCCATCCCCTATTATTTATCCCCTTAAAAATATATGAATACATTTATTAAGTTTACACCACACTACAATCCCATTGTTTTTGACTGTATAAAGAATTTTATGTTAGCAAAAAGCAACTAAGATTTCCAAAATTTATAAAAATAGGGCCAACAAAATAAATATTGAATATAAATTAAAGCATTTTTGTGAAATTATTATAAAAATGAAGAGAATTTTTTAATGAAATTGAATGTTTAGTGTCACTTCAACACAATTTGCCGTGGATTGTCTCGTTTTGTAAAAAATACCATTGTGAAAAGAAAGAATTTTGAGCGTTCATTATATCATAATATCTCACTCCGTTGCTTTTCCTTCTTTCTCTATGTTGATATCAACAGCAATGAAACTGAATTTAAATACATGTACTTTACACTTACATGATGCTATATTACCCCAGATTAGTGCACCCAACACCCACCCAACTCCCACCAGATAGCCATATTAAAATATTGCAATTATTTGACAATTATACGAATTTAGTCTACGAATATACCTGTCTATGCCGCTTTAATAAAGACCTAGTGCGACTTAGGCTACTAAGGACATATCACTTTGCATATTATAAAATCTACATGACTATTTTGTGTGTGTGATGTTACATGATGTTAGTTGATGCTAATGATATGGTGTGTGTGGATGCTGATAATGTTATTGCTGCTTCTGTTACTGATATTAATGTGTTGATGTTGTGTGTGATGTTAGTATAGTGTGAATGGTGATGTTGCTTCTGATTATGCTGATGCTGATGTGTCTGATGGTTTGATGTTAGTGATATTGCTGCTGCTTGGCTGCCTTTGCTGCTTATAATGCATGTGTGATGTTGCTGCTGATGATGATGATGTGATTGGTATTAGTTTATACAATTATAATTATGCTGTTAATGTTTGTTTCTGCATGATGATCAAGAAGTGAGTTTTATGTGAATGATGATGTTGCTGCTGCTGCTAGTCTAGCTACTGATGATGATGTGTATGATTAAAGTGTGAAATTACTATGTTCAATTAGCTAAAAGCATTGATCAAATAAAATATATAAAAGATGAAAAATAAACAATTAAATTGTATTATCTATTTTCTCTCCTCAACTATCAGTGTGTGTGTGTGATATGTTTTGTGTAGTAGATGCTTCTGCAAATGTACAGCAGAGAACTATATAGAGATCACAATAAAAGATAAGTCTTTCAAAATATTAATTACCTCATATGATAGTTGACATGTGTTGCCCAAATCCACTTTAAACACACGTGTTAAAAAACAAAACAAAGTGACAGTTTTGTTCACAATGAAAGTTAAGAATCACAGAAATATGTTTCACATTAACTTTTTTAATATTTAACTCCCTTATAAAATCCTCTGAAACTTCATTTAGAAAACTCTGTTTGATATTAAGAGCAATCAGCCTAGCAATATGTATATGTGCAGTCTGAAGCTTAGTTTTGATTGACTGTTTAAATTATTGACCCAGTCATAAATCACAAACTTTTGCCCCTGGGCAGTGCAGCTGCAGAAAGCCATATATCACAATCCTGTACTAACGAAGGGCAATATTACATAAGATTATGTAATAACTTCCTGTGCTTATTATGGAAAGGATACAGAAACTTAAGATAAAAAAACATATATTATACAAAAATTGATTTCAAAGGATATCTGCTCTTTGAGGAAACCCGCTTCATGTTTATTATACTGATGCTAAATCAACTCTTAGTACAGAACAAGTTTAAAACAGTCTATCATTGTCAGAATATTTCACATTTGAAATATTTAAAAGCATCCTGATATATTTCTGAAGAATATTTAAAAACATACCTTACATGCTAATTTTAGGCATTAAACTTAATACAAAATGAGTATGATAATAGAAAGTAAAGAAAAATCAGAGCAAACATTTCAAAATTTTAATTATCTGAAAATAAAAAAAGAAATATAAATGCAACTTACCTCACCTCATGATGAAAAAAAAAGATCACGAAAAAAAAGCCGTCCCATAAAAATAAACTCTTCCGCTAACAAACCTTATTGATCTCACCTCCGATTTAAGTGGAAAAGTTATAAGTCACTTGCAGTGATGGGTGTGCTCGAACAGTCCAGGTTCTCAGGAAAGAGTGGTTGCGTAAAGTGATCATTCGTTAGTCTTCGATGGCATAAAAATGACGTTAAATATTCAAACAAAGGCAAGTTTTAATATTATAACTAATTAATCTATTTAAAATTATATCTAGAAAAATTATAAAATTTAACTCACCAATTAAAATTCACTGCTGTAATTTCCTTGACGAAAATATATCTTGCAATAAAGGTCCAGGTTGTATTTTTGGGCCTGATTAATATAGCGCACCCCATAAATCATCTAGCCGGAGAAAAGAGACGAAAATATGTCTTGAAATAAAGGTCCAGGTTGTATTTTTGGGCGTGATTAATAGAGCGCACCCCATAAATCATCTAGCCGGAGAAAAGAGTAAAACTATTTACCCTAAAAATGACCATTTAAAAGTTACCAAACACATATAACAAGTAACCTTGGTTACCAAAGGCATATAGTGGGTTACAAATGGACAGAGTTCCTGTAAGAGAAATTTTAAAATTTTAGTTCAAAAGTTAAAGTTACCAAAGACATATAACAAGTAACCTCGGTTACCAACGGCATATAGTGGGTTACAAATGGACTCACTTGTGCAGAGGTGCACGTTTTGTGCCATATGATATGGCACAAAATGTGCACTTCTGCACAATTCAGTCCATTTGTTACCCACATTATTCGTTTGGTAACTGAGGTTACTTGTTAAGTCTTTGGTAACCTAGAAAAAACATTTATGCTACACATATTGTAGTTAAAATTAAAAATAAACATGTCTCTATCTCTGGTTACTTCGTTATCCTTCTTTGTCTTTGGTAACTAAAGGTTACTCTAGGTTACTACAGCAAATCTACGAAATCAGTGAAAAAAAAACATGTCCTTTTTTCTGGTTACTTGGAACCATTATTTGTCTTTTGTAACTCAAGGTTACTCCAGGTTACTGCAGCAAATCTACAAAATCATATATAAGAAATATTGAAAAAAACATGTCTCTTGTTCTGGTTGTTGGTTACCCTTCTTTGTCTTTGTTAACTGAAGGTTACTCCAGGTCACTACAGCAAATATATAAAATCATTATATAAGAAATATTGAAAAAAAACATGTCTCTATTTCTTGTTACTTGGTTACCCTTCTTTGTCTTTGGTAACTGAAAGTTACTCCAGGTTACTGCAAAAAATCTACAAAATCACTTAAGAAATTTAGAAAAAAAACATGTCTATAATTCTGGTTACTTAGTTTCCCTTCTTTGTCTTTGGTAACTGATGGTTACTACTGCAAATCTACAAAATCATTTAAGAAATATTGAGAAAAAAAACATGTTTCTATTTCTGGTTACTTGGTTACCCTTCTTTGTCTTTGGTAACTGGAGGTTACTTCAGGTTATTGCATCAAATCTATAAAATCACTTAAGAAATTTAGAAAAAAAGCAAGTCTCTTTTTCTGGTTACCTGGTTACCATTCTTTGTCTTTGGTAACTGAAGGTTACTTCAAGTTACAGCAGCAAATCTACAAAATCATATTTAAGAAATATTGAAAGAATAACATGTCTTTATTTCTGGTTACTTGGTTACCCTTCTTTGTCTTTGGTTACTCCAGGTTACTGCAGCAAATCTACACAATCATTATATAAGAAATATTGAAAAAAATATGTCTCTATTTCTGGTTACTTGGTTACCCTTCTTTGTCTGTAGTAACTAAAGGTTACTCCAGGTTACTGCAGCAAATCTACACAAGATTATACAGTAGAACTTTGTTGGCTCAAACACAGATGGCTGGAACACCACACATGGCTCGAACCACTTATCTGGTCCTGGCCGAAATTTATTTACGGTTTATTTACACATGCATAATTAAAAAAGTATTGGTCTGCCATCATCTATAGTATGTTGAATATGGTGCATATTTATAATATCTTACAAAATTAAAAGCAAATTGATTTCCAGTGTTACATTTCCACAGTTTCAATAATTGTGATGTATGAAAAAACTATTGATTTGTTGATGTGCGACACAAATTATCAAGTTAACCGTGTTTATGTGTATTTCACAAATATTTAAATGTAAGCATATACATAATTAAAATGTATGTATTGCTTATGATAAGTAACCCTTATATTGCTAAAAAAAATGTTTTTAAAAAGTGGGACCAGATGGACCATGCTTAATGGGGCCGGATTCTCAATGGCCGTTTTGGAATGGGGCCGGATTTTCCAGGTTCCAATACCGGCCGCTCAATACATTTAATTCAATATTATTTTACGTGATCGAAACAATTTTTTTGTTTTAACATCTAAGATAACATACAACTTACAGTTTACAAGAAATCAGTTGTTTATGTACAAGAAATCAGTTGCCTGTGAATTAGGAATGATTAATTGGCAAACTATGAAAAACCTTATTGTGCTATTTCATCAATATTTATTCAGAAGTTTCCTTTCCTTCTATACAAGTCCTTGCTGCTGCTGATGATGATGCTAATGTGTGAGCTGTAAGTGTAAATAGTGATAGTGCTGCTGCTGATGATGTGACGTTAGTGTGAATGGGGATGCTGTTGTAGATGTTGTAATTGTGGAAAATGATTTTGCTGCTGCTGCTGCTGCTGCTGCTGATGATGATGATGAGTGTGATATTAGTGTGAGTGGTGGTGTTAACTGCTGCTATTAAATTATGATGTAGTGTGTGACGCAAGTGTGGATGGTTATGTTGCTCCTGCTGATAATGATGATATGTGTGATGTTAGTATGAATAGTGATATTACTGCTGCTGCTGCTGATGATGATATGTGTGACGTAAGTGTGAATGGTTTTGTTGCTGCTGCTAATAATGATATGTGTAATGTTAGTGTGAATAGTGATATTGCTGCTGTTGCTGATAATGATGTTTGTGACATTAGTGTGAATGGTGATGCTGTTTGTGTAGTGTTATTGTGGAAAGTGGTTTTGCTGTTGCTGATGATGATGATGAATGATAATAGTGTGAATGGTGGTGATCAACTGTTGTTAATGATGATGTAGCGTGTGATGTTAGTGTGAATGGTTATGTTGCTGCTAATGATGATGTAGTGTGTGACGTTAGTGTAAATGGTTATGTTGCTGCTAATGATGATGTAGTGTGTGACGTTAGTGTGAATGGTTATGTTGCTGCTAATTATAATGTAGTGTGATGTTAGTGTGAAATTTATTGTTAATGTTGCTGCTAATGAAGATGTAGTGTGTGACGTTAGTGTGAATGGTTATGTTGCTGCTAATGATAATGTAGTGTGTGACGTGAGTGTTAATGGTTATGTTGCTGCTGCTGATGATGATGCTACGTGTGATGTTAGTGTGAATGGTGATGTTGTTGCTGCTGCTGCTAATGATGATGTGTGTGATGATAGTGTGAATAGTTATGATGCTGCTGCTGTTGATGATGTTGTGTGTGATGTTAGTGTGAAATTATTCAATTATTTAAAAGCATCCATCTATTAAAATATAAAAAAGATGAATGAACAAATCAATTGTATTATCTATTTTTTCTCGTCTACCTGTACAGTGTTTTGTGTTTTGTTGGTGCTTCTGCTCAGCTGTACAGTACAACAGAATTATATGGAGATCACAATAACAAAAATATCTTTAAAAAAATTATAATTTAATACCTGTCGACATGTAGATAACTAAATCCTTTAAATAAGAACTAAATAACACAAGAAGTATATATGGACTTTGTCCACAATGAAAGTAAAGAATTATAGAAGAAATTCCTTAATGAATGTTAAAAACCAGAAATGTCTGATTATCTTTTTCTGATCTTACTCTATAAAATCCCCAGAAAACTATGCTTGATTTTAAAAGCATTTAGCCTACATGTATCTGTGCACTTATAAAATTCTCAGAAAACGAGTTATGGAGTATCCGGCCCCATGGAAATCCGGCCCCGTCACTAATCCGGCCTCTGGATGAAACGTCCTTGAAATAACCAGTCCCATTTAGCATAGAAAATTCAGCCCCACACTAATTTTAAAAATAATAGCAATTATTATTTGGTATTTCTAATGAAATATTGGAAAGTTATTAGATAATTTGAAACGCACATATTAATTAGTGAGATTGTTATTGAAAACTTACTCTTAAAGAGAATTATATAGTGCATATAATAATCAATGATTGTAAATGAAAAGTTACATTTTAGGGGAATAAAATACTTATGATTTATAATTCAATTTAATAATTAATTAATTAATATGATCATAAACAATCTCTCTCTCTCTCTCTCTCTCTCTCTCTCTCTCTCTCTCTCTCTCTCTCTCTCTCTCTGATATGGGCTATAAGTATTTTTTTTTGTCATTATAATTTGAAAGAAGTCAAGAAAAAAATGGATCGCATGTCTTCAGGTAATTGTAATACGATATAATGCAGTTGATTTAAGTGAATGGCAACGTCGACATATAAACGTGGCCAAGTATTCCTAATATAAAAGATTGTGCATGCACACAATACAATTGTATTGTAATTGTAAATAATGCCCCCACTGTGTCTTATTGATATTTATTGCGTGTGTCATCTTCAGTTAGATTGGTTTGTAAAATGGCAATTATGTATGCAAACCTTTAAATGTTTCTTTATTTTTGAAATCTATAATATGATCGTAATCGATTCGAGTTACAAATATTTGCATACCAACTCTGTTTATATGTATCGAACAAACATTGTTTAATTAAATCAAAGGGTATATCTATTTCAAATTGGTATTACCAAATGTTAGGAAAACCGAGGTGATCATGTTATTTTTTAATTTGGTCTGCTCAATTGGTTTTATTGAAATTATTATTTTCTAAATCATTTTTTTTTAACATGGTATAAACTTTTTTGGTTAACATATTAATGTCTATTTTTTTTTATATATGTATTGTTTATGGTAAATAACCCTAATATTGCTATTAAAAAATTAAAAGTGGGGCTGGATGGACCATGCTAAATGGGGCCGCATTCTCCAGGGGCCGGATAATCTTGAGGACGGATTCTCCATGGCCATTTAGCCTACATGTATCTGTGCAATCAAAAGCTTAATTTTGATTGGCTATTTAAATTATTGGTCTTAAACAGTCACCAATCACAAACATTTGCCTCAGGGCAGTGCAGCTGCAGAGAGCCATATATCACACTCTTGTGCTAATGAAGGGCAATATAATAACTTCCTGTGCTTATTAAGGACAGGATACTAAATAATCCTATAGTTACCAAAAACATATAAGTAACCCTAGTTACTAAAGGCATATATAGTGGGTTACAAATGGACAAAATACCTGTAAGAATAATTGATAAACAGTTACCAAAAGTTACCAAAGATATATAGCAAGTAACCACAGTTAACCACAGTTACCAAAGACATATAGTGGGTTACAAATGGACATACTTGTGCAGAGGTGCACATTTTGGGCCATATATGAACCGTCATAGTTTTGTTAAAACAGTGACGGAGATGATAAAGATAGAATTGGGAGTAAATAAAATGTTTAATGAACGTTTGGTAAGTCTGCTTACTTATTTCTTTGATTTTTTTAGATAATTACAATTGTTTAACCATTAATAAATAACAAAAGCATTACAAAAGGAACTGAGATCTGTGTCTAATAGATTTACTAGGTACAGCTTGATGTGACGACAACAATAATCAATAAGAATTTTAGCAGCGCGGTTATTTGACCTATCAACCGGAAGTCTTTGTCTTTCAGATGTTTACAGAATTCTCACATGGAATATTTACTATAAAATTGTCACATATTAACTAGTTTTTCAACTAACGTTTTTATCAGTGTTGTTTGCTAGCAGTACTGATAACAATGAAATGTGTAGGTATTGTTGCTGGTATTTACAACGCATGTATGATGACGAATGATTCGCGACTGATATTTATTAGTTAAAAGTCGAGGAATCGTCTGACATGCCATGATTTGTATTCAGTGAAATTAACGAAAAGTGACAATTTTATTTCTGTGGGATGTTTGTACTTCAGTATAACTACATATTGCTTTTTGTGACATTATTAGTATATAATCCTTTACTTAATTATATCGTATAATACACCGATTAAGTTAATGCAAATCTATTGTGTTGTAAACACGATATATTTTTGGCATTTAGTAGACATTTGAACTATTTGAAACGTTCGGTGTGCATAATAAATTTTTGTGTTTCTTTGAAAATTAATTCGTTTTCAGCATCTGTAAGAACATTATTCCCGAACAATAGTTTGTTTGTGCTCAATGGATGGAAAATTCTAGTAGTCAAAAACAGGTTGTGTCTTTGTAAAGCGTAGCGTTTACACTTAAAAAAATAGTGCTCTGCATCTTCAATGTCACTACCACAGTCACATGTAGAGTTTTGTCTCCAGTGATTTATAAACAAATCTTAATTTAAATTACTACATTGATTTCTAATTCCAGCATGGTAAATTGATGAAATTCTTACACCACTTAAATAATATTTTGGGACAATAGGTGGTTTAAACTGAACCTTAAGTTTCGTTTTAAAATTTGAAAGAGTTGGTGCTTCACGGATATTTTTGGTCAAGTTCGTTCCATAGTTTAACAGAAGAGGGGATCACAGATTTAGAAAAAAAATTCTGTTCTTCTTTGAACGGTTGAAAAGTTCAAGTTGTTTCTCGAATTATACGGATTAGCTTCATCAACAGTTGAGGAAAAAATTCAGAGAGATATGTAGGTAAAAAACCATGTTTTTCTTTATATACTAAAATCAATTTTTGCATTTTCCGTCTGTCTGAAAGAGATACCCAGCCAATTCAATTAATAATCTATTTATTGAGACAGAGCGTGTTAGACCAGTTACTATTCTTGCAGCTTCATATTGTATTTTTTCTAATGCTTCTTTTTCAATAATGGTGCAGCTACCCCAAACAACTGATGCATATTCTAATATAGGTCTAAGATAAGAAATGTAAATTTGATTGAGTGTTGAGCGTTTTAATTTGAAGTTTAACATTTGCATTGAACCTAATACTTTTGCGGCTGAAGAAGAGATTTTTTATATATGTTCATGCCATGAACCGTCTTTACTTAAAGTGACACCAAGATGCTTATGGTGCTGAACAGAAACTAGATCAGTTCCAGCGAAGATTAATTTTGGAGGTTCTTTGTTAGCTAACGAAAAAGTCACGACTTGTGTTTTTAATGGATTAAAGTTTACGAGCCATTGTCTAGACCAAGCAGAAATCATTTGTAAATCAGAATTAAGGGTTGTTTCAATTATTTTTGTGTTGAATGATGATACTGCAAGAGAGCTGTCATCAGCAAAGAGTCTGGTAGTACTTACTAAGGATTCAGCTATATCATTGACATAAATTAAAAATAAAAGAGGGCCAAGCACTGAGCCTTGAGGAACACCGACATTTAAATATTTGGTTTCTGATGCGGGGTTGTTTTCAAATAGCATGGCTGTCAACCAAATATTCGCGTCTAATTTCAGCAAAAGTATCGATAATAAAGATGCCGATACTATAAAAAGGCAACTGTTCAATCAGTTAATGTATTTCGCCATTTTACGAGAGAAACAATTTCGCCATTATTTGAATTACACCTGCGGAATTTTAATTTTAATTTTTTTTTTTAAATTAAATGTATTTCATTATTTTATTTAAATACTATTTTTACATAAAATGTATAATCTTAACTTGGTGACTTTTTGTCATTTCACGAAAATTCGTTTATGTATAGTTATATAATAAAACAATTATAGACTTTTTAGCTGTGCAATATGATGTCCTATGCACTAAAAAAACATAAATATTGACCTTGCTTACCGCCTCGTTCAATACTAATTTTTCTGGTGCATAGCACTTCATATTGCACTGCTGAAAAGTTCATAATTTTATACAAAATGTGAACTACGTCTTCGTATAAATAGTTTAAACCTTTCTATTTCATTTTAATTTTTATTATAGATGCACTGTTAAGATGGATAACTTTCGACAACCGCCGATTATGGGTGTTCCACTATCTTGAAAAACTGGGAAAGTGTGAAAAGATACCTGTCATTCAATCATATGACATCGATTTAAGAAGTTAACATCAAACAATGATGGTCGATCCGTTGCCGTGCGAGGAAACCCTGGTGGAATGTGGTGCTCAAAGAACTCCGTCAAGAGCCCAAGTGTGCCGAGTTCTGTTACAAATAGAAATTACGAACAACAGAGGTGTTTGGAAATGCCATCTCAGTTAGGAACGTATCATTTAGGCTATCCTGCTACAAAACATGATGTTAAGGAGAAAGAGCGATCAGCATCACCCCAAAGTTGTATAGGCTCCATTTTATTTGGTTATGCTTCCCGTAATACGTATAAAAGTCCTGTGAGATCAGAAGGTGGGATAAATACTTGCCATCCTGAGATGGGTGCAACAACAGAAGGATACTCAAGAAGTCAGTCTGCACAAAATATTCAGCGACAGGAAAATAGATTTTTAGATAAAGGTAAAAAATCATTAAATTTCGTTTTTTATAGAGTATTTCAATATTAGCAGTAACTTATGAGTTTTGATAAAAGCATATAAAGACACTACTATTACTGTGTCATGTATATGGTTGCATTACATTTTCCTTTTTGGTGTTAGTGTAAGTGTACGCTTTCAAATCTAATTACCGGTATATAATATTACTAGTAATTTATTAAAGGACCAAAACTTTATACCGGGGCAGAGAGTTATGTAGGAATGGCTAATGTACAACAGCCGTTTTCTTTATCTGTCCGTTAGATACAGTGTTCTAAAAATACATCATTACTCTGCTGCTGAAATGTGTATAAACACAGATACAGGTGAAATTGTTTACAATTTAGGGTGCATTATCTAATAAGCTCCTTCCTGGAATATCAACTTTTTGGCAGTTGGAGTTTAACACTTTTTTAAAACTGTAACACTGATATATAGCTGTTTGCCGTTCTGAAACAACACTATTTGTTTTCGTCTGAAATGTGCATAAACACAGATTCATGTGTATTTGGTTACATTGTAGAGTGCATTAAATCATAAGTACTCCCTCTCCTCTTTTTTCAATCTATTTATATCACACACTTTTTAGAAAATATATTTTTGCAAATCAACTGTACTAACAATAATCTAGTAGTACGCATAACAAAAACAATGTTTTGCTGAAATTTTGAAAAAAAGGTTCTCTGATTTGAATCATGTATAGAATTATATAAAACCTTCACCCAGAGCCATCTTGCGTTTTTTTATATCGCAGATGAAGACTTTATACTGCTATATAGCTGTTTATCATTCTAAAACAACACTTATGTCAATTTTTAGTTGATTCTGTCACACAACATGGTTCTAATGGAAATAAAAGGACGATCCAGCGTGCCAGTTCAGCAGGGTTCGGTTTATTTGGCTCGAACCCACCGCAATGCAATTCGTATACACATCCTGTTGTACCAAAGAGTTCAACAAGTACATATCAGCCTGAGAGGAATACAACAAGTGATGTCTTTTACTCACGTAGTTCAAGTTCAAGTTTACAAAGTCATCATAGAGAGGATGAATCTTTTTTCGGAACAGGTAAAGAAACATTGCTTAGTCTAACTTAATTATATTATATTCAATTGTGAAAGTGCCGGGGCAGAGAGTTATGAAGAATGGCTAATTTACAACAGGATTTTGCCAGTTATGATACAGTGTACTGAAAATACATCATAACTAAGCTATTGAAATGTGCATAAATACAGATCCATATGTGTTTGCTTTCAATGAAGAAACTTTTTGGTCGTAGGAGTTTAACTCTTTTTTCCAAACTGCATACAGCATACACTTTTTTATGGAAGGGAATCACCGCCATAATTCTAAGTTTGCAATTTGTCGTTTGTTCTTTGTGCAATGTGTGTAAATGTTTCTCTCTTCTGAGTTTGTTGTGGAAAATGAAATAGTTCACCTTTGTAACTTTGCTATTTGTCTATCCTACTATATCCTATCATTGTAAAAGTTACATACTTCCTGTCATAATATAACGAGTTCAGCATAAGCACATGTTTCAAACGAATTCGAATTACAAACGTTAAACTATGCAGTAAGCATGTTGTACAACGCACTTAGGCATGTGTAACAATGCGAAATACACAGTTGGCATTGCCAATTATGACGACAAGTGTCGCTAGACGTATATGAAAGAATCACGACTGGTCCCTAGTGGAATCGTCGTTGCCTTGTTTTTATCGTTGGTCATATTGAACATCATTGAGAGGAGCTCTGTGATCGGCTGAAAAATGTATAATGATGTTCAGGGTATATATTTTTATAGTAAGCTTAAATTTGGTTGTATGAAAATCTCAAACTGGCAAATGATCACAATAAAATATAAGTTTATTATGTTTGTGTCAATAAAAAATCAAAATTATGTTTCTGTGACTGACTAAACTCATTTTATCAAGGAAACTAAGTAGAAAGTAAATTTGGTGAAATTTACTTTTTTTCATGCTGAAAGTGGGGATATCCAACTTCAGGGGCCAAAAAGTGGTAAAAAGTGATACTTTTGACCCCATTTTGGGGACATTTTAATTTAAGTCTATGATAGTACTTTACTGTGATGTAGGACTTTTTGGTGGAGCGCGTGGTCTAGTGGTAGAGCACTGAACCCATGGTCAGAGAATCGTGGGTTCGATCCTCCGCCACGGCTTTGTGTGGTGTCCTTGAGCAAGACACTTTCCCGCCTATGCTTTGTACTGGTTTTAATCAGGAAGACTTCGTGATTTGCCTAATATGTAATAACTTATGTCACAATCGAAGTAAGATAAATACATTTAACTAAATAAACTCAACTTTTTGATCCGCAAATGGTAGATATAGTGAAAATTAGGTCAAACGTTATTATGTTAGTCTATGGAAAACGCAATGGCGTTGGGTGACCTAAAAGAAACTTCACACTTACCTTTTGCGTAAGGCTGTATTTAGAGTCGCGAATTCTGATGACTGTTTACAGCAAATATTTCCATTCGCAACTTCTTTGGTTGATTACAGGGGACCTGTCTGTAATTTTGCAGCGCCACTGAACGTCATAATGGGAAGTTGGGATTTATTACAATGATGACGTTCAGCGGCAGCACAGTCGAAATAGTCCGGTACCCTGTCCAAATACATTCATTACAAAGGGGTCGGACATTGGAATAAAAAGATATTCGTGACTGACCGCAGCCGAAACACATACCGAAACATACATCAGATTCTAAAAATTCATATTACGCAGCAAGTAATGTTTAATCTGGCACGAAGAGACAAGACGTATGTAAATTTTACAATAATAGGATATAGTAGGATAGACAAATAGCAAAGCTACAAAGGTGAAAAGTTTCATTTTCCACAAAGAACTAAGAAGAAAAACATTTACACCCATTGCACAAAGAACAAACGACAAATTTCAGACTAAGAGTTATGAAGGTGATACCTTTCCATACTTTTTGGGTTATGTTTGCCAATTTAAGCTAATAACAATAATATAAGAGTATGCAAAATTATAACAAAAACAATATATTGCTGAAATTTTGAAAATGGTTCTCTGATTTGAATCATGTATAGAATTATATAAAACCTACCCCGAGCCGTCTTGTGGCTTTGATATCGCAGTTGGGGACGTAACACTGATGTATAGCTGTTTACCCTTCTAAAACAACATTATCTCAATGTTTTAGATAAATCTGTCACGCAACATGGTTGTAAAGAAAAAGAAAGGACGGCCAAGCGTGCCAGTCCAGCAAAACCCAGTTTATTTGGCCCGAACCCACTGCAACGCAATCCGTATACACATCCTGTTGTACCAAAGAGTTCGAAAAGTACATATCAGCCTGAGAGCAATGCAACAAGTGACGTTTACTCACGTAGTTCAAGTTCAAGTTTACAAAGTCATCATAAAGAGGATGAATCTCTTTTCGGAACAGGTAAAGAAACATTGCTTAGTCTAACCTACTTATATTATATTCATTTGTTCCGGGGCAGAGAGTTATGAAAGAATGGCTAATGTTTAACAGGTGTTTTCTTTACCTGTCAGTTATGGTACAGTGTTCTAAAATACATCATAACTAGGCTAATGGAATGTGCATCAATACAGATCCGTGTGTATTTGGTCACAATGAAGATTGCATTGACTCCTAAGCTCCTCCTTAGAATTACAACCTTTAAGCCGTCGGAGTTTAACTCTTTTTTTTTTCAAACTGCATAGAGCATACACTTTTTGGAAAAAAATATGTTTGCCAATTAAATAATTTTTTAATAATCTAGCAGTTTGCAAAATTATAACAAAAACAGTATATTTCTGAATTTTGAAAAAGGTTTGTATAGAATTATGTAAAACCCTTTGCCCAGAGCCGTCTTGCGTTTTAATATCGCAGTTGGGGACGTAGCACAGATATATAGCTGTTTACCATTCTGAAACAATACTATCTCAATGTTTTAGTTAAATCTGTCACACAACATGGTTGTAAAGAAAATAAAAGGACGGTCCAGCATGCCAGTCCAGCTGCAGTCACCACAACACAATCTGTATGTACAACATGTTGTACCAAAAAATTCGAAAAGTACGTATCAGACTACGAGCAATGCAACAAGTGACGTCGTTTACTCACGTAGTTCAAGTTTACAAAGTTATCATAGAGAGGATGAATCTCTAATCAGTACAGGTAAAGAAACATTGCTTAGTCTTTATAAGTATTAATGAAAGTAACTAAAGTATGTCCTTTATACAAATGTGTAAACTCCTTTTACTCTTCACTTTTTAATAATTGAATAGTTAATAATGAATTGGAATAGTTTTGTTCCAAGTGTTATATCTTATTTTAGGAGTAGTTTCGCCGAATAGTTGTTTTATGTCGTTGTTTTATGTCGTTTCATATAAACATCATATAAAACTGTATTTTCCTTACCAGGTAAAGAACCACTACTCGTTGCAGCCATTGACTTCGGAACGACGAACTCCGGATATGCGTTTTCATTCACGTCAGACTTTTTGAAGGACCCTCGGAACATTATAACAAACCAATGGAGCACAGGTGTTGGTCAAAGTGTGTCGTATAAGGCTCCAACCTGCATACTGTTTAACCGCTTACACCAGTTTCACAGTTTTGGATTCGAAGCGGAAAAGAAATACACCAAACTAGTTTCTAAAAGCACTCATAACAACTGGCTTTTCTTTAAGAATTTTAAGATGGTGTTGTATGAAAATAAGGTACGCACTATTTTTACAAGAAATACTCATATATTTCACTAGATAACTTTTTATATATTTATAAATCTTTATCAATATCAACATGTCTTTATCTGATAGTTTTATGTAAGTATCAAACTGTTTTATATATGCCCAGTTCTCCTGTCATATTTGGCTGAAGCCGATGGCCTAGGGTCAAATTCATAAGCCAAATGCTTCGATATGATTGCTATTACTAGTATATGAATTATATTCTTAAAAGTTCATTAACAATTTTATAATAAAAGTCCATGGCAATCTGACCTTTTTCTTTCATATCTGTGTACTACAATTTGTAAGGTAACAATTGATTTAAAATTGTATTATAAAGAATACACTTATTACACCCAGTACACGCGGCACAGAAACAATAAACTATATCCGTCCGGAAACTGGTTATACATGGCAATGTCCATTCTTCATTATCGATGTCGTGTGTTTAAGTTTTGTTATCTGAGCAACTACATAACTTTTTATTTTGCATTGATATTTTCCTCGGTATGGTATTGTGTTTATCTTGAAAAGTATTGATCTGATCAAAACTGATTCCGTTTGTCATTTCATTTTAATTCAAAACCGAGAGTAACTTACTCTTATCAGAACCACCAGTTATGTGCAGCCTTCAGCTCGTTATGTCGAATTTTCTAATTACTTTTTGCTAGCAGAGTAAATAATGGATATGCTCTATATAATTTGATGTATATAGTATTGCCTAGAATTATGCATGTATCATTGTCTATGTGCTCTACATAAATGTTAATATGTAATGTTTTGATAAAATTAACAGAGTTTAAACATGGCAACACGTTTAAAGGCTGCAAATGGAATGTCATTGCTGGCAACGAATGTGTTTTCGGAATGCATAAGGTATTTGAAAGACCACCTTGTTGAGACGTGTAAGAAAAAAAATGTTGTCATTCATAAGGATGACATTCGATGGGTTCTGACCGTTCCAGCTATTTGGGACGAATCTGCCAAACAGTTTATGAGAGAGGCTGCAGTTAATGTAAGGCATAAATATTTATCGACGTTGATTAACCAAGTAAATTATACAATTAAATTATTTAATAGATTACTTGATTAATAATTTGCATGTTTTATTAAATACGTTTTTACTTACTTTGGAAGTATATTGACAAATTACTCATAAATGCAGCGAATGGAGACTTTCTCTATATTTTATGCATATATCATATTAGCTATGAACTGATTCAATGCCTAACATAACCTAGAGGAGTAACTAAGTTAATAAATTAACACGAACTTAAATATTGACAATTAATCATCGCGGGAAGTGAATTAAATATTGCGCAATAGTTACATTGAATTTTTATTTCAATCGCCATAAGCGTGCAAGGATATTTTCGAAAAATACGGAGCTATATTCGGAATGTTTACGGAAAACTTCGTATTTCCGAAAATATCCGTGCACGCTTATAACGATTGAAATAAAAATTCAAAATATATGCACAAGGCCATTGTTACAAACAATAGTTTAAGAATGCACTTGAATATTTTTATTAGGTATAGGTTCCGTACGGAAATCGGACACCAGGTCAGTAATTGAATGGAAACAAAAAACTAAGTAGCTTTTGACACGGCAGTGTGACTTGCGTTTTCATGTCATCGAATTATAGCAAGGGTGAACAGCGTTTTAATAATGAACTCAATTAATGGTATCATGTAATAAACACACAATTGAAAATGTTTGAACCGTTATGTAGTAATTCTGACTTTGTTTCTATTTAATTGTTGACATTGTGTTCGCCATTCACTCGATATCATAACCTAATAAAGCAATTATATTCTAATATAAATATTTTTAAACGGTTTGACCATTGCCTGTGTGTAAGTGTTTACACTAGTCGTTGAATATGTACTTGTTTACAATAATTGACACCGTCCCGGTTTACGATGTTTGATCGGAATACCAAAGGCATTTCGTTAAATGTAATAAAGGTAAACAAATCGAATAATGCAATTTCTGAAAACCTATCCATTTGATAAAGCTGCAATATACTTTTATACGTTGAATACACGAATGGGTAAGTTATATGTATAATATCTTTGTACTGGTAATGTTTATTTACGGCACCATTGCCAGTATACTCCCTTAGATGACATTATTCGTTAAAACCGCCTTACATTTTATTTGCTGTGTCTTTGAATGATTCGCCTCCTGTAGTTCATGTATTTTCTTATGTTTAATGAACCATTACTCAAATTTAGTATTCTTATAGTTAAACTCGCACGTACTAAACTGTTAAACATGTATCAGAAATAAGATTATTTTAGGAAAATATCTTCAATTATATTTATTGCTTGTTTTATTTCTTCTTAAAGGCTGGTATCTCGACAGACTGTCTATCTCTGGCACTAGCACAGAGGCCGCCTCAATATTCTGCAAGCACAGACCTGAATTAGCTTGCAATGATGAGGATGGCGATGATGTGACTGCAAATGTGTTGTCTCTCACACCCGGAACAAAATATTTGGTTTTAGGTGCAGGAGGTAAGATTCAAGTATATAATGTCATTTACATAATTGTGTTTTTGTAAGTTTTCATTTTGCTGATGCCGTCTTAATATATTTTATTTACAGATATCAATTACGTTAAATGAAACTGGAACCCATTAAAGTACATGATTCTTTAACTCTCTGACTAATTAAAAGTGTACATATTCTAATTCCTAGTAACTGGACTAGTTGTATAGATGTTTCAAACGTCTAAAGATATCTGAATATCATTTGAAATATTTGTTTGTTCTATTTCTGTTAAATTGTCAGCTTTTGTTCTAAAGTATAATAACATTAATTAATGAAATAAGATAAATAAGAACAATGATGTAAATATAGATAAGACAATATTTTGTTTTTATTACTGAAATAATCGTACAATATGAGTTTACTAGATCATAATGTGACTTTGAAGTTTCCATATTACCACATTATTACCTTTTCAGGTGGAACAATTGACATAACCGTAAATGAGATTCTCTCAAACAAACAGATAAAAGAGTTGTACAAAGCAAACGGTGGGCCATTGGGTGGGACCAAGATAGATGAAGCGTTTCTTAGATTATTGACAGACATTTTCGGTCAGGACACTCTAGACATATTCAATGAGTAAGTGACTTTTAGAAATTGAAATTTGGTTTCACATACCGTTATTTCAATATTTATTGCAACCATTATTTGCGATTGCTTTAAAATAGTTTGTCCAACTCTACAAGAGCTTATAATAGAGTTCTATAAACATAGCTATTTTGTTTTTAATATATCTTGTATTTCGTTAAGTTGAATTTTACATTTAGTAAATAAATGATGGATGCGTACAAATATGTAATTCCCAGCAGTTAGTGATTTGAATATACCATGCGTGTTATATTTAACTACAGTGTATAATAATGTTAATGTAAAATTCAAATAATAATCGTTGAAGTAGTGGTGATAATATATACAGAATATATTAGAACGCGAATCTCAATCCTAAAAATAACCTTTCGCATAACTTATCTGAAAACAGAAACATGATGCAATATTTCTTAATGTCATTCGAGTAAAACATTAATAATTTGATATAAGATTCCGTCATACCATTATATTAGGATATTGTGCGAAATTGTATTAAATTTATATAACCTGTTTTTACGTTTTTATATGTGTCATTCAAAATCGTTTTATATAGCATTGCACATGAGGCATTTATAAGGTTACATAATTCTTCAAGTCTCACAACACAGTTAAAGTTTATTCTTTGTTCTATATAAAATAAGAACTAGGATTTCCACGGGAAAAAATAGTCCACATATTTTTATAGCAGAAATGTACCCCCACATAAAAATGCACAATAACTGGTAAGTTGACTAGCTTGATTTTTTAAAGAGGGTACAGTGAAAGCCTTTGATTTTAAAAAAAATGAGTATTCAAAGGCTTATAAATACATATACATATATACCTATAAAAGTCATTTTTAACACCAGTGATGTCTTATTGCAGTATATGCTATGCTAGCTTTTGCTCTACTCATCTGCAGCAAGAAATCACAGCCCCTATGAACTATTTTGAAAATACTACAAACCAAATTACTTTTTAAGCGCAAGATTCATGTTACCGTGGGGGAAAAGGGACACAATTATGTAGTGAGTCGTAAGGTAAACTTTGTTGTAGTCAGTTAACATAAAACATGAAAACATTAGCTAATATATATCTTTCTTATATATATATATATATATATATATATATTTCAATTTCAAGTTGAATTTGTATAACATATCAATATAATCTAAATGTAGTTTTTTTGCAAAAAACTATGATTTTCTTTTATATAAGAGAGCTTTGAATGAAGTACAGACGTTTCGTACCACCAAATTGAGGTTTAGGTGTAACAATCATTTACTTACGGTATTTGTTTGAATTGTGTGATAGTATTGAATTGTTATTATTTGGGGTTGTAACGTAACTAAAATACATTTTATTTTGTTTATACATTTATTGTATTAACGAGAAATTTGTTATATTTATTGTAAATTTACACCATATACTACGGACACAAATCACACAAAATAATAAACATACAATTTTGATTTTATCATATTTACAACATTTACGTGTATCACATTGTAATGCATGACCACGAGGAGATATATTTGCTTTCTTTAATAATAGTGTATTTGTGAAATGATACATAAACTCAGAAAATTTCAATTTGTGACAAAAAATTGCATCCCTAGTATATATTCTTCCAATAAGATAAATAGAATGATACACATTCACCTGCTGTTATACTGAGGTACTATATAAAATGTAAAAAAAAAGAAGATCATTTTTGGAAAAATATACACGGAAATGGAACGTCCGTCCGCATTACGTCCGCGTCCCCCCCCCCCTCCCCCACCTGCATAAACATTCTAATTTTTTTTAATTTATAGAATCAATTTCACTTTTTTTCAATGTATTAAATATTTTATGTTTGCAGAGTGCATCTAAGATATTAATAATTTATCCAAAAAAAAATTAACAAAAATTTAGAGATTTTGTTTAATGTCGCTCTAATATAGGGGATGAACGTTACATAATTTCTTACAATTGGTATTGACCCCATAAATAACTGAAAATGTTTAAATTGAGTAATTGTCCATAATACTATGCAATATAACATACATCCTCTCTTAAACCCTGGGGTCATAAAACCTGTGGTGAATTATGCAAATTAGGGTACAATATGCATGTTTTTTCTCATTACCACATGGTGTGACTGTAGTGTTGGTGAATTATGAAAGCTCAGCAGGATGCCAGTAACTGGACAGTAGCATACATTTTGTGCAATATGCCTGTAGGCAAATATATTCCATATGACACTATCCATCAAAGGTTAAAGAATCCTATTTGTCCAGGTAACTTGTAGACTGGGTAACGATGTCATATGGGCTAGTTATAGGTAAAATGCACAATATGATAAAATAAAAAAACTTATGCAAATATTAAAAATACCACTCAACAACGCTTCATCTAAATTTACTTTAAAATAATATGAAATTAACATATTATCAGCCATTACAGCAATGGATGCACCAGTTTAACATGATAATGAAAAAAAAAGCTGTCACATACATTTTCTTTTTTCGCTAAATAAGGTTTTATTTATTATTATCTATGAACCCGTTAAATATATATAATGGACCATTTTTTGCTTAAATTCCATTCCTTGTTTAAAATGGTGAATTTGATAATTTACTGACTGCATGAAACAGTGCATACCTTGATAACACGGCTTGGATGTGCAGGCTGATCTGCATCGACACTAACAGCAATATTATTTTTGTTTTCTTTATCAAGCGGAGGGTTAGTTTCATTGTTTACAAATTCAATCATGCTTGCTTTTGTAATGACTGCCGGGCTAATCAGTCATTAGCGCGTCTGAATATTAATCCAAGGGTCACGAGTTTTAATCCCCACTGGTCACAATCTCCGTGATGGTTGATATACATATTGCGTTTCATTATCATTCGTCTCTGATATAAAAGAGAGACTAATAAATGTTCATTTTTATGTCAGTTCTTTATTTCAATGTTAGTTTTATATAGGTTAAACAAGCAAAACCTATTTTTAAGAAAAGATAAAATTGTGGTTAGATTTATGTTATTGGATTAGATGCGTAAAAATTCCAAAAAGGTACATTTTTAAAAATGATGCTTATATATGAATTCAGATATCTCAGATGAAAACATTTATTCCTTTTTAAGACTTAAACATGAAAAACAATCATATTCCGTCTGTTTGGAAATATGGAACGCCGTACAATTTTTTCCAGACTGGCGACATATGAGATGGTGGATAGTTGGGTTTTCTTCATCAGTTTTCTGCGGGTATCCATGGCTTAAGTTTGCCATTTTAATCCTTATAACTCCGTTTGATCCTAGACTGTCACTATTGGGCTCTTTTGAAATAGTGTAAAATGTAGAACTTGGTGGAACTTTACTTCTTTTGTGGTTTCACAGGGACACACAACAATAGTCATCCGACGGCATTTAATTGAACTGAAATAAAATCCATATAAAAATCTTAAGTCACTAATAAATAGTTGATGAGTAAAAAATAAAATAAAAAAGTATTATGAAACATGTACAGTATAATTACACGAGAATGTTCGTTTCTGTGTTGAAACTAGGTTACTACAACTGGTACAAAACAGTCTCAGAGTCGGAGTTTTAAACTTCTAACTCGTCTTTATATATCTATAATGAATTATGTTCTTGAAACAAATTAAGTTATTTCTTTTGCAATAATAACTTTTCTTAATAATTTACACACACACGCACGCACGCACGAACGCACGCACGCACGCACACACACACACATCATTTTACATTATGCTAACACCACCCACTTACAACAGTAATAAAAGTCATAATAAAAAGGTAATCATGGTCAACAACCGCATCATTTCTTATGTTCATCATTGATACTAGCATACTCTCTCAAATTAAACTTTATTAAACTGCTTTAATAAATATTTGTGTTGTTAATGTATGAAAATTCAATTTACTTACGTGAAATCTACATTGTTTCAGCAGCGACCGCGGTGAAACGAATTCCCCTGAGCTCATAGTCTCGCGCGAAATATCGCTCTCGCACGCGACGAGAATTCGGGATTTCGAAGAGGTCAATTGAAAGTCAGTGAGCGACATGGACAAAACACATGGTTGTTTGACTTGTGAAACAACATACACTTCAAAATGTAGACCTATCATAAGACCAGTACTGACTATCATTAAAAATATCCCGTAATGAATAAAGTGGCCAAAGAAAGGGCTTGATGGCAACTTTGGCTGGTTAACTTTTCAATGAATAATTTTTACGCTCACTATAATTTTTTTGTGATCATTTTCTCATTTTAGCCCATTTTAAAGTAACTAATAGGAAACAAATGGAAAACTTTCTTCTTCATCTTTCTACATAAAATTTCTATTTCCGTGTTGTTAAAATGTATTCATTAAAAAATTCCAAGCTGCACATCCACCCCCGCAACCTCACACCTAAACTCTGGGGTACCCACCTGACAAAAAGCTATGATCCGCCCTTGAGTTTTCGCACAGCTTATTTTAGATTAAATGCGTCGCGCATACACAGAATACACATAATATTGTAACTCAAACAATGATTCATTGATTGAATATTTAGCGTCATTGTTATGCCATCGAGGGCTAGCAGACGGTCAGTTAACATAATAACTGTTTCCTGGGATCCTGGAAAGTTAACCAGTACTCGGGCACTTCCCCGTCTCCGTAAGTAACGGATAACTTTCTCACTTGAATCAACGGTAAGAGACGAATTATAATAAGACGCAATGTCGAATATCACCCATCACGGAGATGGTGGCCGGGCGGGTATTCCGGCGAACTCACCGTACCCCTGGATTGGTAGTCAGACGCGCTAACCACTAAACAGATCGGACCCGGCAGTTTCAAACAAAGTTAGCATATACAGACATCGTCGGAGATAGCGTGAGAAAATTCTGGTCCTTTTTTAGAGTTAAAGATTTGCACACAAAGTAAAAGGTAATCTGTGTTTGGTGAACATTTCAAAGGGAGTCCAAGTATATTCGGAGATTTTCATTTTGTCCAAAACATCACACACGTGAGATCGCCTTCCTTCCACAATCATTCTTACATAAAGAAATATTTAACATCGCTGAATTTGAAACCACATCCACATCTGTGATAAGTAAGCAAATTCGTCCCATAAAATGGACCCCTCCCACCCCCCCCCCCCCCCCCCCCCCCCCCCCCCCCCCCCCCCCCCCCCCCCCCACCCCCACCCCATCTTAACAGACCTTTAGATACAATGTAATACATGCATATGCAGAAACTATTACTAATTCACGTGACGTTATATAGTCACATTAAAGTTGTGCGTTTTAATCATAGCACATTCAGTTTACAGATCCGGTAACTCCTCAATCATAGCGTATAAAGAAAGTATAACTACGAAATTCGCCATGAATTAAGTCGTTAAAATACACTTCTTAAGGTAAATACACATACTTCAGCACACCAGCAAACCAATCAACAAACCAGCCGTGGTTGTAAGATATTTAAAGTTACATATCAAGTTTTATCATTTACGTGTGTTTAGTAGCTAACTTTGTTTTCATGACTAGGCCAAAAATAAATGTAATCTATTATTTTATTTATCCATTGAAAAGTATATTTTTTTATTCTTGCCATTATCATATTCATAATCGCTATCGTTATCGATATAGTAATCGTTATAATCATAATCGTAGTCGTAATCCTAATTATAATCGTAATTGTTATCGTAATCGTTATCGTGATCGTTATTATAATAATAATCGTTATCGTGATCGTTATTGTAATCATAATCGTTATCGTTATCGTGATCGTTATTATAATCATTATCGTAATCAATATCGATACCGTAATCTTTATCTGTTTTTGAGTATTATAAGTCATGTTTTGCTCTATTTGGGAGCCTTTCTTCTCTTTTATTTACAATGCCAAAACGAGATTCGAACCTAATGAGTTCACATGGCATGCAATTATGTTAGTTCATTTCCGACCAGGCAATACAAAATACTTGAAAAAAGGAACAACAAGCATTCTATGACTGTTCGACCCGTGGTTAGGATGATATGACGGGATGGAGTTTCAAACATGTGACTGCTTGTGCGAGGTAGCACTTCTACTAGTGTCCCAACACACGCCGTCTTGAAATGATTGACACATTGTTGATAGAGACTCCGTACACAGCATCGCATGGCAGCCATATTGTAAACATACCTTTATTATGTTTATGTCAGTAAGTTCCCATACTTGTACTTAGGATGCTTTTGTCAATCAGCCGGTAGACATATCAATACGATGTCCATGGGAGTCACTTTTAGGCATATCATTACATGTATTATGTTCATGGCAGCTAGTTCATATAATATTTATATAAATCGCCTCACTTGTGCAAAAAGGTACCAGCGCCTTCTTATTTCATATACACATGGTACATTATTGTTCTAATGGGACGAAATATACGTATTATGTCCATGGGAGTCACTTTTAGGCATATCATTTCATGTATTATGTTCATATAATGTTTATATAAATATACTTGTTATGTCCATTGGAATCACTTATTCATACCGATCATTGTTATGTCGTTCGTCGCAGTCAGTTCTAAGACATATCGGTTTAATGAATGTAATGGTCAGTTCTTTGACAAATCCGTGGCATTACATGCTCAGACACGCAATTATTATATTAAGTTCACATATTAGACCGATCATAGCCTCGTGTTTATAGCGGTCAGTTTTTATCTTCCCCATGGTCATCAAGAATGTGTTAATGACAGTCAGCATAACTACACCATTAATATGTGAATGACAGTCGGGCCCAGTTAGTTCAGTCGGTAGCGCATCTGACTATCAGTATAGTATTCGTGAGTTCGTATCCTCGCCCAGACACAGTCTCCGTGATGACTGATATAAGAAATCGCGTCTCATTGTCATTTTTCTCTCACCTCTGATTGAAGTTGGAAAGTTATCAGTTATTTACAGAGATGGCGTCTGCTCGACTACTGGTTAAACTTAACCAGGATCCCAGAAAAGAGAGGTTAGGTTAACTGATCGTGTGTTAGCCCTTGATAGCGTACACTGACGCTAAATGTTCAAATTAAAAATAAACTCTAAATGACAGCAAAAGTTTAGATATGTAATATGATTGTGATAGCTACATCACGACAATATGACAATCTGTGTAAGACACTTCAATACAGTGAAAACAGACAGTCAGTATGAAGCCTCCCCGCTGGTTCATGAATCATGACACTTAGATTTCACCCCGGGCTCTCAGCAATCAAGAGACAAACCATAGCGCCGCAAATAGAACAACTTGTATTGACATTCACGAACACCAAGAGTGCAACAAAATGTGTCCCACATATCCTGGAAGCAGTCAACTGTAACGTAATTTAAGTCTGCCGTCACGCCTTCTATACAACTATTTATATCTTTTCCCGATTTGCTTAAGTCATCAATTATATCATGTATGTCATTTTAATTTCTACCCTAACATATAAACAGTATTTCAAGATCTGAGGAGAATCGTACTAGCGATTGTCAAGATTGAAAAGTCGATTGTGTCGCTCCATTGACCCTCCATCGAAACATTATCTGCACTTCGAACGTTCAATGCAATCGTAATATATATATATCTTCCAGTTCACCTACAAAGACAAAATCTTGCTCTGCGTCATTGTAACATGCGACTGATTCAGGCCCATGAGTTAGTTTTGTTTTTTAAATTTGACATCACCTCGATTTACTTGACTGCTGGAGCGGCGGATATGAGATTTGTGTGTTGGCTGCAGTAATTATTTTGAAGTCTATGCAGGTCGGTCGTTATTAAAGGGTTGTGTATTTTCTTTTAAATTCATTCTCACAATGCAAGTTTAAGTGCGGTGACAGACTATAGTATGACATTTATACTTGTATTGATAATGGAGAATAATGCAGCCGCTGTCTCGTTATTTCTTCTGGTTTTAGTCCACACCAGTACAGGTATGTTCGTTTTTATGTATATGCCACAACAAACTTATACACAAACACAAACATTCTATTATTCAGTGCGTTTTTATTTCACTCGTTTGTTACGATCACTCTGTATATATAGTTATGTAACTGTTTACTTTTCGTGTTTTTTCCTTTGCTTCACATGTAATTTACATCGATTGTGAAACTGTTACTCAACATGTTCGTAGTATCAGCACAAACTTGAGCATAATATCATATCTTGCTAAACATGCGATCTTGATTTAAGATACGTTAGTAGAAGTACAAAATTATTATTGTTTTCGTTTCATTATTCTTATTTGCGAAATTAGTAAGTTGTATCACTTTTGTTATGCCCGTGATTATGATGTGATTGTAAAACCATCATTGTTAGCTCAGTGATTATGACATATAATTGTAAAACAATCGTTGTTAGACCCGTGATTATTATATATATTTGTAAAACCATCATTGTTAGGCTCGTGATTATGAAATATAATTTGTAAAATCATCATTGTTAAGCCCGTGAAATATAATTTGTAAAACCATCGTTGTAAGACCTGTGATTATGAAAACATTGTAAAACCACCATTGTAAGGCCCGTGATTATGATATACAATTTGTTAAACCGTGAAATATAATTTGTAAAACCATCATTGTTAGGCCAGTGATATATAATTTGTAAAACCATCATTGTTAGGCCAGTGATATATAATTTGTAAAACCATCATTGTTAGGCCAGTGATATATAATTTGTAAAACCATCATTTGTAAAACCATCATTGTTAGGCCCGTGATTATGACATATAGTTTGTAAAACCATCGTTGTTACGCCGTGATTATAACATTGTAAAACTATCATTGTTAGGCCCGTGATGTATATTCTTTTAAACCATCCTCGTAAGGCCCGGAATTTGTTATATAAATTGTTAAACCATCATTGTTAGGCCTGTTATATATAATTTGTAAAAACATCAGTGTAAGACCTGTGATTATATGATATATAATTTGTTAAACTATCATTGTTAGGCCGTGACATATAATTTATAAAAACCATCGTTGTTAGGCCGTGATTATGATAACATTGTAAAACCATCATTGTAAGGCCCGTGATATATCATTTGTAAAACAATCATTGTTAGGCCCGTGATTGTGTTATATACATGTAATTTATAAAACCATCATTGTTAGGCCCGTGAAATATAATTTGTAAAACCATCATTGCTGGGCTCGTGATTATGATGATTATAGCTCCGTGATTATAATGATTATAGGTCCGTAATTATGATGATTGTAGGTCCGTGATTATGATGATTGTAGGCCCGTTATTTTGACGATTGTAGGCCCGTGATTATGATGATTATAGGTCCGTGATTATGATGATGGTAAGCCCGTGATTATGATAATTTTAGGTTAGTGATTATATGTCAGTGATTATGATGATTATAGGTCCGTGATTATGATGATTGTAGGTCCGTGATTATGATGATTTTAGGCCCGTGATTATGATGATTATAGGTTGGCGATTATGATGATTATATGTCCGTGATTATGATGATTGTAGGTCCGTGATTATGATGATTGTAGGCCCGTGATTATGATGATTATAGGTTCGCGATTATGATGATTGTAGGTCCGTGATTATGATGATTATAGGTCCGTGATTATGATGATTGTAGGTCCGTGATTATGATGATTGTGGAACCGTGATTATGATGATTGTAGGTCCGTGATTATGATGATTATATGTCCGTGATTATGATGATTGTAGACCCGTGATTATGATGATTATAGGTCCGTGATTATGATGATTATATGTCCGTGATTATGATGATTGTAGACCCGTGATTATGATGATTATAGGTTCGCGATTATGATGATTGTAGGTTCGCGATTATGATGATTGTAGGTCCGTGATTATGATGATTGTAGACCCGTGATTATGATGATTATAGGTTCGCGATTATGATGATTGTAGGCCCGTGATTATGATAATTTTAGGTTAGTGATTATAGGTCAGTGATTATGATGATTATAGGTCCGTGATTATGATGATTGTAGGCCCGTGATTATGATAATTTTAGGTTAGTGATTATAGTTCAGTGATTATGATGATTATAGGTCCGTGATTATGATGATTGTAGGACCGTGATTATGGTGATTGTAGGCCCGTGATTATGATGATTATAGGTTCGCGATTTTGATAATTATAGGTCCGTGATTATGAAAACATTGTAAAACCACCATTGTAAGGCCCGTGATTATGATATACAATTTGTTAAACCGTGAAATACAATTTGTAAAACCATCATTGTTAGGCCAGTGATATATAATTTGTATAAAAACATCATTTGTAAAACCATCATTGTTAGGCCCGTGATTATGACATATAGTTTGTAAAACCATCGTTGTTACGCCGTGATTATAACATTGTAAAACTATCATTGTTAGGCCCGTGATGTATATTCTTTTAAACCATCCTCGTAAGGCCCGGAATTTGTTATATAAATTGTTAAACCATCATTGTTAGGCCTGTTATATATAATTTGTAAAAACACCAGTGTAAGACCTGTGATTATATGATATATAATTTGTTAAACTATCATTGTTAGGCCGTGACATAAAATTTATTAAAACCATCGTTGTTAGGCCGTGATAATGATAACGTTGTAAAACCATCATTGTAAGGCCCGTGATATATCATTTGTAAACAATCATTGTTAGGCCAGTGATTTTGGTTTATACATGTAATTTATAAAACCATCATTGTTAGGCCCGTGAAATATAATTTGTAAAACCATCATTGCTGGGCTCGTGATTATAATGATTATAAGTCCGTAATTATGATGATTGTAGGTCCGTGATTATGATAATTGTAGGTCCGTTATTTTGACGATTGTAGGCCTGTGATTATGATGATTATAGGTCCGTGATTATGATGATTGTAGGCCCGTGATTATGATAATTTTAGGTTAGTGATTATAGGTCAGTGATTATGATGATTGTAGGTCCGTGATTACGATGATTGTAGGCCCGTGATTATGATGATTATAGGTTCGCGATTATGATGATTGTAGGTGAGTGATTACGATGATTATAGGTCCGTGATTATGATGATTATAGGTCCGTGATTATGATGATTGTAGGTCCATGATTATGATTTTGTAGGTCCGTGGTTATGATGATTATAGGTTCGCGATTATGATGATTGTAGGTCCGTGATTATGATGATTATATGTTCGCAATTATGATGATTGTAAGTCCGCGATTATGATGGTTTTAAGTCCGTGATTATGATGATTGTAGGTCCGCGATTATGATGAATTGAGGTCCATGATTATGATGATTATTGGTTCGCGATTATGATGATTGCAGGCCCGTGATTATGATGGTTATAGGTTCGCGATTGAGATTGTAGGTCCGTGATTATGATGATTGTAGGTCCGTGATGATGACGATTATAGGTTCGCGATTATGATGATTGTAGGTCCGTGATTATGATGATTGTAGGTCCGTGATTATGATGATTATATGTTAGTGATTATAAGTCAGTGATTAGGATGATTATAGGTCCTTGATTATGATGATTGTAGGTCCGTGATTATGATGATTATAGGTTCGCGATTATGATGATTGTAGGTCCGTGATTATGGTGATTGTAGTTCCGTGATTATGATGATTGTAGACCCGTGATTATGATGATTGTAGGTCCGTGATTATGATGATTATAAGTTCGCGATTATGATGCTGTAGGTCCGTGATTATGATGATTATAGGTTTGCGATTATGATGATTGTAGGCCCGTGATTATGATGATTGTAGGTCCGCGATTATGATGATTTTAGGTCCGTGATTATGATGATTGTAGGTCCGTGATTATGATTATTATATGTCCGTGATTATGATGATTGTAAGTCCGTGATTATGATGATTGTAGGTCCGTGATTATGATGATTGTAGGCCCGTGATTATGATGGTTGTAGGTCCGTGATTATGATTATGTGCCCGCGATTATGATGATTGTAGGTCCGTGATTATGCTATGATTTCAATATCATAATATAGGGTAGGCCCTTGATTATAATGATGGTTTCAGGCATATGGTATTATGCATTACATACTTTATGATAGTTCCGTGTAATGTGTAAAATTTATCTGTATTGAATGCACGTTTATTTCTTTAAAGCTTATTTTTCTATTTGGATAAGTTTTTTAATGAAATATCAGTATACTCATAGTTTATGAAGTCTTTTGTACCTGTATGTTCATTGTGAAGTTTTGTATTTCAAATGATCCCGACCAATTGTATAATCATAACCCATTGAATGCGTACACATTTTTTCCAGCTCTTTCTCCATTAAACATTCATTACCAATGGCCGACTCTTCTTTATTGATTTGATTCACAAACCATCAACCAGTTTAAATCACAAACTATAAACCAGATTGGTTTACATATTATAAACCGGATTGGTTCACAAACTATAAACCGGATTGGTTCACAAACTATAAACCGGAGTGGTTCAAAAACTATAAACCGGATTGGTTCACATATTATGAACAGGATTGGTGCACAAACTATAAACCGGATCCGTTCAGAAACTACAAAATGGATTGATTTACAAACTATAAACCGGTTTGGTCCACAAACTACAACCTGGATTGGTTCACAATCTATAAACCGGATTGGTGAATAAACCGGATTGGTTCGCAAACTATAAACCAGATTGGTTCACAATCTATAAACCAGATTTATTCACAAACTATAAATAGGACTGGTTCGCAATATATAAACCAGATGTATTCACAAACTATAAACCAGATTGGTTTAACAAACTATAAATCAGATTGGTGCACAAACAATACACCGGATTGGTTCGCAAACTATTAACCAGATTTATTCACAAACTATAAACCAGATTGGTTCACAATCTATAAACCAGATTTATTCACAAACTATAAATCAGATTGGTTCAGAAACTATTAACCAGATTGGTTCATAAAACTATAAGCCGGATTGATTCACAAACTATCAACCAGATTGGTTCCAATACTATAAACCAGATTTGTTCAGAAACTATTAACCAGATTGGTTCACAAACTATAAATCAGATTTATTCACAAAACTATAAACCAGATTGGTTCACAATCTATAAACCAGATTTATTCACAAACTATAAACCAGATTGGTTCAGAAACTATAAACCAGATTGATTCACAAATTATAAACCGGATTGATTCACAAACTATAAACGAGATTGGATCACAAACTATAAACCAGATTGATTCACAAACTATTAACCGGATTGGTTTACAAACTTTAAGCCGGATTGATTCACAAACTATAAATGAGATTGGATCACAAACTATAAACCAGATTGATTCACAAACTATTAACCGGATTGGTTTACAAATGATAAAAATCGGACTGGTTTACAAACTATAAACTAGATTGGTTCACAAATTATAAACCAGATCGGTTCACAAACTATAAACCGGATTGGTTCACACACTATAAACCCGATTGGTTCACATACTATAAACCGGAATGGTGCACAAATTATAAACCGGATTGGTTCACTAACTATAAACCGGATTGATTCACAAACTATAAACCGGATTGATTCACAAACTAAAAACTGGATTGGTTCGAGAATAACTGGTAAACTATTTGAAAATACTATTATAAAATCACACTATATTTATAGCATACTTTTCAATTTGGATGGTAACACCCTAATTTATGTTAATTTTCAAAATTTGTGTAAAATTATAATTGTACCTCGGTATAAAATTTCTTTAAAGCGTGTAAAACGACATGCTCTATATGGTTAAGTTGTACATAAACAATTGCCACAGGCTGTTTCGCTTCGTTTGGTTCCCTACATTGTTTTCAAATATATACAGCGCAGACAATATATTTGAATATGGGCAGGGACGCAGTGGTAGTACAAGTGAGTGGATAGCGTGTATTTGTAACCAGGCGGAGATCGACATGAACGCATAGCATAGCCGTAACCATATCTCTACTGCAATATACAATGAACCACTCTTCCTGGGACCCAGGAAGGTTAATCAGTACTCGAGCATACCCATTTCCGCGTGGAACTGGTAACTTTTCCACTTAAATCAGCGATGTGAGACGAAAGGCAATGAGACGCAATGTGGTATATAAATCTCCACGAATGGGGATACGAGCTCACGACCCGTAAATTGATACTCAGACGCGCTACCGACTGAACTAACCGGGCCCGGCTAAAATTTCAGTTTGAATGTTTTGCCAAATTTGAAATGAAATTCTTAAATATAACGAATTCAAGCAATATTTTTTCTTTTACTAACGATTTTACCTACGTTCACTTTATATCAATGAGCGTTTAACTGTAAGGCTATATTAATTAATATCCATGTATTTATATCAGAAAGTTCTTATTAAATAAGTAGTACCGTTGTTTTTATAATGATGATTGTCGTCATGTCGCTCTAGTGTTTATAACATAAGTAAAACATCTTTACAAACTCAAATTGGAATGTCATTAGCTTTATTTTCTCTAATGCCGATAAAAACTGGTAATGATAAAACATATTTGACATTTTTGACATCGATGACTACAGATGAGGAAATATCCCTCAAATTCCCCTTGACAAAGGCGCCCGAATACGTACTTGGGTATTCAAATTCCATAGTTAATATGTATATGTAGTTGTTTACTTTTCAAAAATGGCCGCGTCAAGTGAAATATCATCCAAAGTATCGCGTGTTTGTTGTTTTCAAAAAATACATTTTTGTTATTTCTTAAACTTACATACGATTTAGATACAACCTTAGATTGATTGAATATTTAGCGTCATTTTTATGCCATCGAGGGCTAACAGACGATCAATTAACCTTATAATTGTTTCCTGGGATCCTGGAAAGTTAACCAGTACTCAAGAATAAAGCTGGTTAGATATTCGTCATACTACGGTGTCCCGTTGGGGCCATCGCGGCATATTTCTTAAATTAAATAAAGTCGAAACAACAAAACTACGATGATGTAAAGTCAAATCAACGAAACTACGATGGTAAAAAGTCGAAATTAAGATAATGAAAAGTTGATACTACGATAGTGATTAATCGAAACAATAAATATGCCACGATGACCCGTTATCATATGGCTACAAGTTCATAGATGTACTTCCATAGCTCTTATTTGTACTATCGATTTCAGAAGAAAAACAAAACACAAGAACGGTATATACCTTCCATAAGAAATAGTATATCTTCAGCGATATATATAAATTATTAAGAAACAGAGATTCAGTGACATGCAAGTCATTCCCATTGGATTAAGAGCTGTGATTCACAAAATAAGTAAAAAATCGCCGTAAGTCAGTTTAATAATTTCTTCGTTGTATGCTCAAATTTGATCGACATTTTATTTTTTTCCTCAAAGAAAATATATCATCTTCTGTATGACTTGAGCCAACTTTGGATTCCAGTCATTTAAGTTAATATAAAAATATTATGAATAATTTTTGCTTTAAATTTACGATGATTTTCGTCGCATTTTTGTGTGTGACGCATCCCTAGCATATATGACCGATGATAAAAAGTCCGTCATTTTTTTCTTGTTAATCGACGTGAGTTAACAGTAACGCGTCTTCTTTCCTTTTATTATAACGCACTTAAAACACTGTTTCGATCCATCAACTGCGAATGTGACATTCTTTTACTTCAGTTTGTGTGTAGGTAGATCATAGTGACACATTTGTAGTAAAGTTAATCACTGAAGGGAGAGGTACTGGTTTCTTCATTTTCAACTTCATTTTCATCTTCTTCATTTTCGACTTCTTCATTCTCATCTTCTTCACTTTTCATCTTCTGCACGTTTCAGCGTAATTATTTCAACCTTTGAGATGCATTCAACTGTCGTCTTCCATTGATAAGGTCTGTTAGAACAATTTAAAGGTAGTTCGCGGTGTTCTATCGGACTTTTTGGCATCTGGCGTAAATTATCAAAAAACCTGTACACTTGTTCTATGGAGTTCGCAGTTTCTCGTTAACAGCGCCCCCTAGCGATACCTATTTTTTTTACTATTTTCGCAGTTCTTCCCCTTTAAAATGATCAATATTAATTCAAAATTGTTTTAGTAACATTTTAAAGTTAATTATTTTATTTCCTGTGATAAGATCATAACTTTTGTACAGCTAAAATAGAATTTGTGTTACCTTTACATCGAATCATTACGAGGGGTTGATTTGAACGCGAATTTCCATGACATTAATTAAGACCGTGAGTTAGAGGTAAAATCTTCATCGGATAAGTTATTCATGGTTAGTGTAACCAAAATGTTCTGAACATTCCAAGGACTTGAAAGGGACAGTTGTGGCAATTTCGATCATTTTGAACTCGATAAAAGCTACTTCTGAAAAGTATTTATTTACGAGATGCAAATATGAATTGAAACAGTCCAGAAGTTATGCAGCCCGTTAATTTTGCTTCTATTAACGGCATGCTTCTTTTCAGCTCAGGCAATCTATGATGAAAAGTGTAGACTGTACCGTTACATGCCAGTGACATACGAGCACGTTGATTGGTCAGTTGCTCCAGCGGATGTTGAATTACGTGTCAATTTAGCAAACACATAAGAGTGCTATGAATTGTGGGACAATAAATTGATCATGTGACAAACAACGAATCCTTCTTCCCACGAACCATCAGGGACTGGAACCAGCTGCCACCTTGAACCAGCTCAAACCTAGCTGTTTGTTACACTGAGCCTGATACCTAATTACCGGACAGATAAACCAGGCCACAGTTTCGCTTAACATCTCAGCTTGAGATTTTCCTTAACTCAAGTTTTTAAAATGTTATAATTTCACTCGCATCAATCATTTTGCACATTGTCTTTTTTATAATGAGTTAATATATGTTCCAACATTTATTATGTGTTTTCATTTAGCTTGTAATTTGAGTAATGATTTAGAGAAATGTGAGAATTTTGAGATGAGACTAAAAAAATCTCAATTAGAGATTTTCAGTGAAACCGGCATTGACCATATCAATTTAATACTTTAAGCAACTGTAAATAGACAGTTGGGAAAACAGCTACCACCCCAGTTTATCAGCCCCGCAGGACTAAATACACTTCATCAGGAAGACAGCCCTTCACCTGGAAGGAGAATAATAATTATAATAATAATAATAATAATAATAATAATAATAATAATAATAATAATAATATAATAATAATAATAATAATAATAATAATAATAATAATAATAATAATAACAAGAAGAAGAAGAAGAAGAAAAAGAAGAAGAAGAAGAAGAAAAAGAAGATGAGCAACAACAAGATCAAAAAACAAGAACAACAACGAGAAGAAGAACAAGAAGAGAGGAACAACAAGAAGAAGACGAACGAGAAGTAGAAGAAGAAGAAGAAGAAGAAGAAAAATATGAAGAAGAAAAAGAAGAAGAAAAAGAAAAAAAACAAGAAAAAGAAGAAGAAGAAGAAGAACAACAACAACAACAAAATGAAGAAAATGTTAATAAAACCTACTTAATTAAAGTTATTAAATATACCGTGGGTACTGACGTATAACTTATCTAAGTTTTGTTGTCGTTTCAGGTATAGATTTCTGCAGTGAAGCTAAAGGTGAAAGACCAGGTAAGAACTATAAAATGGAATCAATATAGGTGCACAGATGCATTGTTATCGTTATTGTGGACAGTAGTTATATGTTGGCCTTTATATTGACAGTAGTCAAATGCTGGCCTTTACCAGGGCTTATTTTGTATGTTGGTCTTTATAAGGACTGTAGTTCTATGTTGGCCTTTACCTGGGCAGTATTGATATAATGATTTTTACCAGGGCAGTATTAATATGTTAGTCTTTACCAAGGCAGTATTTATATGTTGGCCTTTATCAAGGCAGTAGTTATATGTTGGCCTTAACCATGGCAGTATTCATATCTTGGCCTTTACCATGGCAGTAGTTATATGTTGGCCTTTACCATGGCAGCAGTTATATAATTGACCTTTACCAGGGCGGAATTTATATGTTGGCATTTACCAGGAGAGTAGTTATATGTTGGCCTTTATATTGGCAGTAGTTATATGTTGGCCTTTATCAGGACAATAATGATATGTTGACCTCTATCATGACAATAGTTATATGTTGGCCTTTTTCAGGGCAGTATTTATATGTTTGCCTTTATCAGGGCATTAGTTATATGTTGGCCTTTATATTGACAGTAGTTATATGTTGGCCTTTACCAGGGCAGTAGTTATATGTTGGCCTTTATCAGGGCAGTAGTTATATGTTGGCCTTTATCTTAACAGTAGTGATACGTTGGCCTTATCAGGACAGTAGTTAAATATTGACCTTTGTCAGTGCAGTAGTTATATGTTGGTCTTTATATTTGCAGTAGTGTTATGTTGACCTTTATCAGGGCAGTAATGATATGTTGATCTTTATCATGTCAGTAGTTATATGTTGACCTTTATCAGGGCAGTAGTTGTATGTTTGTCTTTATCTTGACAGTAGTGATATGTTGGCCTTGATCAAGGCAGAAGTTATACGTTGGTTTTTATCTTGACAGTATTTATATGTTGACATTTATCAGGCAAGAAGTTATATGTTGGTCTTTATATTTGCAGTAATGATATGTTGGCCTTTATCAGGACAATAAGGATATGTTGGCCTCTATCAGGACAATAGTTATATGTTGGCCTTTTTCAGGGCAGAAATTATATGTTGGCCTGTAACTTGACAGTAGTGATTTGTTGGCCTTTATCATGACAGTAGTTATATGTTGACCTTTATTAGGGCAGTAGTGATATGTTGACTTTTATTAGGGCAGTGGTTATATGTTGGCCATTATCATGACAGAGGTTATATGTTTACCTTTATCTTGACATCAGTGATGTGTTGACCTTTATTAGGACAGTAGTGATTTACTGGCCTTTATCAGGCCAGAAGTTATATGTTGACATTTATCTTGACAGCAGTGGTGTGTTGACATTTATCAGGGCAGTAGTGATATACTGGCCTTGATCAGGACAGAAGTTATATGTTGGCCTTAATCAAGGCAATAGTTATATGTTGACTTTTATCTTGATGGTAGTGATATGTTGCCCTCTATCAGGGCAGAAGTTAATGATGGCCTTTGTCGGGACAGTAGTTACATGTATATGTTGACCTTCATCTTGACATTGTTGATATATTTGCCTCTATCAGGGTAGAAGTTATACGTTGTCCTTTATCAGGACAGTAGTTATATGTTGACATTTGTCAACACAGTTGTTATATGTTGGCCTTTATCTTGACAGTAGTGATATGTTAGCCTTTATCAGAAAAGTAGTTATATGTTGGTATTTGTCAGCACAGCAGTTATATGTTGGCATTTGTCAGGACAGTAATTATATGTTGGCCTTTATCAGGGCAGAAGTTATGTGTTAATCTTTGTCAGGACACTAGTTGGCCTTTATCAGGACAGTAGTTATATGTTGGCCTTTATCAGGACAGTAATTATATGTTGGCCTTGATCAGGACAGTAGTTATATGTTGGCCTTTGTAAGGACATAAGTAATATGTTGGTCTTTATCAGGACAGTAGTTATATGTTGGCCTTGGTTAGGGCAGAAGTTATATGTTGACCTTTATCAGGACAGTAGTTATATGTTGGCCTTTATCAGGACAGTAATTATATGTTGGCCTTGATCAGGACAGTAGTTATATGTTGGCCTTTGTAAGGACATAAGTAATATGTTGGTCTTTATCAGGACAGTAGTCATATGTTGGCCTTGATCAGGACAGTAGTTATATGTTGGCCTTTGTCATGACAGTAGCGATATGTTGATCTTTATCTTGACAGTAGTGATATGTTGGCCTTTATCAGGACAGTAGTTGAAGTTGGCCTATGTCAGATCAGTAACTATATGTTGGCATTTGTCAGTACAGTAGTTATATGTTCGCCTTTGTCAGGACAGTAACTATATGTTAGCCTTTGTCATGACAGGAGTGATATGTTGGCCTTTACCAGGACAGAAGTTATATGTTTATCTTTTTCTTGACAGTAGTGCTATGTTGACATTGATCAGTGCAGTATTAATATGTTGGCCTTTATCAGTGCAGCAGTTATATGTTGGCCTTTATCAGGGCAGAAGTTATATGTTGGCCTTTATCAGTGCAGCAGTAATATGTTGGCCTTTATCAGGGCAGAAGTTAAATGTTGGCCTTGATCAGGACAGTAGTTAAATGTTGACCTTTGTCAGGACGTTATATGATGACATTCGTCTTGACAGTTGTGATATATTGGCCTTTATCAGGGCAGAAATTATGTGCTGGCCTTTATCAGTACAGTAGTGATATGTTGAACTTCATCTTGACAGTAGTGATATGTTTGACTTCGTCAGGGCAGTAAAACTTATAACACATATGTTATATCTATGTTACATTTGAACAAGATAATAGTGATTAGGAACTGATATTAGTGTGTGACCTTTTTCAAGAGAGAAGATTCAATTGATAAGGACTTTATCAGGATAAAACGTTATAAATGTGTTAAAAAATAAAATTAATATAATCCGAATAGTTAAGTATATCAAATCCACCAAAACGGGACAATTTGGTGTGGTAAACTTTAAACGAAATCTTAATTCTAAAAATACACATCACTTAAATACTGTTTGACGACCTTCACATCGTGATTTTGACTATTTCTACGATGAAACAATGTTTACGACGTGTAAATCTGTATAACGATCAAACTGAATTTAGAATGAAATCAAGTGACTTACGAAATGTGTTGCCATTTTAATCGGGAAATCTGTTTTAGTGTAACATAGGCGCGTAGCATGTTTATATATATATATATATATATATATATATATATATATATGTGTGTGTGTGTGTGTGTGTGTGTGTGTGTGTGTGTGTGTGTGTGTGTGTGTGTGTTTGGCTATATGAGGTCAGTGAGTATATATGGTATGTTGGAAAAACATATTTTAGCCAATGTAAAAAGTTTGAAAAATCTTGATATATTACCTTAAATAACACAACAAAGTAAAACAACGTTATAATCCTATTGGTCTGAGTGTGGTCTGGTATACCCTGAGTTAGCTGTATCCTTATTCGGCCTATAACATGTTTAAATTGGTATTTATCTACATACAGGTGTACGCTCAACATCGATTTTTCTTCTTTGTTCTACGGTAAATAAAACAAGAGGGCCAAGATGGCCTTATATCGTTCACCTGAGTGACACTGAGTCACCCAACTTAAGTAGATTATATAATACATGTACACTCAAAATTCCAGAAAATCAAGATGGGCGAGTAGTTAGAATTTTGATTTGTTTTGAAGATGTAACAGATGCGTAGAAGAGTTGTGTGATAACAATAGTATCCTTGTGTGGATATCTGGATATTAGATATCAAAAGAAAGTTTTCACTATATACCATATAAAGAAAACCAGCCTCCCCTCCTATATTTTTCGACAAATCGCAGTGGCTGGAACAAACTTGGTAAAGGTTCAGCCATGGTATATGTCAGTGAAATTACATCGAAATCAGGTCAGTATATTCTGACAAGAAGGCTTTTGAAAGTTTTACTATAGCTGCCTATAAAGTAAACTAACACCTCACTGTGGCGGTCATGTTATTTAAAAATCACAAAGGCTTGAACAAATTTGGTAAACTTATATAGTAAACTAACCGCACCAACTGGTCGCCATGTTTTTTGACGAATCACTACGGTTTGAACAAACTTGGTGAAGGGTCCTCCAAGGAACATTTCTGTGAAATTATTTTAAAATCGAGCCAGTAGTTTCTGACAAAAAGATTTTTTAAGGTTTTAATAATTAAACTTGTCCCGCCCCCCTGACGGCCATGTTTTTTGACGAATCAAGATGGCTTGGACAAACTTGGTAGAGGGTCACCCAAGAAACATTTCTTTAAAGTTATATCAAAATTGGCCAAGTAGTTTCTGACAAGAAGATTTTTTAAGTTTTTATTATAGCTTATATAGTAAACTAACCCCACACCCTGGCCGCCATGTTTTTTTGATGAATCACTACAGTTTGAACAAACTTGGTGAAGGGTCCTCCAAGAAACATTTCTGTGAAATTATTTTAAAATCGAGCCAGTAGTTTCTGCCAAGAATATTTTTTAGGGTTTTAATAATTAAACTAGCCCCACCCCCTGGTAGCCATGTTTTTTTTTGACGAATCAAGATGGCTTGAACAAACTTGGTAGAGGGTCACCCAAGGAACATTTCTGTGAAGTTATATCAAAATATGCCTAGTGGTTTCAGAGAAGAAGTTGTTAGAAGCTAAAAGTTAACGACGGACGACAGACGACGGACACCAGGCGATAACAAAAGCTCATCTGTGAGCCTTCGACTCAGGTGAACTAAAAAAATTTGAAGGCTTGTCATTCATAGAGAGATCCAAATGAAAGAAGTGGAATTTACATTTAATTGTTTGTGAACCTATGCACTACCAAAGTATATGAGAAAAGTATCGGTCATGTGTCATCCGAGAGTATTTTTTTCTTTTCAGTGTGTACACTTTTACAAAGTGAAAGTAGACATCCAAAATCCAGAATTCATATCCCAATTTCCAAACGTGAAAATGCTTTCACAATGTTTAAAATACACCAATAATGACATTCAAATAAAAAAAAGAGCATTAATACATATGGAAAAGTATTTACAACCGCCATTATGCGACTCCACAGAAGCATTTCTTGTTTACAATGGTGGTTCCATGCCTACAAGATTGTAATATAATTGACAAGATTTTTTACATTTATCAACACAAAGTTTGGGGCAAAAGACAACTTAGTTGCATATGGATTGATTTAGATATTGGCCTTTGTGTATCATAACCATTGATATACTAGTATATCAACTAGGTTACATCTGGACGATTCAATCAATGCACGTAGGTTAAACTTATTTTCTACTCACCTCCACTCTCCACCCACTCAAGTAGTTTTAGCAGATATTGGGAACCAGAAAAGCCTCCACGGGGTAGTCGCATGACGATGATAAATAATTCTTGTTTCTTCTTATTTATTCTTATTTTGTGTATTTAAATGATCATTATGTGATCTGAATGGCATTAATGGTGTAGATTAAAAGTTTGATTTAAATTGTGAATTTTAAAAAAATATGATTGTTTGAAATTTGGGGTATGAATATATACTTTATTCCTGAAATCTACTTTCACTCTGTCAACATTGTATGAACTAAACAGAAAATAAGCTCTCGGATGAAACGTGGTCCCCTTTTTGATAATATTTTGGCACAACTGCAGCTGCCAACAAACAATAAAATGATAAGTTTTCCTTCTTTGATTTGGATTTTTCTATGAATGACCTTTAAAATGTTTCATTCGCTATAGAAATTAGAAGGAAAATCAATGATTGCTTATACATCAAGTTTACATAATTTCAGTTATCAATGTTGTCTTTGTCAGCTCTCCAGGTATGCGTCAATCGTACGTTCACCGGCGCAGACGGCCAGATTGTGTACTGTGGACTCGGGAGGAGCACCTAACTTCGCTGCGCTCACTTGTAAATGTGATCTAAAATTTACAAAATCGGGGTCATTAAGCGTCAAGTATAGGTAAGATATATATGTTTTTCACCAGATTTTATACCACATAACACCTGTGCTTTATGACAATTTTTAGTCGGACCCTATTAGCTTAGTCGGTAACGCGCCTGACTATCAATCCAGGGATCGTGAGTTCGAATCCCCGCCCGGCAAAAGATTCGTGATTATTGATATACGACATTCGTCTCTCACCGCTGATTCAAGTGGAAAAGTTATTAGTTACTTGCGGAGATGCGGTGTGTTAGATAAATCAATCAATCAGTTATGACAATTAAATTCAATTAATCAGTGCCATTTGCTTTTTCAATGTTACTGCTAGCGGGAATTGTTACTTTCAGCGTAATATTTTTACGTAATAGAAACAACGGTATGTTGAGATGTGTCTCATATTTTTAACACAAATGATATTCCTTAATGGAATGTACTTGACTTGTTTGACTTTCAGGACAGCAGAAACAAGATCCCAAGACTGTGGTATGAAATTTACAGTGGGGTCATATGCGTTCAACTGCCAAACTCCTACCACAACTGAGACATTTGACATAGTTGGTAATGTTAACACTGAACTGGTTTTCACCAAGACGGATGCTACAATACCTACGCTCCTTGCCTGCATAGGCATAAATGCAAGTTAGTAAATTCATAATCATTATATCTTAAAAACATGCACCGCTTAATGTTATTGATACTAGTCTATCATAGAACATGATATCTCCTAGTCTATATATAGAACCTGATATCTCCTAGTCTATATATAGAACCTGATATCCCCGAATCAGGTCTATTAACCCCCAATGAAAAAAGGAGGGAATTCTATGCCTCTCCCACAATTCATGACAAATGAACGCTTAATAAACTATGACGTCATTCAAACTTTCCCTGAAGCAACTGACCAATTGACGTGCTTAAATGTGTTTAACGGACCCAATCGGGAGAGCTGGATAACTAGATCACTCCCGAAACGGGTCTATTTACCCCCAATGAAAAAGCAGATAATTTTATGCCTTTATGGCTATAAGCGGGGCGGTAGTTATAGATAGAGTGTTGGTCGCTCACGCCAGAGGTTGCGGGTTCGATCCCCCGGTCGATCCGATGCCTCTTATAAAAAAAAAACTCAGTACTGGTTCTACCCAGGAAGCTGACTCGAGAGCGGTTCATATAAGCTCTGAGCTTTCATCGCAAATTAGTATAAAATAAGCTAAGTGTGGCATTCCTAACTTTGTAATTTAACGGACCCATTCGGGAGAGTGGGCCTGTTATACAAACTCTATATTGATACTAATTTATTATTGCATAGAAAGCTTATACATGTATATGAACTGCTGTCGTCTAGTTTTCATATATCCTCGCGCTTTGAACCAGTCATTTTGGCGAGCAAAACAAAATTAGTTTAATTTTTTAAGTATTTAAGTATTTAAGTTACCATACGTAACGCACACCTGCTAAATACAGTGCCGGAACGTTGTTTCAAAAGCTCGTTAAGTGAGTTTTTGTTTCGATTTTAAGTACATGGGCAGATTTTATAGGCTCCACCAACCTTCTGGGTATAAGGGGAATCTATTTCACCGACCTATAAAATTTCAGATCACCTCTAAACAGTTGAGCTTCATTTCCGGTAACGTTTACATTTAGAATGGAGCTCAACTGTTTTGAAGTCATCTAGTATATCAGAAGAAAAAACGATTAAATGTCTTAAAAAGTAAACTAAATTTGACATGTTCAAATAGATATCCTTATGGCAATATGGATTCAGTGAGTTTATATTTGACAAAAATGTTTTAGCTAATTTAAAATTTTGGAAAATCCTGATATATTTCCTTTAAAACTGAGTAATGTACGTATATGTACGTCATAATGTCTGTATACATCTGTTTGCATTTATATGTAAAAACGAAGAATCAGTACCGTCAACCACGTGTAAGATGTATGTATCTCTTTCTTCATTGTAGCTGAGGGTGCTGTAACGGTTACCTGTCACCCTACTATACCAATGTCAGCAACAACAGAACCACCACCACCAACAGCAGCAGCAACAACAAAACCAACAACAACAACGACCACAACAACAACAACTAAAATACCAACAACCACACCAGGTATTTATGATTTTAACAGTTTAACTTTGTAGTGTTGATCACCGCCAAAATAATCATACGCGACAGGGACTACTTTTTATTCATCGAATTTCATTTATCAAGTATTAAATATAAGCAAGCAGAAAACAAATTAAACAATAACAAGAGGTTGCCACTAACGTGGTCATATCCCCCGCCACCTCGTTTACCCTTAAAGGCATTTCCAGAGAAATGGACTTAAATTATACAAAATGAAAAAGTCGCCGAGCACATAAATCACATGTAAATGCCGCAAACTGAAATACGTAGCCGACTGTTATATGACACATTGTCTTGTCCCAGTGAGCACTGGTGTGATGTTCTAAATCGAACAATAAATATGTAAGTTATAACCCCAAAACAAAAGAAAAAGTATCTTTGACGAACAGACCCAACTCATTCGCATGACACATCGTCTTGGGCTGGTTAGCATGTGTGCCAATTTATTTAAAAATCCAATCACAACTAAAGAAAATACTGTCCGAACAGCAGTGGACGGACGGACGGAGCTGTGACCTTGACCTTTGAAGAACAGACCAAAGTCATTCGCATGACACATCATCTTGTACTAGTTAAACATTTGTGCCGAGATATTTAAAAATCCAATAACAACTAAAGAAGATAAGGTCCGGACAGCAGCGGACGGACGGACGGACGGAGCTGTGACCTTGACATTTGACGAACAGACCCAAGTCAGTTGCATGACACATCGTCTTGTCATAGTGAACATTTGTGCCAAGTTATTTAAAAATGCAATCACAACTAAAGAAAATACGGTCCGGACAAGAGGAAATACAGTATATACATTGGATTTCCAAACACTTGACCTTGAGCTATGACCTACACCTTTGACGAACAGACCCAAATCATTCGCATGATACACCTAGTGAACATTTGTGCCAAGTTATTTAAAATTCCATTCAAACTTAAGAAAATATGTTGTGACGTACGGACGCACGCACGCACGCGTATGTATGTTTAATCAAGCCCAGCTACAGTACTTTGATCGATATTTGCTGTAAACATACAATAAAATATTAAGCAACTTTCTGTTTCCACATTTGTTAGTAATTGCTATACTCATACGGTAGTTAGTTTGACTCATGGACAATAAATACAGTGATTAGATACAGTGAAACCTGTGTTAGTGTCACCTCCATTTAGCAACTGCTTGTCCTAAACAGCCATTTTTTTTAATTTACTAGTTAATGATTTTTTATTTAAATTAACCTGTATTAAGCAGTCACCTGTTTTAAAGGGTCATTTTTACTCTTTCCATTGAATGGCTGCTCAAGATAGGTTTAACTGTATTTTAATGATTGACACTTGTTTATGGTTAAAATAGATATTTCCGACAAATGCAAGATTTTTCTTTAATGGAATGAAAACTATAAAGCGTTTACAAGTTATTAATGCCCGATGCTACAAATAAATTATTTTCTCTCAGGGCTTATTGCGCTATCCTGCGGGAGAGATTGCAGATAAATGGCAAAAAATGAAAACGAATAGTTATTTTAATTATAGTTTTTTTTATTTTAACAAATTGTACAATATACTTGTAGTAGGGTATTGACGGATTGTTACGCCTTTAACTTGACACGGCTACTCGTATCATCTTGAGTAAATAAGGATAGTAATACTACTACTACAAATAAATACTTTTATTAACGAGAGTAATCATTTAAATAGATTCAATCTTCCATGAGTCCCTCAACATATTTACAAAGTACAACATTATTTAATATATAAACAAAAAAAGTAAACACTTATATACATATATGTGTAATAATGTATATCAATTTTGATGAGAGCTACCTGATTTATCAGAGTTGATAAGAATTTTTACTCCATTGCAAATATAAAGCTGTAGATTAGAGGATGAACGTAATGTGCTAGTATAAACATTGACTGTTAGAGTAAACACATCTTTGAGATATGCAGGAGTCGGGTCATTTAATGATTTATACACGAGTAATGCTTTTTGAAATTTAACTTTTTCAGGAAACGTCATCCATTTAAGCTCTGTGAATAGTTCTGTAGAAGGAGTATCGTATTTTTTATCGAGAATAAGTCTAACTGCTCCCTGTTAAAACCTAACAATTTAATATACAAATGAATCATTACAATTTCCCCAAATAACACAACGGTTATATAAATGGAGTAAAATGTAAGCATTAAAAAACACCTTACGCATTGGTACAGAAAAAAATACGTTGATGCGAATTAAATTTCTTAATAACATTGTTGACTTTGTTATGCCAGGACGGCGTATTATCAATCATAACTCCAAATAATTTTTCATGTATACTTATATTAATAGCTTTATCTTTGTAATGAATTAGGTGAGAGTCATTATATATGCAATTAACTTTTGCTTTTGGAAGAAATATACATTACTTTAGATTTCGCTGCATTGATAGACATGCGATTAGCGACACACCTTGCATCAGCATTATTAAGATCCTCTGTTAAGCATTTAACAGCATTTGGAAGAGAAATATTTGAAACGGAGAGGGTAGAATCGTCTGCAAACATATCAATGGCAGTATTTTGCACAGATAATGGCAAGTCATTTATGAATGTTAAAAATAAAAGGGGGCATAAGACGGAGCCCTGAGGTACACTAGCTTTTACTATGCGGAACTCTGAATTTATACCAGAAATTTGAGTATCATAACTTCTATTTTCTAAATATGAGGAAAACCATTTAATCGTATTTCTGTGTAACTTGTACATTTTCAGTTTTTGAACAAGTACGTCATGGTCAACTAAGTCCAAGGCTTTAGACAAATCAAGATACATGTATTATGTAGCAAAAATTCCATTTTTATCTACAATAGCTGTAAACCAGTCATCCAATATTTTTGTGAGAGCCGTTTGACAAGAATGGTGTGCTCAAAACCAGATTGACAAAAATAAAACAGTTTATTATCTTCCTCCATGTATTTTCTAATATGTATACTAACGTGATGTTCCAGAATAAATGGTATAATAGGGAAGAATTGATAAAGGCCTATAATTTGATTTATCATATTTTGGTCCCTTTTAGTGAATTGGAACAATTTTTACTCGTTTAAATAATTTAGAAAATGTATTGGTGTCTAAACTACTATTAAATATCATTATCAATATTGGAGCTATAACAGAGGCTGACATTTTAAAAAACTTGGCACTCAGACCGTCTGATCCTGTAGATGTTGCTATGTCGAGAAGTTGTAGTTGATTTCCAACAAATGAGGTTGATATCATCGGAATTTGGAATGGCTCAGAATTAATTAACTTATCAGAATTGATATCTATCAGATAGGGATTATCATAGGATGTAATTGGTGGGTTGTCTAGAACCATTGTTTCATAAACCGTTGAAAAATAATTGTTAAAAACATCTGCTGTTTGAGTTATAGGATTCCCTATCATCATCATCTAAATAGTGATTTTGAATTTGTGATTTTAATCCAGATAAATCATGAAGGCTGTTTTACAACTGTTTTGGATTACGTTTGTTCGAGTTAATAGTTTTATTGTAATAATTTTGTTTAGCTTGAAGTATAAGATTTTTAACTTTCTGTCGCCAATAAGTGTAACTGTCCGTATCTGTTTTTCTGATGAAACTATTTCGTTTTTTTTCATGGCATCCAGAATTTCTATATTTATCCAATTCGGTTGATTAATTTTCTGTACTCGTTTCTTTCTTTTTGTGGCATGTATATCTAATACGGTTTGAAACATTTCATTGAATAAGTCAAATGAATCATCTGGGTTGTCGTATATGTCAATTATTGACCACAGGTTGTTCTGAGAGAATCATTAATAAACTGTACTTCAATGTATGATTTCATAGACCTGTAATTGGTTGTTTTATGCACTGGACCTTTTACATAATTAACTACCTTGCGGATAATGCAAATAGGATAATGATCACTTATAGAGTATATAGGGATATTAACATTAGCTATATTTTGTGGCATATTTGAAAACGCTTGATCTATCAATATAGCGGAATTACTTGTTACTCGGTCAGGTTTTGTTACCTACTGCGTAAGATTTATAGGCTCAGTGAGATCAAGCCAGGTTTTTGAATAGCCATCAGATCTTAATAAATCAAAATTAAAGTCAACAAGTACTATGCATTCTTTTTCTTCTGACAATGATTTCTCCAAAGATATTTTGATTAAACCATTCACTAAATGTTTGGTTTACATCCAAGTTGGTACTGGCATATAAACCATGTCCATGTTGTTGCTCGTTTCCATATACACGTAGTTTTTTTAACGAAATATTCTCCTCCCTGAAAACCTCCCCTTGAGAAAAGAATTTTCACTGTTAAGGTCGCTGTTTTTAGATGGCACTATACCTAGTACCAGTATTCAGTGTGTTTCTCATGTTGGTCCCTAATAGATTACCACCTTTTGTGTTCAAATGTAAATTGTCAAGGTATAGAGTGGTATCAGGCAATCTATTCTTCACAAGTTTAACTGTCATTATTCAGGAAGGCATGTCCATCTTTGATGCACAACTGTTCTAAAGATTTGTTGAGTTTGCATATATTATTGTTCACAAGTTTATCCTTTCACCTTGGTAGGATAGATGAAACAATAGTTTTTGTTTCTTTATTGATGGTTTGAATGGTATTGAAAAGTATCTCTGAATTCATCGGTAATGTCTTCAGTCAGGTCTGCATCAGATACGTCGTTTGTCCCCACGTGAAGTATTACAGCATCTGCTTCTTTTATGACGCTAGCCGGTGTCTTCCGCCATAGATATAGATGTGTTTTTTATCGCGCAAACTTTCCCACCAGGATGGGATTTTATGTGCACTGTTAGTCATTTTGCTGGTACTCAGTATCTTTGTGATGGAGTCTCCATCTATGAAAGCTGACTTTCTGGGTAAATATAGGTCTTGGGTATTGTTTTATGATGTTGTTGCATGTTTCGTTATTTCTTTGGTGTCTTCTGTTGGGTTTAATCGGTTTTCCATTTGACATAGGTGTCACTTTCTCATTCCTAACACTTGTATAATGATCACAAGATTGTAGTTTCTTGGCAGTTGAGCTATTGGTTTAAGTCATAGATTTTATAATTTGATTTTTTATTTCATAAAGTTCACTGACTACATGTAGTACAGCCTCTGAGATCACCGACTTCATTGGATATTTTTGTTTCTATACCTTCCATTGCATTAGTCTGTTTTGGAGTCAATTTTGTCTTTTGACTCTATTGCTTTCATTACTTAATCAACTAAAACCGATTTCTCTTGTGATATAGTTCCAATTTGCTTCTTCAATTAAGCATTGCTTGCTTCATATACAAGACAGTACAGCTGTTGCTTTTGAAAGTTGGACTTTGGTACGTACTTATGTATTTGATATTTCATTTTTCTTCTCATTTTGCTCTTTCAATTCTGACTTAAAAGTCTCATTTTCATTTTTCACAGTTTTCAACATGTTTAAAAGTTCATCGTTTTCACTTTTCAAAATTTTACTTTGTGAAAGAAGATCTTTGAGTGAACGTTGTAGTTAATGGTTGTCTCTATTCTGCTGATCTATTGTTTTTCGGTATTCTGTTACATGTTCAGATGTTTCGAAAACTTGTTTGTCATAAAATGACTCATCATCTTCAAATATCGAATAGCCGGTGCTGTTGTTTGGTTCTGTAGCCTCAGATAGAAATGACTGGTTAATGGTTTCTTAACCAATGTTAACCTTTCTTCAGTTACAGTTGGTGTATCTAGTAATATGTCTGATTGCGTGATTGGTTTCTTAACCAATGTTAACCTTTCTTCAGTTACAGTTGGTGTATCTAGTAATATGTCTGATTGCGTGATTGGTTTCTTAACCAATGTTAACCTTTCTTCAGTTACAGTTGGTGTATCTAGTAATATGTCTGATTGCGTGATTGGTTTCTTAACCAATGTTAACCTTTCTTCAGTTACAGTTGGTGTATCTAGTAATATGTCTGATTGCGTGATTGGTTTCTTAACCAATGTTAACCTTTCTTCAGTTACAGTTGGTGTATCTAGTAATATGTCTGATTGCGTGATTGGTTTCTTAACCAATGTTAGACCCACTTCATCGTTCACAAGTAGGAATGTTTCCTTGACCAGTGTTAAGTTCTCGTCAGTTTGGCAACTGACATTTTTTTTGTTGGCGTGTGTCTTTTCGTAGGGTTATCTAAGCTGTTTATCATTCGGTTAGGGACGATAAATAACTGTGTAAGATGTGATGATATATTGTTTTTCTTTCTGACACTTTACCACTATCAGCAACAACAAAACCACCGCCAACAACAGCAGCAGCAACTACAAAGTCAACAACAACAACAGCAACAACTACAAAACCACTACCACCACCACCACCACCAACAACAACAACAACAACAACAACAGTAGCAGCAACAACAAAACCAACAACAACAACAACAACAACAACAGTAGCAGCAACAACAAAACCAACAACAAAATCAACAACAACAACAGAGCTCAGCACCCCAGGTATTTTGTCATGTTAACAGTTTGCGTGAGTAGTAAAATATAACACCTGTTTGTGTTTAATATCTGATGTAAACAAACGATAAAACATTAAATAATTTTCTGTTACCACATTTGTTGGTAATTGCTATACTCCTATAATATTTAGTAAGACTCGTGGACACTGCTGTTAGATACGGTCAAACCTGTTTTAGTGGTCACCATCCATTTAGCAACTACTTGACAATGTCTTAACATACTTTTTTTTCTATTTACCATTTTGATAATTTCTATTTAATCAACTGTATTAAGGCAGTCACTTGTTTTAAGTGGTCTGTTTTACTTCTTTCCGTTCAGTGGCTGGTAAATACAGGTTTGGCTGTAGTTTGATGGTTGACACTTGTTTATGGTTAAAAAAGATATTTTCGACAAAAAAGTTTTAGAATGGAATATTATGAATTGTTTACAAATTATAATGCTCTATGCTAGAGCTAAATCATTCTCCCCCAGGGTTCATTACTGCTACCCTGGGAGAAATTGCAGATAAATGAAAAAAATAAACACAAAAAAAAACCGAAAACGAATATTTATTTTAATTATATTTTTTTATCAAACATAATGTACGATAAACTTGTAGTAGGGTATTTATGGATTATTACGCTTTTAACTTGATACGGTTACTCGTATCATCTTGAGTAAATATCTGTGTAAGATGTGATGATATATTTTCTTTCCTTATGATATATTTTCTTTCTTTCTGACAACTATACCACTATCAGAAACAACAAAACCACCAACAACAACAGCAGCAACAACAAAACCACCACCAACAACAGTAGCAACAACAACAAAACCAACAACAACAACAACAACAACAAAACAACCACCATCAACAAAACCATCAACACCAAAACCAACAACAGAGGACAGCAGGCTAGGTATTTTGTCAATTTAACAGTTCGTTTGAGTAGAAAATATAACACAAACCTGTTTGTGTTAAATATTTGTTGTAAACAAACGATAATACATAAACCAACTTTCTGTTACCACATGTGTTGGTCATTGCTATACTCGTAGTAATAAACCAACTTTCTGTTACCACATGTGTTGGTCATTGCTATACTCGTAGTAATAAACCAACTTTCTGTTACCACATGTGTTGGTCATTGCTATACTCGTAGTAATAAACCAACTTTCTGTTACCACATGTGTTGGTCATTGCTATACTCGTAGTAATAAACCAACTTTCTGTTACCACATGTGTTGGTCATTGCTATACTCGTAGTAATAAACAAACTTTCTGTTACCACATGTGTTGGTCATTGCTATACTCGTAGTAATAAACCAACTTTCTGTTACCACATGTGGTGATTATTGCTATACTCGTAGTAATAAACCAACTTTCTGTTACCACATGTGTTGATTATTGCTATACTCGTAGTAATAAACCAACTTTCTGTTACCACATGTGGTGATTATTGCTATACTCGTAGTAATAAACCAACTTTCTGTTACCACATGTGGTGATTATTGCTATACTCGTAGTAATAAACCAACTTTCTGTTACCACATGTGTTGGTCATTGCTATACTCGTAGTAATAAACCAACTTTCTGTTACCACATGTGTTGATTATTGCTATACTCGTAGTAATAAACCAACTTTCTGTTACCACATGTGGTGATTATTGCTATACTCGTAGTAATAAACCAACTTTCTGTTACCACATGTGTTGATTATTGCTATACTCGTAGTAATAAACCAACTTTCTGTTACCACATGTGGTGATTATTGCTATACTCGTAGTAATAAACCAACTTTCTGTTACCACATGTGTTGATTATTGCTATACTCGTAGTAATAAACAAACTTTCTGTTACCACATGTGGTGATTATTGCTATACTCGTAGTAATAAACCAACTTTCTGTTACCACATGTGGTGATTATTGCTATACTCGTAGTAATAAACCAACTTTCTGTTACCACATGTGGTGATTATTGCTATACTCGTAGTAATAAACCAACTTTCTGTTACCACATGTGTTGATTATTGCTATACTCGTAGTAATAAACAAACTTTCTGTTACCACATGTGTTGATTATTGCTATACTCGTAGTAATAAACCAACTTTCTGTTACCACATGTGTTGGTCATTGCTATACTCGTAGTAATAAACCAACTTTCTGTTACCACATGTGTTGATTATTGCTATACTCGTAGTAATAAACCAACTTTCTGTTACCACATGTGTTGATTATTGCTATACTCGTAGTAATAAACCAACTTTCTGTTACCACATGTGTTGGTCATTGCTATACTCGTAGTAATAAACCAACTTTCTGTTACCACATGTGGTGATTATTGCTATACTCGTAGTAATAAACCAACTTTCTGTTACCACATGTGGTGATTATTGCTATACTCGTAGTAATAAACCAACTTTCTGTTACCACATGTGTTGGTCATTGCTATACTCGTAGTAATAAACCAACTTTCTGTTACCACATGTGGTGATTATTGCTATACTCGTAGTAATAAACCAACTTTCTGTTACCACATGTGTTGGTCATTGCTATACTCGTAGTAATAAACCAACTTTCTGTTACCACATGTGGTGATTATTGCTATACTCGTAGTAATAAACCAACTTTCTGTTACCACATGTGTTGGTCATTGCTATACTCGTAGTAATAAACCAACTTTCTGTTACCACATGTGGTGATTATTGCTATACTCGTAGTAATAAACCAACTTTCTGTTACCACATGTGTTGGTCATTGCTATACTCGTAGTAATAAACCAACTTTCTGTTACCACATGTGGTGATTATTGCTATACTCGTAGTAATAAACCAACTTTCTGTTACCACATGTGTTGGTCATTGCTATACTCGTAGTAATAAACCAACTTTCTGTTACCACATGTGTTGATTATTGCTATACTCGTAGTAATAAACCAACTTTCTGTTACCACATGTGGTGATTATTGCTATACTCGTAGTAATAAACCAACTTTCTGTTACCACATGTGTTGATTATTGCTATACTCGTAGTAATAAACAAACTTTCTGTTACCACATGTGGTGATTATTGCTATACTCGTAGTAATAAACCAACTTTCTGTTACCACATGTGGTGATTATTGCTATACTCGTAGTAATAAACCAACTTTCTGTTACCACATGTGTTGGTCATTGCTATACTCGTAGTAATAAACCAACTTTCTGTTACCACATGTGTTGGTCATTGCTATACTCGTAGTAATAAACCAACTTTCTGTTACCACATGTGGTGATTATTGCTATACTCGTAGTAATAAACCAACTTTCTGTTACCACATGTGTTGGTCATTGCTATACTCGTAGTAATAAACCAACTTTCTGTTACCACATGTGGTGATTATTGCTATACTCGTAGTAATAAACCAACTTTCTGTTACCACATGTGTTGGTCATTGCTATACTCGTAGTAATAAACCAACTTTCTGTTACCACATGTGTTGATCATTGCTATACTCGTAGTAACAAACCAACTTTCTGTTACCACAAGTGTTGGTTGTTGCTATACTCCTAGTAATAGTTTGTGTTCATTTAGTAAAAAATTAGCATTAATAAAATGTAAAAGGAAAAGACCGCAGAAAAAAATAACATTAAAGAAACATAAACGGAGCGACCGCAGAAAAAATAGTTCCCGTTTTTCGCTAGTATTTTCAGAATTTGGCGTTCGTCTTAATTTTTGTATTTGTAAATCCATTCATTCGTCAAATGTGTACGTGTTTATATATGTTTATATTCTGTACATTTGGTATAATTCAACAGGACGAAAAATACGCGATTTTGTTTTTATAAATTGAGACGTCAAAACGGTCGAACATAGCTATATCTACGACGTCACTTATAAATATATGTTCTAAAGAAAATTATACTCTGATTTCGAAAATAATTTAAACGATATATTCCTCCTTAACGTCATTTGACTGACTCCGAGCGGAAGTACGATGGACGCTGAGATAATTGACGTTTTAAATTTGATGTTTACTAAGGTCGTTTCTAAGCATAGCTCGTACGGCTTTGTAGTTTGTACAAGACTCGTTTACAATTGAATCAAGGACGGAGTCTGTGCTATGATATTCACGTATGCGCAGTGATGACGAACTTCTTAATAATTAAGAACGAACTTGATAATTAATTATTGTGTAGGCTGTTTAAACAAATAAGAGCGACACAATTTTGAAAATTTGAAGCGATTCCATTGGTTGTCAAATGAGGTTAAACACTTATAATATTTAGTATGCGTCATGAGCACTGGTTTTAGATACAATCAAATTGTTTGCTGGCAGATATAATGGTGGCACGTGCTATTTAGATTAGTACCGGTATTTATCGACGGAAGGGCTATAAGGCAACCATAAGTATAATAACAATAATAATAATAACGAAGACTTTCATTAACGAGAGTACTCATTTGAATAAATTCAATCTTCCACGAAGCCCTCAACATATTGACAAAGTACAACATTCATTTGACATATAAACACAAGAAAAAAATATATATATATATATGTGTGTATGTATATCAATTTTGATGAGAGCTGCCCGATTTTTTTAGACTTGTTAAGAATTTTTACTCCATTGTAATATAAAGCTTCGAACTTGATTAATAGAATTTGCATTTTTTATATGAGATGAAAAAGAGTTCCACGAACAAGATCCTTGAATATGCTAACTGATATCGAAACATTATAAAATTAGGTTTAGAAGAATACAACTGTAGATTAGAGGAGTGTCGTAATGTGCGTGTTTTAACATTAGCTACAAGAATAAACAAATCGTTTAGATATGCAGGAACCTGAACTGGTCATTAAATGATGTACCCACTGATTACAACATTTTGAAATTTAACATCTTTCCGGAAACATCAAACATTTAAGCTTAGCCAATGTTTATATAGAAGGAGTATCGTATTTTTTATCGAGAATAAGTCTAACAGCTCACTGTTGATACCTACCAATTTTATCTTTAAGTGAAACATTACAATTTTCCCAAATAACACAACAGTAATCTAAATAGGTTAAATGTAAGCATTAATAACAACTTACGCATTGGAACAGAAAGAAATACTTTGATGGGAGATAGAAGATAAAGTAATGAATTACATTTTTATAACATTGTCGACTTGAGTATGCCAAGACAGCGTATTATTAATCATAACTCTAAGTAATTTTCAAGAATACTTATGTTAACAGCTTCATCTTTGTAATCGTTAGGTGTGAGCCATTAAATATGCGGTTAACTTTGGTTTTGGAAGAAATATACATCACTTTAGATTTTGCTGCATTTGGTAGACATGCGATTAGCTACACACCATGCATGAACAGTATTACGCTCTAACAACATTTGGAACAGAAATATTTGAAAACCGATTCACCACTGACATGCGCTTGTTGGGACGATTTGTGATAGATTACTGTATGACGTGCATATGTGTTCGTTGAAACATCTGGGATGTTTCAATGAATGTAAATTATTAAAAACTGAATAGTAACAATACACGTTAATATTTTCAGAAAAAATTTGACGAATTCGTTGTTATTGTTACTCTGGTTTCAATATCTTTTACGTTGCTAACAGTAAACATTTTCAATTGCAATATGACTATGATGTATTTCCTTGACGCTTCAGAACCCTGTTCGACAGATGGCAATTGTATTGGCGGCACGTGCACCCAGCCACAAGGATCAGCCTCGTCATGCGTTTGTCCTACCAGATATACCCTTAATGGAACTACTTGTACAGGTAAATTGTCATGGTAACCGAGTTATGTTCCCAAACTGTCTGACGTATATATTTTTGTTTTGAAGCATCTTTGATCGACGGTTCGGTTTAGAGAGAGTAAGTCTTTTTGTCATTGCATTCTCATCTATTCTTCTTTGGTCATCTAAATCAAATACTGAGCAAATCCTCATAGTAAAACTATTGGTCCACTTGGAAGAGATAACGGTGGATATGTTCAAAAGGAAATAAACACAAAGCCAGTCCTTTGTCAGACGAATAAATGGAGAACGTATTATTTTGTAATTGCGGTGAAATGGTGAATTGTCGGATTTTCTCTTGTGTAATTGTTTGTATTAAAAGACAATAAAAGCTAAGGACAAACTTGTGAACGAGTCGCGAAGAATGAATTATGAAAAATGCACTCACATGACCCTTTCAAATGGCAAACAGTACAATTAGCTGTCACCCACAGGATCCCCACCCTTTTTAAGTCTTAACACTGAAATAAAATATCACCGTAAAATACCATACCAATTTATGTTTGTCTTATTCTATGGAATGTATCAAGAACTTGGTATTTTTCTCCTTATATTTGATATAAACGCTCATTTTCCTATTATATTCGTCTTCGAATGTGAGCAATTCAACGGTTCTTACATATATGTTCTTAGATTCCACGGTACATTCAAGCCAGGCTTTCTTAACCTTATGCTCTTTTTATTTTACCTATTCTCTACATGGCAAGTCCGGTTCAGTTAAAGCAGTCGGTAACGCGTCTGATTGCCAATTCAAGGGTCGTGAGTTCGAATCCACCACAGAATCTGTGAAGATTGGTCCTGAACTTTGAATATCCCACATGTAAATATATAGGGAAGTAGTCAGGGATTTTCAGAAATTAGGTCCAATGATTACGAGTGCTGACCGCTGTTAACTAAATAATGTTGAATGCAGCGGGGCAAATCCCCCAAGGCCATTATGGAAGCAAGATATATTTTCTATGTCTCTTGCTGGTTTTTGATGCATATGCCGTGAATAATCGATTTGACTATCTTCTTATTTTAAGCATTTATAAGAATTTACTTTTTACGAATATGTGTAATATTTTATCATAGGATTGAATTCATGTCTTTTTTTGGTTTTATGCATTTGTAAAGAATGTAGCATCACAATCGAATAATGTCCGAACTTTTACTTAAGATTTGTGCGTGATTCACCTTTCTTTACACATGCATAAAAATAGAAAAAAAATGGATTTAATTCTATAATAGCGCATGCATCAAGAATTGATACTGTGTATAACATTTGAGTTTGTTTTATCACTGTAGAAGATCCATGTAAAACGGATGGCGCGTGTGTTAACGGCACGTGTACAGTACAAACTCGAGGTGAACTTTCAAAATGTGTTTGTAATGCCGGATTTAGTCTTGATGACAAAATCTGTAAAGGTAATTGTTAATTTTACTTGTTTTTAATTCTAATAGGTTAATTACTTAATCAGGTACAATTGTATAAACTTGTGTTCCTGTTCGCGACGTAAATTGCATTGCTTTATTCTTGAGTTGGGTTGTTTTTAAACGATTTCGGATAGTCTGTAGAAAAGATCCTGCTCTCCCAATGGGGTCCGTTAATAACGATGTTGAGAAAGCCATATTTGAACTCGTTGATAGGCTCAGTTGCTTCAGCTGAAAGTTTGAAAGACATTATAGTTTAGTAAGCATTCAACTGCTATGAATTGTGGGACAAGCAGAACATTCCCTCGTATTTTCATTGGTTGTTAATAGACCTGATTCGGGAGATTATCAGGTTCTGGGATAGACTACATTTCGGTTAATTGTTATTGCTGCGTTCAGTTACTGCTGTTAGATAAAAAGGTGTTTGTACAGTTAAAAAACACGTACCAGGTGTACGAATGGCCTTAAGACTCCGTCTCCAAAATAACATGCCAATTACCCGTCCCTTGAATTTTTGCGCCCAAGAAATTAGCGATGTGTTAATCGATTGGGCATATTTTTTGTTGCAATGCTTAAGATGGTCAAATCTTTTTGTATACATGAGGACGCTGGAACATTTTCATGAGTTCTAACAAGTTGATGACATTGGATACTGTATGATGAAGATATAACAGTTTAAAGATGCTTAGGTGATACACTGCAACACATGGGTATAATTGTCCAAACTGACAAGGGGGTCATCAAACCATCGAAATTGTGAAAAAAAACAATCTGGTCAAACCATTGTTTTTCTTTCGTTTATTTGGACCAATAGAAGACGATCTATGTAAATAAGACATTTTTTTAACCATTGGTAATGTGTTCAGTGTTCAAGAAGTTAATTTCTCTATTATGTAGAACAGTGCAAAATTAATTGGTATGTGAGACGTTAACTCTCACCGTTAATGTCCTTGGTCGGTCGACTCAGTCCAAAAAACTTTATGTCGGAAAGTTAGCCAGTGAATTTAAGAAGGATGGTGGTCTTACTCAGATTCATTCTGTAGTGAGGTCTATACCCCCTACCCCCACCCTCATAACACTGGATGCATTTTATGTTGAAAACGTTAAACACCATTAAACACATTTAATTCATGTTTTTGTTTTACATAGCCTATGCACAAAACTAAGTCCATTATTAAGTGTATAACCAGAAATATTTGAAAACCATTTATCACAAAAATTGACTGCACGAAATGTGGTATTTTTATAGTTAATGTTTGCTTTATGTAGGCCGTGTAATAAACTCCTCACTACACAGTTACGCCTCTTCCTGCCGCGGTGATTCCTGCGCTTAAAAATAAATCCTACGTAATTTGGATTGAAATTTTTTCAAAAGGGTTCATAGTGGTTGTGATTTCTTACTGCAGATGAGTAGAGCAAAAGCTGGCATAGTATGCGCATATACTGCAGTAATACATGGTGTTTAAAAAGTGACTTTTATAGGATATTAACAGATGCATGTATAAGTGAACATTTGAGGACTTCTTTCTTAATAAAAAAATACGGTGTCACTTCAAGCTGGTCAACCTACCAGCTATTGTGCATTTATATGTAGTGATACATTCCTGATATGAAAAAATATTTTAAGAATACTTTTATATGGAATATTGTTTTTACCGTGGAAATGCTGTACCTTTTTTTTTAAATAGAACACAATGTATAAAAACCCAAAGAGACAATTGACATACACATATACATGCTATGTGAAGCAATTAAAATTCATTCATTTGTTAGCATATACTAGCACTCGAGTACTGTTTATTTATTTATTTTAATGGTACAGATCCATTGTTCCAATAGAAAAATGTTAAACGTTGTTTAAAAATAAAGTTTTATCGACCGGGAATCGAACCCACTACCTCCTTGGGAACAGGTAAATGATCTTTCGACGGTGCCTAAGGCTTAGATATCTCTGCTGAAATGGAACCAGCACAGATTGTATTGCAAGAAAACATGAAGTTGTGTCCGTTTAAATTGTCTGAACTCGGCCTTAAAATGTTTTACCTTTGTATTTTACAGAAAACGAAAAGCCTAAGACCGGGGCACTCACCAGTAAAGGTATGTACTAGTATAATACAGCATGTTTATAATGAGGGACGTCTCTGTATATGTAATATACTCGTATGTATAGCGTTTTGTGTGGTGGCTGGGTTCTATGAAGGCCCTTTCTCTGGTTAGGCATATGTTGTTGTTTTTTTATACTGGTAACTGATGTGTTATTCCCAGTGAAATGTATATCCATCAAAAGGACACTGCGGCAACGTTTGATTCGATTTTACTCCTGTTCAAGGCATAAAACCAATCTGTGTACCTGTCTTTGTATCAACGTATATTCAGAGATGTCACTTAGTATAAGTGTGCATGGGTATGCTCTGTGCCAAGATGTAACATGATATCGGATTCCTAAATCCTAATTCAAGGTCATATTACACGGTTAAAAGGTCACATTTGCCTCAAACATTGTGTTAAAGTTTTTATGCAAGTTGTTCGAAAAAATGTGCATGGCTTGCAGTTATATGATTGGAACTTGGCATTACGTGTGCATACTTATAATCTGTGCCAGTTTGTAACATATTTGGCAGCTAACTTTTATTTGGCAGCTAACTTGAAAGTCAAGGTCATATTGCAGGATGAAATGGTCATATTTTGTTTTAAGCACTATGCTAATGTTTTGGTATAAGTTGTGATTTATTATGCATACTCAGAGCTCTGTGAATGTTACTTGACAACAGGGTGTATGCTTATACTTCGGGATTTTGTACAATTAAAAGGACTGCTTAATTAGCCTGATGCAAGAACGACTATTCCTGTCCCATAAGTCACGGTATGTCCAAGTAAATACATTGTAGTGTTTACTTAGATATCGTCTGCTTTCCTAAATAAAATTGCGGCGTAGCAACCAATATCGATCGCTGATTGGATAATCTGACTTTTTAATTACAGAATTATCCATGTATACGTGTTACTGTCTCGTATTTATAATACCAGTAAAATATAAACAATAATTATTATTGATAAACTAAACTTAGCCTAGAGTTCAGATGAGAATTGGCTTTTTAACATTTAAAATATTTTGAAGATAGACGACTGCTTTTCGCTCGCCCACATAACCATCGTTATCATTATTTCATGTAATGTCGTTATTTTTTGGCTTCCAATCTATAAATTTTATGCTCATGTTCCATTCATTATATGTAAACATTTCGTTATTATTACCAATTTCAACGAAAATTAATCTTCACCAAATACAACAAAAATGTTACAATTCAAATTCATTTCACAAATAATCATCATCATTATCATCATAATCAACGAAAACAACATCAAAAACAACAACAATATCGTCATCATCATCACCATCATCATACCATCAACATCAACAACAACAAGATTGTCATCATTCATGTTTTTCAAGAAATGATGACTGTACCGTCTTGTTTATTTTCAGCTGGTAACGACCTGTGGGTCATCGGACTGGTCATTCGCTATTCTGGTGATAATTGCAATAATCATTATAATCATATGCTGTGTACGACGAAGGTTAGTTAATACAGTTTGCCATCCTTTCCCAGCTTGATTTCAACAGTATTCAGTCGTACATATACTGAACGGAACAGCTAACCTGCCACCTGACATTTCGTGTAGATTTTCGAAAAAGCAGTAAAGCGAATTTCCTTGAAATTTGAACTGCTATTAGACAGAACATTTAGGATAACAATGACCGCGATTATGTCGTATGCACATTTTAATATCGCTACTCAATATTTTGACGAAGATATTGGAAATACAAATGAGGTGGGTTAGCTGTTCCGTTCAGTATATTTATTCCAATAAAACGACTACACATGTCAGACAGGCGAATATATTTATATAATATATCGTCGACTTTCTTATGTTTGATTGTTCTTTTGCTAGTATGATAAATATGGTTATGTCGGTTCATGTCGTGTAGCGATTGAAGCTGCCTTCAACAGCAGAGGTTCCTAGCCCGAGTCTCAGCTTCAACTGAATATAATACAGTTTTTGTTGTTTGATTAATTGTTTTCAAATCCACACATCTACCGATTGTCGGAAATGGTATACACTAGCATTACAATAATTCATAATTAATTTATATTTTAATAACTTTTTTTATTCACTCTCCTTTCATTAACCGCAGCGATGGTCTAGGGTAGAGCGTTCGCCCCGCATGCAGAAGGTCGCGGGTTCGATCCCTGGCCGGGTCATACCAAAGACTTGAAAAATGGTACTAGAATCTACCTCGCTTCGCGCTCAGCATTTAGAGAGTAGTTCTAGGTCTGGTCGGCCTGGTAGTCAGTATAATGTGACTGGGTGGTGTAATATACATAACATGTATCTGCAGCATGATATTTCAGCGTGACAGCGCGGATCAAAATGCTGTAATCAAGTAGACATCGTCGCGATATAACTCAAAAATTGTTTAAAGCGATGCTAAACAACATACAACAACAACAATAACAACAACATCATTACTTTTTTACATTATTTGAGCAAACGGAAAAATAAACAAGGGAGAGCAGAAGCATTATCATTGAGTATTTAATTTTTCTATAGTTACATTTCGTTTGCTAACTAACTATCGAAGTTTTTTGTCGTAGTTGTGGTTATTGTATAAAGTTATTTGCGGAACGACGGTGATTCTACTCAGATTCATTCTGAGGCTTTCCTCTACCAATGAAACTGGATATACCATATATATCCTGAAATGTATTAAACATGGCGTTAAACCCATACATGGAAATAATGAAAAAAGTAACCGCCAATATAAATTAAAATAATCTTACTTCCGTAACGGATAATAAGGCAAGACAATAAAATATCCGTGTTTAGGGTTACCCGACCGACCTCTAAATTTGAGAACCGATCATTTCATTTTTAAACGTAAATATACGAAAAAAACTGCGGAAAGAATCTGCATAATGTGCAAAAAAAAATATATTCATATTGTTCTTTAGTGATTTACTATCATCTTTGTTATATAACAGAAAAGCAAGTTAAAATCAGTTTGCTTATATTATGTTATTATATTGACATTTTCTCGATGAAATTAAACTTAGAAATGAAAACGTTTCCTACCGACCTACCCAATTTTTTGTCAAGTAACCCTAAACACAGGTATTATTTTTTTCTGGCCTAATGAAGGCTGTGGAGAATAGAACAACAAAAACTATTTTAATGTTGGAAAAACTCTTTTGAATATAGTCAATCTTCCATGAGGTCATCAACATAATTTATATACAATATTTTGAATGATTGACGTATTGAACAGTTTTATATAATTTGGAATAAAATTTTCAAAAGAAAATGAATGCATCTTCATTACAAACGGGATCGGACATGATCACATAGAACCGTTTGTTTTATTATCAACATTTGTGATTGCCCTGTGAGTGAGTTTGGGTCCAAGTGGCTATTGGGGAAACGTTTTTACCAATTCAAAAACGTTGCAAATTTTGGTAAGGTACTGCCTTTAACATTAATAATTTAATACAAAATATATAATGTTTTCAGACGGAGACGAGAGTTGAGGGAGAAAAAACCTTCAACGGGACCGAGGTCAGTACGATATCTGTCTACCGGAGACGACGTGGTTGTGACCGAAAATGAACTCTACAATTACGACGGCGAGAATCCAGCACATGCAACAAATGCCGTTTTTATCGGAGGAATTCCAGACACGCCTGGAGCTACCTCTAGTTACATTCCCCATTTCTCTACTGACACAGGCGAGCGTTACGCAGTTATAATGGATTCAACTAGAACTAAAAATCAAAATAAAGAAAGGCCAAGCCTTAAAACGTTCAGCGACTTTGCAGGCTCGTCCAAAGACAGTGCCGATGTCGCGGACGCTACTGATACCAATGTCGAAACAGATAAAGATGACGCAAAATTAGAGGAGGGTTACAGAGAAGTTACTGATAGCGGGGTTACCAACCCTGCATACGATCCCGAGTATTTGGTACCGTATGACGACAAAAACGGTATCAAACCATCTGGAAGAACAACTTCCGGTTCATCGTCGGCGTCCCCGTACGATTACATTGACCATGAAAAACTAAAATATGACGACGAAGCGTTTGAGACTGAAAGTTCACATTACGCCAAGTTGCCCGACGGAGACAATGATAGTATAGTGGATAAGAGCAGCGGTGACGGAACACATTACAAACGTTTTATTAGTAGCGATTCTTCTGCAGGCCCTTCTTCGCCTGATGGCGGGTATGTGAATTCGCCTACTAAATCTCCAATTCAATCAAACGAGTTTCAATATTAAAGCTCGATCTTTATTGCAAAGTGTTGTGGAATTTGTCTAAGAATACAGCAGTTTGTTTAAGCACTTATTTATCTTGATTGTAAAACAATTTCTAGAAACCTCTATAAGTTACTCTCAGTGTCTTTCAGAAAGGACAAATATTCAAAGATGCGTAGTTACACAACATAACACAGTCAACCCTGTGTTAGTGGCCACCTCTATTAAGCAACGACTTGTCTTAAACAGCCATATTTTATATTTACCATTTGTATAATTTTAGTTTTAATTACCCTGTATTAAGCAGCCACTTGCCTTAAGGGGCATTTTTGCTCTTGGCTGCTTAAGGCAGGTTCCACTGTATAGCCGTAATGGTGAATCGAACCAACGACCCACCAGTTTCAGACATTTCACGACTAGGCCAAACGCTCCAGGAATGAGCGATCTTTAGTTTTCAATATTCGTCTTCCCGGTGACTTTCATTTATACATGTATCAGACCAGTCCTTTCAAGGAGAATTCTTTAAATAGATATCGCACGATGTTACCAAATCCTTCTCATATCTAAAAAAAAATTCACTGTAAAACAAATTATTCGTAACCAAGACAGTAAAGCGATCGTACATACTGTGTGCTCATATTGCTTTTTTATGGTTTTCAAAACGTTCAGCAACTAAGTGTAAACGCCAAATTTGACTCGTGGAAGACAGAGTAGTGTCCCGTGATTAGTTTAAGACTGACTTCGCAAACAATAACACGATTTACACATAAATATATATGAATATATTAAACGCTTTAAAGCGTCTGAAAGATACAGACGTTTGTATGTATTTTCGACACTCATGGCGATATATCAACTGCTTGGTTAGTTTCAAGTTGCTATTCGTCT
>CM055898.1:68666818-68874818 GCA_029582155.1 Panopea generosa | reverse complement strand
TTTATTTACCTTCACGCTTTGAACTAGTATTTTGACGAGCAGGAAAAGATAATTATTTAAAAATAAATTGATGATTATTGTAAGTCTGTGTGAATGAATAATGATCGGAGATGTGTTTGTCTAACTTAATTGAAGATTATTCAAATATTGAATAATCAATTAACCTTATGCAGCCATGTAATATAAGCCAGTCACTTATTATAAGTGTTGAATTTCTCTCATGCACCCATCAGGAGGCGCTTAGATTGGAACTTCAAATCTTGAATTGAGTGCAACTGTATTTGTTTACTATATGTAAAACCAATATATTAGGCCAAACGCCTCCGCTTATAGAGCAAATAAATTTGCTGTATAAACTTTAATTCTACTGATTGTAGTATTTGTGTAAGGTTACAATGGTATAACTTCAATTCTATGACACATTTGTATGTAACCTTATATGTAGCCTCCCATCAGTAATTGTCAATATAATCATCAACAAATCCGATTAAGAGTTCTAGCTTGAGGTAAATTGTCAAAAAATGATGTGTGAACAAATCCTTTTCCCACGATCAGATAAATAGTTTTATTGAGATACGCGGAAATTTATTAAGACACAGGTCGGCATTTTCTGTTTTATTCATCAATGTTTTAGCATTACCCGATATTGACCAATGAGCGACTTTATCGCAGGCCGCGATTTAGTATTTGGTCAACAAAATTTAAGAATTCTACACTACAGAGACAAAATACAATATTATTTATTGAACAGAATATCAATAATATATGATGTCTGGTATAAATGAGCAATTTTACTGCTAGGTTCGAAAAATTATCGGTGATATAGGTGAGGCCTTTTTAAACGTGACTATTTTATACAACTTGGTTGTATACTGCATATATGTTTCATTAATTGCATAATGATATTTAGGATATATGACTATCCACACCAAGTCTTGTGGATAAATCCCAGTAATTCAATAATGTTATTATTATCAAAAATAATGAAACACTTTAATGTGTATAAATACACAATAGTTGACTATGTACAATGTGTTCATGTTTATTTTCATCTTATTTTGTGTGTATATGCCATTTGAAGGCTATTTACCCCTTTCACAGTACACAACACTTAAGACCTAAATCTGGCTGAGAGCTGTTGTTTGATTGGTTCCTTGAATTTGTTAGCCGCTAGCTTATTGGCAAATTTCAATCCGAGAATGCGATCAAGCTCAACCAAATTTACTTTTTGAGGAATGTAAACAAACTACACAGTGTTCTAGATGATTTTGACATTATCAACGTAAATAGTGCTCTCCTTATGCTGCTTTTGCAGCATTGTTGTCAGTCCTGAGGGGTGTTATAATAGTTAAGTGTTACATGTACTGTGGGATGAAATTATTATTATTATTATATATATGTAATTCAATAATATATAAGTCATGGTCGACACCAAATTTATTGGTTTGGTAGAGGCCTTGATATTGTATCTATGGTTTGCATTGTAGCTAGGCGCACTCACCGTAATCTGGTCTGTACATTTATGTCTTGGTTATTCACAAAAACTTATCTCCACATACATATATATATATTTATATATGTGTTTGTGTGTTTAAAAGGAGTTACACAGAATACATTATATACTGAACCAACATAGAAACTTTCGCTAAGTTTGAATGTGAATATTTTGTTAACATTTAACTAAATTTGGCTGAAATCTTCTTTTTGTTGTATAATTATGTTTTATCAATCTACTGAAATAGCTAAATTGGACAGAAATTATCAATTTTGTTGTTTGATTTGAATTTAAAACAGGAAGGAATGGATTTCAAAATTTGTTGTTTATGTGAGCAGCACTGCTTGAAAAGTGGGATAATATCCCACAGGCTGACATAATCAAGCTTGTGATCTCAATGCGACGTCGCTGTCAAGCAGTCATCATCGCACACAGCGGCAACACACGCTACTGAAAACCCGATTTTGAAATCCATCCCTTCCTATTTTAAATTCAAATCAAACAATAAAATTGATAATTTCTGTCCAATTTAGCTATTACAGTTGATTGATAAGACAAAGATACAACAGAAGATTTCAGCCAAATTTAGTTAAATGTTAACAAAATATTCACATTCAAACTTAGCGAAAATTTCTTTTTTGGTTCAGTATATAAAGGCCTATACAAAGGACAAAAGGCATTTTCTTCTGTGCAATGATTCTGAATTACAACAAAATACAGTCAAACCGGTTTTGAACTTCAGAAATCGGTCCAAAAACCGAAAAACCGGCAATTTTAGAAGGCCTGCATACCATATAAGTTTTGCGAATACATAATGAAAACTGGTAGAGTGTACACAACACAAAGTTTGACGACGGACGACGGAATAACTCACCTTGAGCTTTGCTATTGAGATTTAACAATGTTCCTGTACATTTCAAGAACTTGTTCAAGATATTATGGTTATATAACTATGTACCATATATGTTTGGTAAATACCCGATGAAATATGCTAGAGTTCACACAACAAAAGGTTCACGGACGGATGAAGGACACAGGGCTATTAGAACAGCTCATTTTGAGCTTTGCTATGGTGAGCTAACAACATTCCTGTACAGTATTTAGCAGGTGCGTATGACGTAGGTTCTCCCAATTGACTTTCCCCAATTCCATGCATATAACTGCAATCCATGCACACTTGTGAACAACTTGCATCAAAACTTTAAGGCAGGGCATTTAAGCAATAAAACTGGAATAGTCAAATTAAAAACTGCATCTCTGAAATACTTAGACAAAATGCTAAGATTATTGAAATTTTGAAACAGTTCATACCATATTCAATGCAATCACCCTCTGTTTTTTGGTAATTCTAATGATGTTAGTAGTCATGTGCTGCTCCTCGGCCGCAGCGTTCTTAGACTTATTTCCAAATTAGCACCTAACATACAATCAAACCTGTAAAAGTGATCACCTCCATTAAGCAGCCATTTGTCTTAAGCAGCCACATTCATTATTTCCCATTTCTATGTTTTCAGAGCAAAATTACCTGAATTAAGCAAAAACCTGTCTTTAAAGGTCTTTTTTGCGCCTTCCATTGACTGGCTGCTTACGACAGGTTTGACTGTTCTTTGGAATTTCAAAGAAGTTTAATGACTCTTGTTGGCAAGCTTACATCATTTTCAACCAGTGGATAATGAAATTACAGCATAACTCCACATATTTTGTATCACCCCTAAATATACTTCTTTCCACTATATCAATTATAGAATTTTAAATTGGGTAGGTACCACTACATTACCAGTACTGCTTCTTATCCCCTTGTTTTATTAAACAGAATTTTAAGGTGGGTTGGTATCCATAACAGCACCAGGGAATATATTAATCTCCTTGCTTTTAACAGAATTTTAAGGTGGGTTGGTATCCATAACAGCACCAGGAAATATATTAATCTCCTTGCTTTTAACAGAATTTTAAGGTAGGCGGTACCAATAACATGACCTGGATTGCTATTAATCTCCTTGCTTTTAACAGAAATTTAAGGCGGGCAGTACCAATAACAGTACCTGGATTGCTTTTAATCTCCTTGCTTTTTTTAAACAGAATTTTAATGTAGGCGGTACCAATAACAGGACCTGGATTGCTTTGCTTTTAACAGAATTTTAAGGTGGGCGGTACCAATAACAGTACCTGGATTGCTATTAATCTCCTTGCTATTAACAGAATTTTAAGGTGGGCGGTACCAATAACAGTACCTGGATTGCTATTAATCTCCTTGCTTTTAAAAGAATTTTAAGGTGGGTGGTACCAATATCAGTACCTGGATTGCTATTTATCTCCTTGCTTTTAACAGAATTTTAAGGTTGGGGGTACCAATAAGAGTACCTGGATTGCTATTAATCTCATTGCTTTGAACAGAATTTTAAGGTAGGCGGTACCAATAACAGTACCTGGATTGCTATTAATCTGCTTGCTTTTAACAGAATTTTAAGGTGGACAGTACCAAAAACAGTACCTGGATTGCTATTAATCTCCTTGTTTTTTAAAAGAATTTTAAGGTGGGCGGTACCAATTACAGTACCTGGATTGCTATTAATCTCCTTGCTTTTAACAGAATTTAAGGTAGGCGGTACCAATAACAGTACCTGGATTGCTATTTATCACCTTGCTTTTTACAGAATTTTAAGGTGGGCCATACCAATTACAGTACCTGGATTGCTATTTATCTCCTTGCTTTTAACAGAATTTTAAGGTGGGCGGTACCAATAACAGTACCTGGATTGCTATTAATCTCCTTGCTTTTAATAGAATTTTAAGGTGGGCGGTTCCAATAACAGTACCTGGAATGCTATTAATCTCTTTGCTTTTAACAGAATTTTTAGGTGGGAGGTACCATAACAGTACCTGGATTGCTATTTATCTTCTTGCTTTTAACAGAATTTTAAGGTAGTCGGTACCAATAACAGTACCTGGATTGCTATTAATCTCTTTGCTTTTAACAGAATTTAAGGTGGGCGGTACCAATATCAGTACCTGGATTGCTAATAATCTCCTTGTTTTTTTAACAGAATTTTAAGGTGGCGGTACCAATAACAGTACCTGGATTGCTATTAATCTCCTTGCTGTTAACAGAATTTTAATTGGGTGGGTACATAAAAACAGTTCAAGGAATGCTATTTTTAATTTCCTTTTTTTTTATATTTTTTTCAAATAGTTTTTAAAATATGAAAGTGAGAAGAGATTGTGATATGCGAAAAAGTAGTGTAAAAAACAAACTGTTTTTTCTTTGATATCGAATGCAGTAAAACTTATTTTCAATGTGAAGTATATCTTTATTGCAACATTTAACAATTTGATTACATTTAAGTGACTTGAAATAAACAACTTTGAAAAAAGAGTAAAAAAAAAACACTTTTTTCTTCACCTTTATTTATTGATACATCATCGGTACAAATGTAAAATGTAAAGATTTCTATTCTCCACAAAAGATTTAATTACCATTATTATTTCCAAAATAGTTAAATGAAAACAACCATTTTATAAATGTGGAGTAAAAATTCTTAACAAATGGAATTAAAATATGTTTTATTTATTTATCAAAGATCACCGTCAATGTATGAAAAAGGATGCCTTTCAACCATTTACAAGAGTTATGCCCCTTGTAAAAAATAGGAGGGAAATTAAAGTTCTCTTTACTTACTGTATAATAATTAAAGTATTTCAATTTCATATGTGTCCCTTTAACAATGATAGGGGAAGTGTCAGAGTGTGTCCCTTTAACCATCATAAGGGGAGTGACAGAGATTGTCCCTTTAACCATGAAAGGGGGAGTGTCAGAGTGTCCCTTTACCCTTGATAGGAAGAGTGTAAAAGTGTGTCCCTTTAACCATGAAAGGGGGAGTGTCAGAGTGTGTCCCTTTACCCATGATAGAGAGAGTGTAAAAGTGTGTCCCTTTAACCATGAAAGGGGGAGTGTCAAAGTGTGTCCCTTTAACCATGATATGGGAGTGTAAAAGTGTGTCCCTTTAACCATGATGGGAGAGTGTCAGAATGTGTCCCTTTAACCATGTTATGGGGAGTGTAAAAGTGTGTCCCTTTAACCATGATAGGGGGAGTGACAGAGGTTGTCACTTTAACCATGAAAGGGGGAGTGTCAGAGTGTGTCCCTTTAACCATGATAGGGAGAGTCTAAAAGTGTGTTCCTCTGGCCATGATAAGGGGAGTGACAGATATTGTCCCTTTAACCATGGTAGGGAGAGTGTAAAAGTGTGTCCCTTTAACCATGAAAGGGGGAGTGTCAGAGTGTGTCCCTTTACCCATGATAGAGAGAGTGTAAAAGTGTGTCCCTTTAACCATGATGGGAGAGTGTCAGAATGTGTCCCTTTAACCATGTTATGGGGAGTGTAAAAGTGTGTCCCTTTGACCATTATAAAGGGAGTGTCAGAATGTGTCCCTTTACCCATGATAGGGAGAGTGTAAAAGTGTGTCCCTTTATCCATGAAAGGGGGAGTGTCAGAGTGTGTCCCTCTAACCATGATAGAGAGCTGTAAAAGTGTGCCTTTTAACCATGAAATAGGGAGTGTCAAAGTGTGTCCCTTTGACCATGATAGGGGAAGTGTAAAAGTGTGTCCCTTTGACCATGATAGGGGGAGTGTAAAAGTGTGTCCCTTTAACCATGATAGGGAGAGTCTAAAAGTGTGTCCCTTTACCAAGGATAGGGAGTGACAGAGATTGTCCCTTTAACCATGAAAGGGGGAGCGTCAGAGTGTGTCCCTTTACCAAGGATAGGGAGTGTAAAAGTGTGTCCCTTTAACCATGAAAGAGGGAGTGTCAGAGCGTGTCCCTTTAACCATGATAGGGAGAGTGTAAAAGTGTGTCCCTTTAACCATGATAGGGTGAGTGTCAAAGTGTGTCCCTTTAACCATGATAAAGAGAGTGACAGAGATGTATCCATTTAACCATGATAGGGGGGAATATAAGAATGTGTCCCTTTAACCATAATATATGGAGTGTCAGAGTTTGTCTCAATTACCATGATAGGGGGATGTAAGAGCGTGTCCTTTTAACCATGATAGGAAAGTGACAGAGTGTGTCTCATTTACCATGATAGGGGGAATGTAAGAGTGTGTCCTTTTAACCATGATGGGGGATTGTCAAAGTGTGTCCCTTTAACCATGATATGGGAGTGTAAAAGTGTGTCCCTTTAACCATGATGGGAGAGTGTCAGAATGTGTCCCTTTAACCATGTTATGGGGAGTGTAAAAGTGTGTCCCTTTAACCATGATAGGGGGAGTGTCAAAGTGTGTCTCTTTAACCATGATAAAGGGAGTGACAGAGATTGTCACTTTAACCATGAAAGGGGGAGTGTCAGAGTGTGTCCCTTTAACCATGATAGGGAGAGTCTAAAAGTGTGTTCCTCTGGCCATGATAAGGGGAGTGACAGATATTGTCCCTTTAACCATGGTAGGGAGAGTGTAAAAGTGTGTCCCTTTAACCATGAAAGGGGGAGTGTCAGAGTGTGTCCCTTTACCCATGATAGAGAGAGTGTAAAAGTGTGTCCCTTTTACCATGATGGGAGAGTGTCAGAATGTGTCCCTTTAACCATGTTATGGGGAGTGTAAAAGTGTGTCCCTTTGACCATTATAAAGGGAGTGTCAGAATGTGTCCCTTTATCCATGATAGGGAGAGTGTAAAAGTGTGTCCCTTTATCCATGAAAGGGGGAGTGTCAGAGTGTGTCCCTCTAACCATGATAGAGAGCTGTAAAAGTGTGCCTTTTAACCATGAAATAGGGAGTGTCAAAGTGTGTCCCTTTGACCATGATAGGGGAAGTGTAAAAGTGTGTCCCTTTGACCATGATAGGGGGAGTGTAAAAGTGTGTCCCTTTAACCATGATAGGGAGAGTCTAAAAGTGTGTCCCTTTACCAAGGATAGGGAGTGACAGAGATTGTCCCTTTAACCATGAAAGGGGGAGCGTCAGAGTGTGTCCCTTTACCAAGGATAGGGAGTGTAAAAGTGTGTCCCTTTAACCATGAAAGAGGGAGTGTCAGAGTGTGTCCCTTTAACCATGATAGGGAGAGTGTAAAAGTGTGTCCCTTTAACCATGATAGGGTGAGTGTCAAAGTGTGTCCCTTTAACCATGATAAAGAGAGTGACAGAGATGTATCCATTTAACCATGATAGGGGGGAATATAAGAATGTGTCCCTTTAACCATAATATATGGAGTGTCAGAGTTTGTCTCAATTACCATGATAGGGGGATGTAAGAGCGTGTCCTTTTAACCATGATAGGAAAGTGACAGAGTGTGTCTCATTGACCATGATAGGGGGAATGTAAGAGTGTGTCCTTTTAACCATGATGGGGGATTGTCAGAATGTGTCCCTTTAACCATGATAGGGGAAATGTAAGAGTGTGTCCTTTTAACCATGATGAGGGAGTGTCAGAATGTGTCCCTTTAACCATGATAGGGGGAATGTAAGAGTATGTCCTTTTAACCATGACGGGGGAGTGCATGAATACATCCCTTTGACCATGATAGGGGGTGTATAAGAGTGTGTCCCTATAAGCATGATTAGGAGAGTAACAGCGTGTGTCCCTTTAACCATGATAGGCAGGGGCGGGGATGAGAGTGTCAAATATGTTACTGTAACATATGGTTATTAAGTATGGCCAATCATTCAGACACACTCATCAAATGAAGTACAAACATTAGCTAAAAGCAAGGTTAACAAAACATGTCCATATAAACAATATAACACTTATCCTGAACTAGTGTTATTTGAACAAGAGCACGTGCCTCCATTAACAGCGTTGTATCTCTGTACAGTCTACAGTAACAGAAAACTCCTCAACAAAGCCATAGTGATAGCAATGTAAATAAAATAATTGCTTCTTTATAATTATGAACATTGAATCCTAAATATAGTTTTGTATATAACAATTAACAGAGTCAGCATTATAATAATATAATACAAGAAATAATACTAACAGCTGTATGTTAAAGAATTGTTTGTAAATCAAATTTACATTATTGCAAGGTAACAAAAATAAAGGTAAAAACATATATACAACATTGAGAGTAATAAAAATTTAACAAACTTTTAAAGAGATACACAGCAATTAAAATATATCTTGGTCCAAAAGATCTGGTTGTTATAAATAGATTAATAGATAAATGGCAATCTTTAGCAAATCAAAGTGACATATGACAACTTTTAGTAAGATAAAGTGACATATGACAATCTTTAGCGCGTCAAAATGACATATGTCAACCTTTAGCAAGTTAAAGTGACTTATGGAAACCTTTAGCAAGTTAAAGTGACATGACAACCTTAAGCAAGTTTAAGTGACATATGGCAACCTTTAGCAAGTTAAAGTGACTTATGGAAACCTTTAGCAAGTTAAAGTGACATATGACAATATTTAGCAAGTCAAAATGACATATGGCAATCTTTAGCAAGTTAAAGTGACTTATGGAAACCTAAAGCAAGTTAAAGTGACATGACAACCTTTAGCAAGTTAAAGTGACATATGGCAACCTTTAGCAAGATCAAGTGACATATGGCAATCTTTAGCAAGTTAAAGTGACTTATGGTAACCTTTAGCAAGATAAAATGACATATGGCAACCTTTAGCAAGTTAATGTGACTTATGGAAACCTTTAGCAAGTTAAAGTGACATATGGCAACCTTTAGCAAGATAAAGTGACATATGGCAATCTTTAGTAAGTTAAAGGGACTCATGGAAACCTTTAGCAAGTTAAAGTGACATGACAACCTTTAGCAAGTTAAAGTGACTTATGGAAACCTTTAGCAAGTTAAAGTGACATATGGAAACCTTTAGCAAGTGAATGTGACTTATGGAAACCTTTAACAAGATAAAGTGACATATAGCAACCTTTAGCAAGTTAAAGTGACTTATAGTTAAAGTGACTTATAGAAACCTTTAGCAAGATAAAAGACATATGGCAACCTTAAGCAAGTTAAAGGGTTAAATGCGTAGTATTTAAAACAATAATTATTATAATGCCCAATATTAATGATATTACACTGTTTACATCAACATCATCTAAATTTAAAATCAATTTTTAATGGGAAGTATTTTTATTTCAATATCCAAATATATATACCTGTATCTAGGAAATATCACATACATTGGGTCCATAGATTTGGACATTGACCTTTGTCGTCAGACAAAAACTGTATAATATTGCACTCAGTTAATGGTACAGTTATGTTTGATAGATAATGAAAACTTAAACATTAAATTGAAACAACAAAACCCTGTAATAAAACAATACATAATATCTTTGTATTGAATAACAAGAGAGCAAATAATGGCCCTGAAACACTCACATTTCAAAAAATTATAAAGGCCATCCTTAAAAAAATGTTCGTTTGCTGTGCTCCGACCCAGTATTTTTTCATGTGGGTAGATAGGTAGCTATTTTTTTTTTTTTGGCAGATTTTGTTTTAACATACAGGTCATTTTTAACAATAATGGACAAAATTCCAATGCTTTGAAAGTCAATAAAAAAAGTTTGGTGGCTGCAATTTTGAGCGAGTAGGTAGGAGCACGGCAAACATTTGTTTTAAGAACTACATGTACCTCATGGCGAAAATATTGGAATAATAATTGGTTTTAAGTACATATATAATATTTTTAAGCATTTTCCTATATAACTACATTTGTAGTTCCATGGCAGCCATCTTGAATATATAATGTTTGTTTGTTCGACTATTTGGCATCATTTTTATACAATCAAGGGAATATATCAGGATTTTTTTTTTTTAATTGGCCATAATTCCCCACCCCACTCCACCCCCAATATATCATGCCAATATATACTCACTGACCCCCTATTGCCAAAAAGGTATCTATTTAAAGATGCCAAAATAATATATATTAAAAAGAGATTTCCTAACTTGGGCGGCATGGCTAGGTTAGACTAAAATGATTTCCCATTAGTGCCTTAAATTACAACATATTTTATATTAAATGAGTCACGTGATTTCATCTTGATTTCATTTTGATCATTTTGATACAGGTTTACAGGTAATTAAATGATTCCAACTTAGAAAGAGTCGGAATGATGATGTGGAGACCGTCAAGCAGTATTTAAGTGCTGTCTTTTTTTAGAATGGGGATTTTGTTCCAAGTTTAACACTCAATTTAAATATTGATTTTGCCACATAATGGAGGACTTGACATAACAAACCGGATTTTATAAATGTATAATAATGAGATGTTTTTATCCATTTAAAAATAGTTTTATTTTATAAGATATAGGTTTTGTTCCTGATATACTCCCTTTAAGCAGTAATAATAATAATAATAATAATAATGATAATAATAAATACTTTATGTAATGATGGTAATTCAATCAACTACAATAACCGTTCTCCCTTGAGGCCATCAACAGAAAAAAGCATGGTTATAACAAATACATTCAATTACTAATGAAACATACATTCATACAATTAATCAGAGTTATTGTTTTTCTAAGATATTCATGTACATGTAAAACGACGTTATTACAATTATATATTATAGATATTGTATGTTTTATAGAAATATGGAGAATATTAATCTACCACTTTATCGGTTAGAATTACTTAAATGCGTAATACTTCTGTTTGAATTCTTTGGCTATATTCTTTGTTTGTTGTACACTTGGAATTATATAGGTTCATATAAGAGCCCCAGAATAGTGAGGCCCTCCCAGGGGTTTTGGATATCCAGGGAACATGGCCAACTATTTTTTAGAGATCTGGGGAACATTGGCCATTACTCTCAGGAATCCAGGGATCAAAGGCCTAATTTTAGAGATCTGGGGGAAATACTTTTGGGGAACTATGGCAAATATTTTTGGGGATCTGGGGAACAATGGCCATTACTTTAAGAGATCCAGATTGGAGATTTAAACTCTTGACCCCTGGATTGATAGTCAGTGGTGCTACCGACTGAGCTAACTAGAATTTTTTATGAAAATTAAAAACACAATCTGATAAAGTTTGACCTGAGAATCATGCACAGGACAACTGATCACCATTGATAGAAATATCCCTGTTTTTTATGTAAATTCTAAGTAATAGTGGCCATATAGAATTTTGGTTTTGGAGTTAAAGAAGTTGTGACTGAAGGAAGATGATGGTCAGTGACAGACAGTCCACCAGCAGCAACAGCTCAGCTAAGCTTTGCTCAAATGAGCTGAATATCATATAACAAATAATATAATAAATTGCACCTAAAACAACCTATTGACATAAAGCTACATTTATGATGTAACCACATCAGTGAATATTCTATTACCAATTCTATTATCATTTTGAAGGACTGATTGTATATGATTAGAATCAATATCCACAACTTTGGCTCCCCCAAATGTCGGTACTGGAAGATTTTCCTCCTCTGAATCTTCAAGTGATGAACCCTGGGATTCGGTAATGAGGTAAGAGTTGTCATAATGGTTCTTCTTAATTCTCATACTCAGTCTCTTCTCTGTTAAAGGAAAAAAAACATTGAACATTGGGGGGGGGGGGGGACAGTGTCTTATATATAATCAATAATATGAAATATGTGCTACCCAGTCTGGATACTTGTCTATGCATTCTGAATTTTGATCAGAAAATTTAAATGAAGAAAACAAGCTTAGTATATGTTTTCAGTATACAGTCAAACCTGTGCAAGCCGTCACCACTTGTCTCAAGCAGCCACAGTTGGTATTTCCCATTTCTAGGGTTTCAGAGTAAATTCCCCTGCATTAAGCAACAACTGTCTTAAAAGGTCACATTTGCTAATCCCCTTGACTGGCTGCTAAAGACAGGTTTGACTGTATATTATTTCCCTTGGTCTACTGATAAATGTCACTAAACAAATTTAAAACTGTTGAAAGAAAATTTGAATTGGAGTTTAAAGCCGTTTTTCAAAACCTATCAGGTTATAGGGTTAACAGCCAGTCAAATAATCTAAACGCTGTTTCCTGGGATCCTGGACTTTTAACTAGAGCTCGAGCATATCACATTTCAAAAAGAAACTGACAACTTTCCAACTTGAATCAGTGGTGAGAGACGATGATAATAAGACTCAATGTTGTATATCAATCATCACAGAGACTGGCCGGACGGGCATTACCATTCACGACTGCTATCGACTGATCTAATTAGGCATGGAATATCAGAGAGAAACTTGAAAGCAAACAAGGGCACAGAAGTAGTGCACGAATTTGTCTTGCCTTAATTGCAGCAGGGAAAGTAACTATGAATACAACATAGTACTCACGGTTCATATATTGCCGTTCTTTCTTTGTTCCGTAAACAGCCATGGTGATATAGAATGTCAGAGGGATCATCAGGGAAACACAGGTTAACGTAACCACAGCTGTATATTCACGAAAATCCTCTGTACACTGTAGTTCCTCGCCCCACATCAGTCGTGAATAATTCATCTAAAATCAGACATACAAGTTTGTTTGTTTAATGTCATTATTGGCACCTTACACTTTTCCACTTTTATTGGTGTAAAACGTCTGCTGTTGTAATCTATTTGTGATCTATTTGGGCTTGAATCCCACAACCTTAGTGATAAGAGGTAAGATGTTGTGACAGTACCTTAAAACACTGGACCATAGCAAGAGAATGCAGACATTCACTAAAATTACTTAGCCAAAGCCAATTAATGCAGACATTACATAAAACCACTTAGCCATAGCCAGAGAATGAAGACAGCACCTTAAACCACCTAGCCATAGCCAGAGAATGCAAACATTACTGTAAACCACTTGGCCATAGCAAGAGAATGCAGATAGCACCTTAAACCACTTAGACATAGCCAAAGAATCTAGACAGCACCTTAAACCACTTAGCTATAGCCACAGAATCTAGAAAGCACCTTAAACCACATAGCCATAACCAGAAAATCAAGACAGCACCTTAAACCACATAGCCATAGCCAGAGAATCTAGACAGCACCTTAAACCACAAAGCCATAGACACAGAATGAAGACAACACATTAAACCACTAAGCCATAGCCAGAGAATGCAGAGAGCACCACAACGACTTAGCCATAGCCAAAAAATCTAGACAGCACCTTAAACCACATAGCCATAGCCAGAGAATGCAGACAGCACCTTAAACCACTAAGCCATATCCAGAGAATGTAGACAACACTTTAAACCACTAAGCCATTGCAAGAGAATCTAGATAGCACTGTAAACCACATAGCTATAGCCAAAGAATGCAGACAGCACCTTAAACCATTAAGCTATAGCCAGAGAATCTAGACAGCACCTTAAACCACATAGCAATAGCCAGAGAATGCAGACAGCACCTTAAACCACTTAGCCATAGCAAGAGAATCAAGACAGCACCTTAAACTAGAGCACAAAGGAATGCAGACAGCACCTTAAACCACATAGCCATAGCCAGAGAATGCAGACAGCACCTTAAACTACTAAGCCATAGCCAAAGAATGTAGACAGCACCTTTAACTACTTAGCCATACCCAGATAATGCAGAATTACATTAAACCACTAAGCCATAGCCAGAGAATGTAGACAGCACCTTAAACCACTTAGCCATAGCCAGAGAATGCAGAATTACCTTAAACCACTTAGCTATAGCAAAAGACTACAGACATCACCTAAAACCACTTAGCCATAGCCATATAATGCAGACAGCACCTAAAACCACTAAACCATAGCCAGAGAATGCAGACAGCACCATAAACCACTTAGCCATAGCCAGAGATTGCAAATAACCTTAAACCACTTAGCTATAGCCAGAGAATGTAGACAGCACATTAAAGCACTTAGCTATAGCCAGAGAATGCAGACAGCACCTCCAACCACTAAGCTATAGCCAGAGAATGCAGACAGCACCATAAACCACTTAGCTATCACCAGAGAATGCATACAGAACCTTCAACCACTTAGCTATCGCCAGAGAATGCAGACAGCAACTTAAACCACTTAGCCATTGCCAGAGAATGTAAACAGCACCTTAAACCATGAAGCCATAGCCAGAGAATGCATAATTACCTTAAACCACTTAGCCATAGCCAGAAAATGCAAACAGCACTTTAAACCACTTAGCCATAGCCAGTGATGCAGACGGCACTTTAAGTCACTTAGCCATAGTCAAAGAATACAGACAACACCTTAACCACTTAGCCATAGCCAGAGAATGCAAACAACACCTTAAACCACTTAGCCATTACCAGAGAATGTAGACAGCACCTTAAACCACTTATCCATAGCTAGAGAATATATACATACCCTTTAATCACTTAGCCATAGCCAGATAATCCAGACAGTACCTTAAACCACTTAGCAATAGCCAGAGAATGCAGTCAGCACCTTAATCCACTTAGCCATAGCCAGAGAATGCAGACAGCCCCTTAAACCACATAGCCATTGCCAGAGAATGCAGATAGCACCTTAAACCAATTAGCCATAGCAAGAGAATGCAGACAGCACCTTAAACCACTTAGCCATGCCATAGCCAGAGAATGCAGACATCACTTTAAATTACTTAGCCATAGCTAGGGAATGCAGACATACCCAAAAAACACTTAGCCATAGCTAGAAAATGCAGACAGAACATTAAACCACTTAGCAATAGCCAGAGAATGTATACAAAACCTTAAACCACTTGGCCATAGCCAGAGAATGCAGACAGCACCTCAAACCACTAAGCCATAGCCAGAGAATGTAGACAGCACCTTAAAACACATGGCCACAGGCAGAGAATACAGATATCACCTTAAATCACTAAGCCATAGATAGAGAATGTAGACAGCACCTTAAACCACATGGCCACAGGCAGAGAATGAAGATATCACCATAAACCACTAAGCCATAGCCAGAGAATGTAGACAGCACCTTAAACCACATGGCCACAGGCAGAGAATGCAGATATCACCTTAAACCACTAAGTCATAGCCAGAAAATGTAGACAGCACCTTAAACCACATGGCCACAGGCAGAGAATGCAGATATCACCTTAAACCACTAAGCCATAGCCAGAGAATGTACACAGCACCTTAAACCACATGGCCACAGGCAGAAAATGCAGATATCACCTTAAACCACTTAGCCATAGCCAGAGAATGTAGACAGCATGTTAAACCACATAACCATAGCCAGAGAATGTAGACAGCACCTTTAACCACTTAGCCAAGCCAGAGAATGTAGACAGCACTTTAAACCACTTAGCCACAACCAGAGAATGCAGACAGCACCTTAAACCACTTAGCTATAGCCAGAGAAGCAGACAGCACATTTAGGCACTTAGCCATAGCCAAAGAAGCAGACAGCATCTTAATCCACTTAGCCATAGCCAGAGAATGTAGACAGCACCTTAAACCACTTAGCCATAGCCAGGGAATGTAGACTACACCTTAAACCACTTAGCCATAGCCAGAGAATGAAGACAGCACCTTAAACCACTAAGCTATAGCCAGAGAATGTAGACAGCACCTTAAACCACCTAGCCATAGGCAGAGAATGCAGACAGCACCTTAAACCACTTAGCCATAGCCAGAGAATCTAGACAGCACTTTAAACTACATAGCCATAGCCAAAGAATGCAGACAGCACCTTAAACCACTTAGCCATAGCCAGAGAATCTAGACAGCACCTTAAACCACTTAGCCATAGCCAGAGAATGTAGATTACACCTTAAACCACTTAGCCATAGCCAGAGAATGAAGACAGCACCTTAAACCACCAAGCTATAGCCAGAAAATGTAGACAGCACCTTAAACCACTTAGCACAAGCCAGAGAATGCAGACAGCACCTTAAACCACTTGGCCATAGCCAGAGAATCTAGACAGCACCTTAAACCACATAGCCATAGCTAGAGAATGCAGACAGCACCTTAAACCACTTAGCCATAGCCAGAGAATCTAGACAGCACCTTAAACCACTTAGCCATAGCCAGAGAATGTAGACAGCACTTTAATCCACTTAGCCATAGTCAGAGAATGTAGACAGCACTTTAAACCACTTAGCCATAGCCAGAGAATGTAAACACACCAATACACATTTATAAATTATTTCTTGGATAAGTCACAAGGAAATGTGATTGTTATGGCTTTAATTATACTGTTATCATAACAATGCCTCCATTGTTAATTGTATCCTACAATTGAATAACCATAAGGCCAAAATTAAAATACTGTTTGTGTGCAGTCTCCCTACTTACTCATAAAAAAGCTGCTTTTTTTTCAAATTTTCAAAACAGAATCTTTTTTAATTCATCTAAACAATTGCATAAAGTTGTACGGCATTCATTGTATTTTTTTTATATATATTAGAAAAATATTTTCCTTACACACCTACCCAATCAATTCTGAAAAACAGGATCGTGAGATAACAAACAAATATTACTGCTATTCTAATGCTGAACTTACTCATTTGATAATTATCATATTTTCAACAACTTGTCCAAGATCTTATGCTTGTTATTTGACTACAATGACTATATCAGATCCAATAAGTAGTGTGTACTACAAGTTAAAGTTAGTGTAACAGCTCGTTTTGTATCTTAGGATTGGTGGGGAGTTAAAAATGTTTAAACATCATTTTCCATTAAAATAATTAAAGAGCCATAACTGTTGCAAAAGAACTTGTATGGTCAATGGACCAGAATGAGGTGATGAATATGCACAACCAGACTTCATACTGACACTCCCTGGTAAGTTTGGTTCAAGTTAGTTGATAAGTTAAAGAATCACACACACATACAACTCCCATAAATGGTTAGGACATAGGTAAACTTAGGAGACAATACTGCAACATCAAACAAATACCTTACAGATACTCACCATATCTACAATATCCATACAGACATGTGGCACTTCTTCATCCTGCTTCAACAGTCTGTCAAATATAATACTAATACCTTACAGATACTTACCATATCTACAATATCCATACAGACATGTGGCACTGCTTCATCCTGCTTCAACAGACTGTCAAATATAATACTTATACCAACAGCTACTCACCATATCTACAATATCCATACAAACATGTGACAATGCTTCATCCTGCTTCAACAGTCTGTCAAATATAATACTAATACCTAACAGCTACTCACCATATCTACAATATCCATACAAACATGTGACAATGCTTCATCCTGCTTCAACAGTCTGTCAAATATAATACTAATACCTAACAGATACTCACCATATCTACAATATCCATACAAACATGTGACAATGCCTCATCCTGCTTCAACAGACTGTCAAATATAATACTAATACCTAACAGATACTCACCATATACACAATATCCATACAGACATGTGGCACTGCTTCATCCTGCTTCAACAGTCTGTCAAATATAATACTTATACCTTACAGATACTTACCATATCTACAATATCCATCCATACATGTGGCAATGCTTCATCCTGCTTCAACAGACTGTCAAATATAAAAATAATACCTAACAGATACTCACCATATATACAATATCCATACAGACATGTGGCACTGCTTCATCCTGCTTCAACAGTCTGTCAAATATAATACTAATACCTAACAGATACTCACCATATATACAATATCCATACAAACATGTGGCAATGCTTCATCCTGCTTTAACAGATTGTCAAATATAATACTTATACCTTACAGATACTCACCATATCTACAATAACCATACAAACATATGGCAATGCTTCATCCTGCTTTAACAGACTGTCAAATATAATACTAATACCTTACAGATACTCACCATATCTACAATATCCATACAAACATGTGACAATGCTTCATCCTGCTTCAACAGACTGTCAAATATAATATTTATACCTTACAGCTACTTACCATATCTACAATATCCATACAAACATGTAGCACTGCTTCATCCTGCTTGAACAATTTGTCAAATATAATACTTATACCTTACAGCTACTCACCATATTTACAATATCCATACACACATGTGACAATGCTTCATCCTGCTTCAACAGACTGTCAAATATAATACTTATACCTTACAGATACTCCCCATATCTACAATATCCATACAAACATGTGGTACTGCTTCATCCTGCTTCAACAGATTGTCAAATATAATATTTATACCTTACAGATATTCACCATATCTACAATATTCATACACACATGTGACAATGCTTCATCCTGCTTCAACAGACTGTCAAATATAATATGTTTACCTTACAGCTACTCACCATATTTACAATATCCATACAGACATGTGGCACTTCTTCATCCTGCTTCAACAGACTGTCAAATATAAAACTAATACATGTACCTTACAGATACTTACCATATCAACAATATCCATACAGACATATGGCAATGCTTCATCCTGCTTCAACAGACTGTCAAATATAAAACTAATACATGTACCTTACAGATACTTACCATATCAACAATATCCATACATACATGTGGCACTGCTTCATCCTGCTTCAACAGACTTAAATATACTACTAATACCTAACAGATACTCACCATATCTAATATATCCATACAAACATGTGGCAATGCTTCATCCTTCTTCAACAGATTGCCAAATATAATACTAATACCTAACAGAAACTCACCATATCTACAATATCCATACAGACATGTGGCAATGCTTCATCCTGCTTCAACAGACTGTCAAATATAAAACTAATACCTTACAGATACTCACCATATCTACAATATCCATACATACATGTGGCACTGCTTCATCCTGCTTCAACAGATTGTCAAATATAAAACTAATACCTTACAGAAACTCACCATATCTAAAATATCTATACAAACATGTGACAATGCTTCTTCCTGCTCCAACAGATTGTCAAATAAAAAACTAATACCTTACAGATACTCACAATATCTACAATATCCATACAAACATGTGACAATGCTTCATCCTGCTCCAATAGATTGTCAAATATAAAACTAATACCTTACAGATACTCACCATATCTACAATATCCATACAGACATGTGGCACTGCTTCATCCTGCTTCAACAGACTGTCAAATATAAAACTAATACCTTACAGATACTCACTATATCTACAATATCCATACAAACATGTGGCACTGCTTCATCCTGCTTCAACAGACTGTCAAATATAAAACTAATACCTTACAGATACTCACCATATCTACAATATCCATACAGACATGTGGCACTGCTTCATCCTGCTTCAACAGACTGTCAAATATAAAACTAATACCTTACAGATACTCACCATATCTACAATATCCATACAGACATGTGGCAATGCTTCATCCTGCTTCAACAGATTGTCAAATATAATACTAATACCTTACAGATACTCACCATATCTACAATATCCATACAGACATGTGGCACTGCTTCATCCTGCTTCGACAGACTGTCAAATATAAAACTAATACCTTACAGATACTCACCATATCTACAATATCCATACAGACATGTGGCACTGCTTCATCCTGCTTCAACAGACTGTCAAATATAAAACTAATACCTTACAGATACTCACCATATCTACAATATCCATACATACATGTGGCACTGCTTCATCCTGCTTCAACAGACTGTCAAATACAAAACTAATACCTTACAGATACTCACCATATCTACAATATCCATACATACATGTGGCAATGCTTCATCCTGCTTCAACAGACTGTCAAATACAAAACAAATACCTTACAGATACTCACCATATCTACAATATCCATACAGACATGTGGCAATGCTTCATCCTGCTTCAACAGACTGTCAAATATAAAACTTATACCTTACAGATACTCACCATATCTACAATATCCATACATACATGTTGCACTGCTTCAACAGACTGTCAAATATAAAACTAATACCTTACAGAAACTCACCATATCTACAATATCCATACAAACATGTGACAATGCTTCATCCTGCTCCAACAGACTGTCAAATATAAAACTTATACCTTACAGATGCTCACCATATCTACAATATCCATACATACATGTGGCACTGCTTCATCCTGCTTCAACAGACTGTCAAATATAAAACTAATACCTTACAGATACTCACCATATCTACAATATCCATACAAACATATGACAATGCTTCATCCTGCTTCAACAGACTGTCAAATATAAAACAAATACCTGACAGAAACTCACTATATCTACAATATCCATACAAACATATGGCAATGCTTCATCCTGCTTCAACAGATTGTCAAATATAATGCTAATACCTAACAAATACTTACCATATCTACAATATCCATACAAACATGTGGCACTGCTTCATCCTGCTTCAACAGACTGTCAAATATAAAACTAATACCTTACAATAACTCACCATATCTACAATATCCATACAAACATATTGCAATGCTTCATCCTGCTCCAATAGATTGTCAAATATAAAACTAATACCTTACAGATACTCACCATATCTACAATATCCATACAAACATGTGGCACTGCTTCATCCTGCTTCAACAGACTGTCAAATATAAAACTAATACCTTACAGATACTCACCATATCTACAATATCCATACAAACATGTGGCACTGCTTCATCCTGCTTCAACAGACTGTCAAATATAAAACTAATACCTTACAGATACTCACCATATCTACAATATCCATACAAACATATGGCAATGATTCATCCTGCTTTAACAGATTGTCAAATATAATACTAATACCTTACAGAAATTCACCATATCTACAATATCCATACAAACATATGGCAATGCTTCATCCTGCTTCAACAGATTGTCAAATATAATGCTAATACCTAACAAATACTTACCATATCTACAATATCCATACAAACATGTGGCACTGCTTCATCCTGCTTCAACAGACTGTCAAATATAAAACTAATACCTTACAATAACTCACCATATCTACAATATCCATACAAACATATTGCAATGCTTCATCCTGCTTCAACAGACTGTCAAATATAAAACTAATACCTGACAGAAACTTACCATATCTACAATATCCATACAAACATGTGACAATGCTTCATCCTGCTCCAATAGATTGTCAAATATAAAACTAATACCTTACAGATACTCACCATATCTACAATATCCATACAAACATGTGGCACTGCTTCATCCTGCTTCAACAAACTGTCAAATATAAAACTAATACCTTACAGATACTCACCATATCTACAATATCCATACAGACATGTGGCACTGCTTCATCCTGCTTCAACAAACTGTCAAATATAAAACTAATACCTTACAGATACTCACCATATCTACAATATCCATACAAACATATGGCAATGATTCATCCTGCTTTAACAGATTGTCAAATATAATACTAATACCTTACAGAAACTCACCATATCTACAATATCCATACAAACATGTGGCAATGCTTCATCCTTCTTCAACAGATTGTCAAATAAGTTGTTCATACTGCGATAATAATGGCGACAAACACTGCACGCCGTGTCATTGTGGACAGTCTGAAAATATACAAATTTATCAATTAGTGCTAACAATTCATGACATTGTGGACAATCTGAAAATATACAAATGTATCAATTAATGCTGACATATCAAGACATTGTGGACAGTTTGAAAATATACAAATGTATCAATTAATGCTGACATATCATGACATTGTGGACAATCTGAAAATATACAAATGTATCAATAAGTGCTGACATTGTGGACTGCCTGAAAATATACAAAATTAATGTATCAATTAGTGCTGACATATCATGACATTGTTGACAATCTGAAAATATACAAATGTATCAATTAATGCTAACATATCATGACATTGTGGATAGTCTACAAATATACAAATGTATCAATTAATGCTGACATATCATGAAATTGTGGACAGTCTGAAAATACACAAATATATCAATTAGTGTGACATATCATGACATTGTGGATAGTCTTGAAGTAAACAACTGTACCAATTAATACTGAGATATCATGACATTGTAGACAGTCTGAAAATATACAAATGTATCAATAAGTGTTGAGATATCATGACACTGTGGACAATCTGAAAATATTCAAATGTATCAATAAGTGCTGACATATCATGACATTTTAGACAGTCGGAAAATATACAAATGTATCAATAAATGCTGACATATCATGACATTTTAGACAGTTTGAAAATATATAAAGGTATCAAATAGTGCTGACATATTATGACATTTTAGACAGTCGGAAAATAAATACATGTATCAATAAATGCTGATATATCATGGCATTGTGGACAGTCTGAAAATATACAAATGTATCAATAAGTGCTGACATATCATGACATTGTGGACAGTCTGAAAATATACAAAGGTATCAATTAATGCAGACATATCATGACATTGTGGACAGTCTGCAAATATACAAAGGTATCAATTAATGCTGACATATCATGACATTGTGGACAGTCTGAAAATATACAAATGTACCAATTAATGCTGACATATCATGACATTGTGGACAGTCTGAAAATATACAAAGGTATCAATTAATGCAGACATATCATGACATTGTGGACAGTCTGCAAATATACAAAGGTATCAATTAATGCTGACATATCATGACATTGTGGACAGTCTGAAAATATACAAATGTATCAATTAATACAGACATATCATGACATTGTATACAATCTGAAAATATACAAAGGTATCAATTAATGCTGACATATCATGACATTGTGGACAGTCTGCAAATATACAAAGGTATCAATTAATGCTGGCATATCATGACATTGTGGACAGTCTGAAAATATGCAAATGTACCAATTAGTGCTGACATATTATGAAGTTGTAGACAGACTGAAAATAAACAAATGTATCAATTAATGCTGACATATCATGAGATTGTGGACAGTCTGAAAATATACAAATGTATCAATTTGTGCTTACATATCATGACACTGTGGACAGTCTGAAAATATACAAATGTATCAATTAGTTCTGATGTATGTCAATGTGGCCAGTCTGAAAATATACATATGTATCAATAAGTGCTTACATACCGTGACATTGTGGAAAGTCTGAAAATATACAAATGTATCAATAAGTGCTTACATACCATGACATTGTGGAAAGTCTGAAAATATACAAATGTATCAATTAGTGCTGACATATCATGACATTGTGGAAAGTCTGAAAATATACAAATCAGTGTTGACACATCCTTTCATTGTGGAAAGTCTGAAAAAGTATAAAGTACCAACCAATGCTGACATCGTGTCACTGGACGGTCCAAATGTATACAAATGTACAAACCAGTGCAGACATCATGTCACTGTGGACAGTCCAAAAATATACAAATGTAATAGTCAGTGCTGACATAATCCTGTCATTGTGGACAAGGGATTGAAACCTCATTATGGCTGTGTGTGGTGTCCTTGAGCAAGACACTGACATTTATATGTGCATGCTTAGTACTCAAGGTTAAACAAGGCAAACATTTTAGGTCTCACTACACAGTTGAATTTTGTTCTTTGTTTTATATAAAATAAGGTTTAGGATTTCCATGGTAAAAAATATATATAAAAATATATATGTATTTTTCTTTAAAGCAGGAATGTATCCCCACATAAAAATGCACAAAAACTGGTAGGTTGACCAGCTTGTTTTTTTTTAAAGAGAAGTCCTCAAATGCTCATAAATACATGCATATGTTGAAATCCTACAAAAGTAATTTTTTATCACCAGTGATGTCTGATTGCGGTATATGCTATGCCAGATTTTGCTCTGCTCAACTGCAGCAAGAAATCACAACCACTATGAACCATTTTGAAAATATTTCAAACCAAATAACAAAGGACAAAGGACTTTTTTTAAGCGTAAAAATCATGTTACCGTGGGGAAATGTGGTGCAACTGTGTAGTGAGACGTTAATACCCAGGAAGATATTTGTCTAAGTTGTAAGAACTTGTTTCACAATGAATGTAAAATAATAAGTTTAAAGTAATGTGACAATAGAAAAAATAAACAAACCTTGTTAACTTTGTCTGGTACACACTTTGTAAAGTTGTCATACATGGCGAGAAATTGTTTAGTCTGGGCTGTCAGTTCATAGTGCACCGTTCCATTAACATCTTCTGTTATTGAATTTTGGGTGAAACAGTCTAAATTATGGAAAAAAACATCTCATTTCAGTGCAGTACTATGGCACCATCCATCTTTTAATATGAATTACTGATATCAAACGATCTAAAAACTTACCAAAATCCACAGACTCAATCAGACCTACAAGTTCAACTTGCGATAAGTGTGGGGTGTTAGTCCAGTAGATTGAGTGTTGGCTGCCCATGCTAAAGGTTGCAGGTACGATCTCCAGCTTGATAAGTTGGCCTCTTTAAAACAACATTCAGTACATGTACTGGGATATACCAAGGACTTATACAGAAGGTTAGGAAACTTGCATCTCCTGACTAAATGTTGATAAAATAGCATATGAAAGATTAATTATTTGGTAAAATGTTTCGGTCACTAAAATGGTCTTGAATTACAGATATTGAGGTTTGAAGTAAAATTTTTCGTAATTTGTTGTTATTTATAGCTGCAGTATACAAATTTTGAAATCAGAAATACTTCAACAATTTTAAATGCAAATTACTGGGAATAGTATTGTTTTGATGAGAATTTCATTCTGCAATGTAAGAATTTGAATTTGTGTTCCAGAGGTGAATGGAAGTTAATATAATTGAAAACGAGATATTGAGCAAATTTGCATGAATACACAAGCATTCACAAAATATCAATCAGTTGCCTTTCCTTCTCTATATAATTCCTTGATTCTACCCAGGAGGTTGAGTGAAGTACAGTTCATATAAGCTATGAGAATTCTTCACAATCAAACTAAAATAAATTAGTATTTATAACTAACATGCCATATTATTGTATAATCAATTGCTTGGGTTTTAAGCACTGGATATCACTTTAAATTTTGAAAATTATGATATCCCTGACAACAGTTTACCGTACTCTCCATTTAAATACAACAAAAACAGTAACTCTAGTGGCAGAACCAGCAAATGGAGTTAAACTCATGCATTTACCGACCAGTTTAAAGAATCTTAAACGAAAACCTTTATACATACTTCTGCAGTCTGCATTGTCCCATATATTGAGTATATCGTTTTGTATACTGTTAATAACCTGGACACGATCAGAGTCCAAAAGTAAAGTTTTGCAATTATCCATTGTGTCATCATCCTGGGAAAAAAAATTATAGGTAATTTGGTGCACAAGACAACTTTGACCGATTTTCAGTTACCGGTAACACTATTTATGAAAATCCTTTTGGCAACTGACATTTTACATACAAAAATGGCCATAATGAGTCGTATACAAATGTTGTGGGTTTGAGAACTGCTACATGTATGTAGCTTTATAGTATTGCTCATAAAAACAGATTTTAAGCAAAGCAGTAGTATAGTGGATAGAGTATCCAGGCTGCTCATGCCAGAGGTAGCAAATTTGATGTCCAGCCTGATCCAATGCTCATCAAAACACAACCAGCCAGAAAGCACACCTTTCTTTGCATTGAGCTAAAATAAATTAGCATGGAGAGCTTATACCAGAAGTAACAAGAGTTGCCGATGAACAGCGTTAACTTGACTATTCTAGCCTTGTCACAGAGGCAGACTAAGAAGAGGTGTGATTTTTTTATATTTTAGAATTGCTTTCAATTGATCAGATTAAGAGCAATGCCTTTTCCAAAATTGAAATGAAATTAAGAGTTTGCTTACATTACATCAGGTACACCAGTACTGTAATGAAAGCACTCAAGTGGCTAACATTGAGGTGAAGTCACAAATGATGAAAGTTCCTCAATATATTAGTTATGTCAGCATTATATACAAGAAATGATATTATGTACAAGAACTGACTACATTACATCATTTTTTTTGACAATGGATTTTGAAGTTTGCCGTGTTGAATTCCTGTTTCCTAAATACTGAAATATCTTGAGGTCTTCCTGGGTAGGACCAGTACTACAGTACACATATGTGGAAAAAGTTTTAATTTATTTTTTATTAATTTATTTATTTTTTAAAAAAACTTAGAATTTTCATTGTTATTAATGTGGATTTATAGCTGTGATACATATTTTAAAAATAATTGATAAATAACAAAGTACAATTTCTGTGATATGAAACTGACATGAACATAAGTTTTGCAATAAATGCCAATATTTTTATCTATGACAGTATTCTTAAAAGGACCCCAGCGTAAACATTATGGGTTATCCTGTGAAATATTTAAATTATATCTCAAATTTATTAATCAATATTTAAGCTAAATTGAATACTTATGTAACAAGATAAAATATCAAATCTGTGCTGGCTGATATATTTTATATCAAATAGTCAGCTGGTTTAATATATTATTTAAAATACATGTTAATGCTTCTATAATATTTTATGTTAATGCGCTTGGTGGAACTTTGTATTTATGACATATATATTGTCTACACACCTTCCAATCATGGGTACGATGCTCTCCACAAGAGGAGCCATCAATTATATCAGCAAGTTCTAATGTAAAATTACCTGTTGAATATCATTATAAATGGTGCTAGCTCTCTCGTAATGTACAACACACCCTTCACAGAATCTGAATGGCCTTGCATTCTCCACTGAACACTGTATAAACCGTCCTGCCTGCTTACCAAACTCTTTTATAAATGACTGGCAGTTTGGCAATACCTTTGATCCATTTGGAATGCGTAGATCCCTGTTTGTTTCTAACATTTTACCCTCTGTTACATTGTCTAGACCTTGTCGAGTTTCATCAACATTCAACTTCCAAAACAAATATTTAAAAGACAAATCCGAACGAGACCCACGATTGCCATCAGATATTTGTTGAGATAACATGGGCAAGAGGGTAATCAGGAAAAATGAAAAAAATGACATATTTTTTCTTTAAATGTTGAATTGGATTTATATATTTTGATTGTGACAATGAATCATAGCGTTTCCTGTTATTATTCTTCCACTTTCGCTTACACCGGATATTAACAATTTACCTTAACACCGCTTCACAAAATGTCGAGCAGTAGAATCTCGCGGTGCTCCTTCTGTAGACTTTTAGTAAATTATGTACAGCGACGTTCATTACATGAACTAAAGACCGGAAGGTAATACTAATTGCTAATTTTTACACATACATGTTTATAGCACAAATAAAGTGTAAATCCTCTGAATACGATTTTGCATGTTTTTAATGTTCGGTGCGTTAGTAAGATATATCTCTTGCAAATATCAATCCAATAAACGGTTCAGCACGGTTAAACATGTTAACTTCGGTTTATAAATGGTGACCAAATGGACGAAAAGCATACGGAAATCAGACTGCATCTGCACTGTCACTCCATTTCTCCTTAGTTGCATGATTAAATGCGAGCAAACGGCTCTCAAGATGTGTTTGCTCTGTTCGCAAAGGTTTAAAGCAAACATGTTGTTCCGTTACCTTCTGTTATTACAGCACATGCCTAAGTATTGCACTGGCCATTGGCATTCTGTTTCACCTTAACATCCGGCATATGCTTTATCAACAGAGGTATCGGCTTGTGTGGGGAACTGATATATGAACACTTACTTGTTAAACATACCATAGTGTGGTGATGCAGGAACCTGGGCAATCTGGCCCCACTCCAAAATGGCCATGGAGAATCCGGCCCCTGGACAATCCGGCCCCATTTAGCATGGTCAATCCGGCCCCACTTTTTATTTCTATTTTATATAGCAATATCAGTGTTAACTATTATATTATTACATACATAACAATTATAATATACATAAAATATATGATGCAGTTGGTCAATCCGGCCCCACTTTTTATTTCTATTTTATATAGCAATATCAGTGTTAATTATCATATTATTACATACATAACAATTATAATATACATAAAATATATGATGCAGTTATTAATCATTAAAATATTAATGAAATAAACATGGTAGCGTTAAACTTGATAATTTGTGTCGCACATTGTAATAACAAGTATACGGGTTTTTTAACAGTTAAACATTCATTAACAATCATTGATTATTATATGTGTACTATGTTATTCCCATTACCAGTCATTTTTTCAATAACAATCCCACAGTAATTATTATGTGCATTTCAAATTATATAATAACTATTCAGTATATTACTTTTTTAATTAGAAATACCAAGAAATAAATGCTATAATTTATAAAATAAAAGTGGGGCCGGATTGACCATGCTAAATGGGGCCCGATTAACCAAGGACGCTTTGTCTAGGGGCCGGATTTGTAGCATGGCCGGATTTGCGTGGGGCTGGATTGTCCATAACTCGGTTCATTTAGTTAGAAAAATTAGTCACCTCAGCAGGGATACAAACCCACAGATCCTGTGTGATGAGTGAAACTCTACTAATGTTGCCTCAAAAGCTGGCTCTATGTGGAAACAATTATAACATATATTAAATATTCAAATAAGTCCACATTTGCACATATACAACGTATTCATTCATAAAACCTACAAGAAAAAAGTATCTTCATCGGGTTTTCAGTCTCTTGTTACTGCCAAAACAGTTATCCTTCGGGAAGGAATTTTCAAACCCATGAAAGATACTTACAGTGTGTGCCGTATGCATAAACACTCATTTAGAAATAGATGAAGCGGATCCTTTGTATACAAGTCGCAATCTCAAGATCATTTGCCTGTCACCGCTAAGGTTGTAGGTTTCAGGGCCTTTTTTTCCAGAAATTGGGAAGAGGCCTTAGTCTTTCATTTTGGGAAATTGAACCGCTATTTTCAGCCAAGTTGGGAAAAAGTAGACAGATTTTCGACTAAATAGAAGTCATGTTATCATATACTAATATACAGTATTATTTAACTTAAATTGGACTTAAATGGTGAAATAGGACAACCATAATGCCATATCATTTTTGAGGTTTATGCAGTTTATCCTCATGAGTGCTTCAAGATTTTGTTTATTGAATGTTCTCAAAAATGTACACAAGTCATTCATGATCAGCACTCCCAGTAAGGTAATAGAAGGAGTCGAAGTAACTTGTTCAGACACTTCATCAGCAATATATTGTGACAATTCTTGAGCATTACTACTTGTTGGTTTTGTTTTTTTTAATTACAAAGTTAAAAAGACTGCCTTGATCCTTGTCGTTTGCAGCTCGTTTGACTCATTTTATGTAATATTTACCGTTTTTTTGACAGCATATTCAATCTTTGGATGTTAATGTTTATCTAGTTCGCTTATTTGTAACAAGAAACATTACAACAATCTTCTCAGAATATGTTATATTGTGGGCTGGTGACGAAGAATTTGTTTTATATTGTGGCGTGATTATTAATTTTAAAATCACAATATTCAGTGACCAAAACGCTTTCATATTGACTGGTGTATATTTTATTTACAAATTAGTGAGCACGATTTTATCGATAAACTCATTGCATCCAGTCTGTATATTGACTGGTGTACAAGTTTATTTATAAATAAACAAGCACGATTTGATTGATAAACAGGCGGTAACCAGTCCCTTGCATATAATTTATTTCCGTTATATATGAAGATTCGCTTTGAGAATATTCTAGCCAATACCTGACCATTGTAATGGAGGGTAACGGTATGAAGTTGGGCAGGTTACCAGACTAGTTCAACTCGCGTACTAAGATTGATTCGCCAGAGTACGGAAGAAAACGAAATAACCCGAACATTGACAGAATTTGTATTTTATACAATTTTCAGTTTGAATTTTTGAACAGTATTTAACACATTGACATAAAGCGGTTGTATGTAATCGATGTTTAGTGAAAAATTACGTCAACAAATTGGGGATTTCAGTATGTATTTTGGGAAATTCTTTCATCATATTGGGAAAAAATTAGTTTTTGTTGGATTGGGAAGTCACCGAAGATCGGCTTCTATTATATAAGGTAAAAAGGCCCTGGGTTTGAATCCTGCTCGCTTCAAAAACTTCATTTGAGAAAGTTTGCCAGTAACTTGCAAAAGGACGATGGTTCTACTCAGATTCATTCTGAGGTCTTCCTCTACCAATAAAACGGGATATGCCATATATATCCTGAAATGTGTTGAAAAATGGTGTTAAACCCCATAAAAAAACAAGAAATGTCACTGGTACATGTAAATGTCGCATGCCCCCAAAATGGTCTGTGAAAATAACAATATATTTTTTAACAGGTATTGATGTATCTATGAATATCAAGAGTAATGGACTGACGTTTCAGACTAAGCATGCAATTTCATGTTGTTGTTTTTTCATTAAAGTGTGACCTTGACCTTTGTGTAACCTTGACATCTGATGTAATGGTCTGGGTATTTCTACATCATGACATGCTAATCACTTGTGTCAAATCCTCCATGTAAGACAAAGTTACAGACCAGACATGAAATATGAAACAAACTGAAAGTGTGACCTTGAGGTAAGGTTCTGGGTCGTCATGTTATGTTGATCAATTGATTAATTGAGCCAAGTGTTTTTGAAATCCATCCATGTATGATAAAGTTACAGGACAGACTGAAAAAATCAAACAGGCTCAAAGTGTAGTCATTTAAACTTCAAAGTGTGACCTTGACCTTTGAGTTACAGGTCTAGGTCTTCTGTGTGACATGTCATCATGTCATCTTGATCAATTAAGCCAAGTTAAAGACAAAGTAAAAGACTAGACACGCAATATCAAACAAATTGAAAGTGTCACCTTGACCTTTGAGGAAAGGTTAATCATTTGTAGCAAGTTTTAACAAAATCCATCTATGCATGACAAAGTTACAGGCCAGACACGAAATCTTACACAGACTCAAAGTGTTGTTAAACAAACTTAAAGTTTGACCTTCACCTTTGAGGTACGGGTGTGGGTCTTACTCGTGACACGTCGTTATGTTGATCATTTGTAGCAAGTATTAAAAAAATCCATTTATGCATGACTAAGTTACAGGCCGGACATGAAATCTCACACAGGCTGAAAGTGTTGTCAATGTAGTCAAACAAACTCAATGTGTGACCTCGAACTTACCTTACCTTGAGGTACAGGCATGGTTCTTACTCGCACCACGTCGTCATGTTACGTTGATCATTTGTAGCAAGTATAATTAACAAAATCCATCTATGCATGACAAAGTTACAGGCTGGTCACCAAAAACCGGACGGATGCTGCGATTACTATATGCCACCCCAAATAATTTTTTTTTGGGGGGGGGGGGGGGTGGGGAGGGGGGGGCAAAAATAAGAAAAGAAATAGACGACTTTCCATAAAATATAGCCAAGAATTAAATGATATATTTTGGATGTTGAATAAAGCTATATGTATATCTACAGGAAACCTGAGCTTCTGTTGTCACGTTCCATAGCTAGACCACTATCTACAACACACATACGATATAGAGAAGCAAAAGACGATGGCAATTTGTCGGAGTCGAGCGATTCATCTAGTGATTCCAGTAGCTCCGATTCCGATTCTGATACAGAGCAAGTTTTAATTTATTCAGAATTATTATTAAATATGAATTTGTAATGTCACACTAAGCTCCAATAATATGTTTTAAACTTATATCGGGAATAAATGCTATAAATTTTTAAAAACATCAAATTGTTTTTAAAATGGATAAAATACACATCGTTTTAATAAATAAATAAAATGCAAATGTTTTGGTACATCTTATCCACCAAAAATATGCCAAATCAGTATTTAAATTATAGTGGTAAACGTGAAATGAACTCGAATTCTAAAAATAAAGAGCATTTAAATACCGCTTGAAGACCATGACATTGTCATTGGGACTCTTTCTAAGATGAAATATTTTTTAGTATGTATAAATCTGTGTGATTGCTCAATTTGAAATCAAAATGAATTCACGTGACTTATATAATACGCCACAAAATATGTTGCAATTTTAAGCAGGAAATCTTTTTTAGTGTACTCTAACCTAGGCACGTTATCCAAGTTAAGAAATCACTTTTTAATGTTTTATTTTGGTATGTTTGAAAAAATATACTTTTGGCAATACGGGGCTGGGGTCAGTGAGTATATAGGCATGATATATTGGAAAACATTTTTTTTAGCTAGTTTTACAATAACAAGGTATTAATTAATGCATTGACTGGGTTATAATATTAAAGCCATCTAGTATTATACCGCTGTGAGTAGACCATCCAATCACATGTGGAAGGTTGTGGATTTGATTCCCAGTCGGGTGATACTAAATGCTTGAAAAATGATACCAGAAGCTCTTTAGCTTGAAGCCCCACATATGAAGGAAAGTTCTAGCTCTGATGAGCACTGTGTCACTATAATGTGACTGGGTGGGGTATTATACCATGAGTCTGTGGCATGATACTACAGTGCGGTAGCGCTTAGAATACTGTCTAGAGTAGACACCGTCGCGATATAACTGATAAATTGTTGAAATTGATGTTAAACACCCTACAACAACCATTTATTTTGCATGCTCAACATTTTTATTTATTTTTGACTGCCCTCCAAAAATTAGAAGTTATTTTGATTAAGCTGCTGTAGTTTATTTAACTATTAAATCAGTCATTGGATATGCCAGGCCTGATTAGCTCAGTCGGTTACGCGTCTGACTTTCAATCCATGTGTCATAAATTTAAATCCCCGCCTGGCAACAGTCTTCGTGATGATTGATAAACTACATTTGTCTCATTATCATTCGTCTCTCACCGTTGATTCAAGTGGGAAAGTTATCAGTTACTTGCAGAGATGGGTTGTGCTCAAGTACTGGTTAATCCCAGGAAACAGTGGTTCGGTTAACTGATCGTCTGTTAGCCCTTGATGGCGTAAAAATGATGCTAAATATACAGTCAATCAATTAATCATTGGATGTGATTAAATCATCTGAGTCAAAGGGTTTAGTGAGTTATTCTGACCTCCTATTAGTTTAATCAAATTGAGATATGGAGTATTTTTAGTCATAACAGTTTAGATTGAGAGGATTTTATTTCCAAAAAAAAGTAGAAGTATCCCAAAAATTTTGCATAAACTAAATTTCAATTCACTTAACTTTAATGTTTCAGATTTAAAAAAACAACTCTTAATTTTAAATTTATTTGACAGGACACCTGCAGGGACATCCCAGTTGTCTCCTGGGAGTTTACTGAGTAAATTAAATGAGAAGCCAACCTTGTTAAATGAGCTGAAAGGATTACAAACATCTGGTTCCCGGCCTGAACCTGAATCAATATCTGATCTGATCAAACGAGTACCAAAGAAATCTGCATCAGCCAAAACTGAAAAAGACACCGCCGGAAGTGATTCTCTGAGTAAAAGGTAAAAAAAGATCCATTTTGGTGTGATGTACATGTTGTAGGAGAAAAAAATACTTTGTCATTTAACAAGGGGTCTTTCGTGGACAAGTGGTCTATGTTGTCAACTCAAGTTCACTTCTCTCTAACCGATGAGTTTGTAGGTTCGGGTCTCGCTCAGTCGTAAAAACTTAAAGTGAGAAAGTTTGCCAGTTACTTGTAGAAGGACGATAGATTCTGAGGCTTTCCTTCATCATTAAAATTGGATATGCTATATACAACCTGAAAGGTGTTGAAATAAATACCATTCTTTGTCTTTAAATTAACTATGTTGATGATAATTTGTTTATGTCAGTAATTTCCTTATGAAGATTATTATGTCAGAACCTCTATGCATGTGGCCAAAGGCAAGAGGAGATTATGTCATGGTAATTTGTCCATCGTACCATACTATGTCCCTTAACTTCTCTTGTGAAAACAGTGCAACCTTCAGTTTTTATTCATACTTGACCATGGTACTTGTTCAGCTTGAACGAGTTCTTGAACCAACCAAATCAAAACAAAAACAACAAAATTAAGGAATTTAAAGTATTGGAGAAAAAGAAACAACTGAGTATTGCTTTGCAAACATAGCATTTTCAGTTTCATCCTTTCTAAAGCAAACTTGGTTTAGAATTTTGATTAATAGTATGAAACGGAGGACGCAATAATTGAACTGGACTGGAACGACACTTATCGCCCTTGAATAATTGAAAAATATCCAGGTGAGACTTAGAAATGGTTAATAAGCACGAAAACAGACACAGTGATATATTTTTGAATTGCTGTGATTTGAAGAGAAACAAAAGAGTTGAATGATTGAAAAATGTTAATTTTTGCATTATAAACACTGTAGCTGGTTTCATCCGAACTAGATTTAACTTGGTCACAATGTTTATAAGCATTAAAACTGGACTTATTCTTGAACCTGCCAAATCAAACCCGAGTGAAAATTGTTATGGTACTTGATTGATTAAAAAATACAATAGAACTTCATTGGTTTGAACATGGATGGCAGGAACACCAGAGCTAGCTTGAACCTCATATCTATTCTTGGCTAAATTCCTAATTGTTTTCTATAATTCTGCATCCAATGGCTTGAACACCCCTGGCTGAAACACTTGAACTAGAAATTAGAACCTGCCAACATACTTTCTTATATTTTTCACACCTTCGTGTCGAACGTCTGTTAAAAAAAAGGAAATCAGCTAAATGTTATCTTGTTGATTCACCCAGTTAAAGGTGTGAAGTAATTTTGTGACAAGTACAAAAAGATATAATAATTATGTGATTGTATTTTTAATTGATTGTATTTTTAATTGATTACTAATATGCCTTATATTGGATGCTGCCTGTTGCATTAATGATATCACTTTTCAATAATTTACATGTGTGTGCTTGCTAAAATTACCAGATCAGAGCGGAGGATAAATAAAAACATAAACATACAATTTATATGTATTTTTCCACTGAGTTCATTTGTAATTGTCATGCCTTAACCCATTGCTCCATAAGTATTTTCTTGGACTCTTCCAAATTGGAAGCATTAGTTCACCATGTATCAGCAATGGGTGAATTATGTTTATATTAACTGATATATATATATATATATATATATATATATGCAGAAAGACATTTGCATAAAAATCCACAGATGATGTCTTATTTCACATCATTCGGAACACCTCACCCAATTCTACAAATCAAAAAGTGCCAGCAGTTCCAAATGTTTCCACATGTGGGACTGTCCATAGTCCAGTTATTTATAACCTGGATTTGTCTATATTGTGGTCCAGCTCTTTGGCCTCCGGGTTATATCGAGATTATCCATCATTTGCATCAAGGTCAAGGCCACTGTTTCTTAAACTAGAGAAATGTTTTGTAAATGTGAACTTTAAGTAGATTTAAAATGAATTTATAATTCTTCCTTTCTTTTATCTTTTTATATATACTATTGACATGATTTGTACGTCGAATTGTTTACAGTTCAAACAAGATTTTTTGGATTTTTTTTTTCTAAATCTTGTTAGGTAATTTTTAAGGTATTTGGCTCAAAAATGTTAAAAAAAAGTATAAAAAATATCTCTACAACTTAATTTGGTTTTACATGTATTTCAAGGCTAAACCAAGAATTGCTGTCTGCAGTGGAGAAAGTTGTGGATATTTTGCCTGGCGACAAAAAGGAATCAGAATCGGCTCTGATTGGTCAGCTTCTTACACAGTTCAAAACGACAGAAGATCAGAAGTCGGGAAAACCACCACAAGATGATACGACCCAGGACAAATCTTTCAGGTAATTTCATGCCATGAGAATTTTATGACATGCCTCACAAATATTATTTTCTTATGCACAACTATCTGGTCATGATTCAAAGGTTGAAGGTTAGATGATTGTGTCTCAGCCATAGCTTTGGAAATGCTGAAGGAAATGTCCTGATACTCTGCACAAACGTTTTGCGAAATGAGAAAGTTGATTGCACATAAGAATCAGGGGGCGTTTTTCACTAACCTTCGTTAGTTTTAAGATTTCCATACGAACATATTGCGACACCTAGGAACGTTTCATTTGCTTTAACATGGCTTAACAGCAGGGGGGTAGAAGGAGTTGCTGTTTTTGGCACCTTTCTCTCCCAAAAACCTTTTTGCCCCTCCCCCCCTAATGTAAAAAAAAGATTTCCCATTCCCCTAGAATCAAAAAAAATCACTGGACTAGTAATTGTGACTAACTGTCATAAGATGATCAAGAATAGTAAACACTACCTTTCATTTGCCTTCTTTTTTCATATGTAACCATAAACATTTCAACAATGAAGGCATTCTTTTATGATAACCCTTTTGAAATAGTAATTCCAGTCCTATAAAGAAATCTCTTGAGAGGCATGATGGGATTTTGTTGCTTCTAGTCCTATAAAGAAATCTCTTGAGAGGCATGATGGGATTGTGTTGCTTCTAGTCCTTTAAAGAAATCTCTTGAGAGACATGATAGGATTGTGTTGCTTCCAGTCTTATCTCTTGAGAGACATGATAGGATTGTGTTACTTCCTGTCCTATAAAGAAATCTCTTGAGAGACATGATGATAGGATTGTGTTGCTTCCAGTCCTATAAAGAAATCTCTTGAGAGGCATGATGGGATTGTGTTGCTTCTAGTCCTTTAAAGAAATCTCTTGAGAGACATGATAGGATTGTGTTGCTTCCAGTCTTATCTCTTGAGAGACATGATAGGACTGTGTTATTTCCAGTCCTATAAAGAAATCTCTTGAGAGACATGATGATAGGATTGTATTGCTTCCAGTCCTATAAAGAAATCTCTTGAGAGGCATGATGGGATTGTGTTGCTTCTAGTCCTTTAAAGAATTCTCTTGAGAGACATGGTGATAGGATTGTATTGCTTCCAGTCCTATAAAGAAATATCTTGAGAGAAATGGTGATAGGATTGTATTGCTTCCAGTCCTATAAAGAATTCTCTTGAGAGACATGATAGGATTGTGTTGCTTCCAGTCCTATAAAGAATTCTCTTGAGAGACATGATAGGATTGTGTTGCTTAAAGGTGACATTTCTTGTCCTATTGTTGTTTATAATGTAAATTGATCACTAGGTCGGATAATGCTATTAATTTTGTACAAATAATATCTGAAGCTTGATATCGATTGATCATAATACGGATATCGCACGAGTAAACATTGGATGTTAAGAAGGAAATGTCTTTACAAATTTAATGGGAGAGAAATTTAACTTACTCTGATTGGTTGCGGGCATTTAAAAACGATACGATAAAGTTGCTATGTTCAGTATGTAATAGCATTATAGACGTCTTAAACATGTGAGAAATGACTTTAAAGCAACACACTAAAATCATCAAGCATGTGTGCAACTTGACTAGCTTAAATGAGACTAGTGTAAAGAATATAACTAAATTTTTTGGATTAAATGGAGTCAAAAACATGCCTGTTGACAATCAGCTGGACACGTTGAGTGTGACTATGCCGTTTACCCAACCGTCTTCTCCAGATTTCCAGACAGTCAGATTACAAAAAAGTTCATTTGTGGTGAATGAAAATATGTGTACCGGTATCTGTGTTTTTGAGATTACAGAGTTCTTCAATGAAATGCTTATTTCAGAAGTGAAAAGACTTTACACAATCCTGTTTGATGATGAAGTGTTAAACCCTTTGCTCCATAAGTATTTTCTTGGACTCTTCCAAATTGAAAGCATTAATTCACCATATATCAGCAATGGGTGAATTATGTTTATATTAACTGACAGAGTGGAAAACAGTGCAGGAAGTGTTCAAATTGCTCATTACGAGCAATCTGAACTCTTCCTGCACTGTTTTCAAAGGCCTTCTGTGATTGGTGCGGGAAAACGCATATCTATGGAGTAATGGGTTAATGGTGTTTTTTGAAAATAGAAAAAAAATTGTGGAAAAGTCCTTGAATTTTGTTTTCAATTTTCTGTATGGACCATGAGTTTATTGGTAAAGTTAACCAAATTGTCTGTCAGAGATTTACACTGATGTTGCATGATCCATGATGGTGACAGTTTCTTGCTTAACAGCACTTCATAATTATTATAAAAAATGAGATTGCATATTAGCAGAATTAAAAAGCAATGTAAAAGAGTTATACTTATTTTGCAATTTTGCAAGAAATAACCATATAGACTTGACTTACATCATTGATATTTTCAGTGGCTTGATGGAAGGCTTTACAATTACAAAAACATTTAAGCACCAGGATGAAAGGAGTCTATATCCAGGTAATGTAATTGTATACAATGTACAAGTTTTAGATTTAGGTGTAAAAATTACAATTGAAAAATAAAATTATTAAAATAAATACATGTACAAAGTATCTCATTATCATTAATAAATGTAAACTGAATAGTTCAGTATGTCAGATCCACCAAAATGTGTCAAAATCGATATTGAGTGGTAAACTTGAAACAAAATCCCCATTCTAAAAATAGACAGCACTTAAATACTGTTTGATGACCTTCGCATCGTCATTCTGACTCTAAGATGAAACAATTTTTACTACAATAAACATGTATAATGGATCAAATTGAAATCATGCGACTCATTGAATACGTCACAAAATATGTTGCCATTTTAAGTGATAAATCTATTTTAGTCTAACCTAGGCATGTAAGCCCCTTTTCAATATATAATATTTTGGCATATTTTAATAGATTCTATTTTTAGTGAGTATATATATTGAAAAAAATCTTTTAGCCAATTTTAAAAATTTGAATAATCCTGATTATTTTTATATTTCCATTAAAATTATAAGCTCTTTGAATGAAACACACTGGTATATCCTAATTCACGTATCACGGTATGTCTCTTGGTTCAGTCTTTTTATGGTCTCATTATTCAATCACTCAAAATTTTGACCAATAAAAAAATTATGATTTATAGACATATTAATTGCAAACGTAAAGGCAACTTGTATACAAAACTTTATTTAAATGAGCACTATTTGTATTTCAGGGTCTATGGGTGAGATAGAGACAGTAAATATGGAAGAACAATACAGGCCTCGGTATGTACTGGATCTTTTCTATATAGGGAAGAGTAGTTGTATATTACTGGTTACTGTTTTATTAAGAAAAGTAGCCTAAATAGAACGAAGATCCCAAGATTTTAAGAATTCAGGACAGGTTGTTTCTGTTTGTGATCTTGTGTAGGTTGTGCGACATTTGTGCATTACCGAGTTTAACTGTTGCCATTTATTTCACATTTTGGATTATTTTTGTTGTTATATACATTTTCATGTATTGTTGGTCAGTGGCCGACGTGCTCGTGTTTTCAATGCTTGATTTATCAAAGGTTCAATATATTTTGAAAACAATAATTTTTTTCAAGATTTTTTATATCAGTTTAAATGTAATTAAGATGATATTATCAGTGTAACAATTAGATGTAGTCAGTGTTGTAGAACTGTTTTTAACAATTCACAGGAGTCGAGGGTCGGGTCTGTTTAACGGCGAACCATTGGGAATATTCACCAAGGAAGATATGGAGCAAGTAAAGACAGGTACTGTGTGAAATGTTTTGTTTTAGCTTTAGCTGCCATATTCAGAATTTTGAATTTGTTGAGCAAGGGGGGAAGTATTCTAAGCATGTAAGGTTGTATTTAGGATGTATTATTGTAAAGTTATAATAATATTGAACTTGTAGGATAATAACTTCATTAAGCAAGGTGAAGAGAAGCTATTTTCATCAAAAGTACAATTTAGTTTGGTCCTTACTGGTACAAAATTCAATGTTGAAGGATTTTCTCAAGAGAATTGCAAAGATTAAGAAATTACTGACTGTAACAAAATATAAAACTAGACAAAACATTTTTTTCTGTAGCATTGATTTTCAGATATGATTTGCTTAATTCAGCTCTCATTTATAAAAAACAAAAACTGATTCAATTTATTTAAGATTTGTAAAAAAAAAAGGAAATACTGAAGTCGTAAAACAACGGTTCACAGATCAACATTTGAAATTGTGGAAGAGCCAAATTTGATCTTGAACATTTAAAAAAAAAAAAACAAATGAAAATATTTTAAAATATTTAAAAAAATAATTTCATTGGATACTAAAAAAACGGTAAATTAACTATATTGATTATAAATTATAAATTACCTATATCATCTGCAGATGGGAAGAAAAGTTTGTTTGAGATAGTGGCAGAGGAAGAGAAGGACGAACTGTTGACCTACCCTGCCAGGAATGCTTTTGAAGAGCAGATTCAATGGACCAGAGAGGGAAAGTTTTGGACCTTTCCCATCGATAATGAAGCTGGTAAGCTTAATAAACAAATAATTATTTGTGAACTTCTAGAGTTGATGTGGTATCCATTGTACACAACTAAGAAACATAAACTTTAATTGTTTATGTGTTAATGAAGACATTAAATATACATTGCTGTGTTTTATGTTAATATCTCCATAATTCAAAGAAGGCTATTCTACTTACTGGAGCGTCAAGGTCGTCATCACACCTGTAAAGTTTGGCATGCAAGGCTATATCTCGGTAACCATTGCATGTATCGCATTGAAATTTCACACAAGACTTCCCAGTCATTACACCCACTACAATAATGTGAGTCTGATCACTCTTGCTTGAATACAATGCAAATTATTGCCCTTGTTTGAGTAAGAAATTCTTGTTAAAGTTTTGCATGCAAGTTATGTCAAGTCAATATCTTACCAACTACTAAATGTATTTGGTTGAAACTTAACACAAGACTTCCCAGTCATCACAACTTCTACAAAAACTCAGTTCGATAACTCATGCTTGAATATAATGCAAATTATGGCCATTGTTTGATTTAGAAATTCTTGTTAAAGTTTTGTGTGCAAATCTGTCTCACCAACCATTCAATGTATTTGATTGGAACTTTATGTAAGGCTTAATTGTAGTTATGATATTAAAATGGGATAACTCTGGACAGACAGATTTTTTACAAATAATGGCCCTTGTTTAATTTAGAAATTTTGGTTAAAATGTTATATCTGAAGCAGCCACTGCATGATTTGAATTGAAACTTCATGCAAGGTTCTGCAGTTATAAGACCTAATCAGTTTAGTGAGACAACTCTTGTATTGGTCATCAGTCATGATTAAAGTTTGTACTTTTGTGACAAATGATTAGAATACCGTATATTCCCTAATTAAAGCCCCCGGGGGCGTTACATTTTACAAGGTGGGGGCGTTTATAAAAGATAAAAAAAGCAAATTTAACAACAGTTAAAAATACAATAAACCAATAAAACCATGGAAAAAAACCTTAAATCTGGTTTAAATCCCCGAAAAAATGGTTCAGAATTATTTTAGAGTGAATGAAATAATCGACATAGGATGAAAAAAAGCTAAAAATCTGTATGAAATTACTAGTCTGCGTACTGGAATATCCGAATTTATGGTCATTGTACTCTTCACTTTAAATCACTTGGACGCTTGCTCTTATCAACGTGAAACAATGAGCATTCAGCGTACACAGACTAACCGCATTTTCCGACGTTTTGGAATGTTTTAATCGGCAGGCGGCATTTTTACTAGTATTAAACAGCAAATATGGGGAAGTATTTGTTCAACCAAAAGTTGTTTAGTGGTCACCCAAGATATAAACAATGGGTTAAAGAGTCCAAAGGTAATAAACACTTCGCTAATTGTTGACTGTGTAACAAAATAATCGATCAGGGAAAGATGGACGAATACGCACTCAAATCGCATATACATTTTATTTTTAATTTTCCAGAAAAATAGGTGGGGGGCGTTTATTAGAGTGGGGGCATTTATAAGGGAATATACGGTAGTCAGTCGCGCTGTCTTATGGACTGCTCTTGTTATATATTCACTTGGTTCATTTAATGTAGGTGAAATTTAATCCTTGTTAGAACAAAGCTGGAAAGTTGAATGTTGAAATTGGAAGACAATTTGGTTTAAGAATTTGATGTTTGGTGTTCTTTAGAAAAGACATACTTCTTTATTATAGCTAGTATACTTGCCTGCTTATATTGCAAAAAGATTCCAAGTTTTTTATACAGATCGAGATCATTTTCAACTTATTTGAAATGGCAACCAGTAACTGGAACATTTCTCATATAAAACCTTCAGATCATGCTTACCAAGGAGAGATAATTCTTGCATATGGACAGGGATATCTGGGAATGGATTACCCACACTACATCCATGGGCTTATACTCTCCCCCTGCTATGACGCAATGCCATATGACGCATTCCTTCATAAATGCTGTTATACCCTTGTGCTACTATAAAAATTAAACCAGAGAGAAAATCTTTTAAAATAACTGTTTGGGTTGTATTGCAAGAAAATGTATCTTTCATTGGGTTTTCGGTGTGTATATATATAAAATTCTGCCCCTCTGGATAACTGTTTAAGCAGTAATTTGGCAGAATGTCTTTACCGCCAAAACAATTATCACTTAGGACGGAATTTTTTATCCACACCCCAAACCATAAAAGAAACAAATAATGTTCTTCATGAGGACACTTGTACTTATTGTCTACAGAAGATATGCATTTTATGTGGCGTAAAAAGATTGTGTGGCTTTTTGACCAAAGTTCCAGAAAAACTTTGATATATTGGTATTTGGATTTGTTCAATTTCCATTTGCTTGTTGGATAATAACATTAAGGTTGGTGCATGTTTATAAAATACTTAATCGAGGTCTAGAAGAAGAGTTACAGTCTTGCATGCAGAAGGTTGTTGATTCAATCCTTGGCCGGGTCATACTAAACACTGAAAAATGGTACTAGAACCTTCCTCGCTTGGCGCTCAGCATTTAGAGGATAGCTCTTCGTAATTCTTAGAAAACTGTCTCAAATAAACACAGTCACAATATGACTGAAAGCGACGCTTATCACCATACAACATGTTCTTTATAATATGACACTCATAATACTACGATTCTAATTTTTCTCTCTTGTAGGATGGGAAGAGGAAAAGAATGTTGGATTTCAAGAGCATGTGTTCCTAGACCACAAACTTGTGGACTTCCCAAAGAAGGGACCTATACGTCATTTTATGGAACTCGTTAGTGTGGCACTTTCTAAAAATCCCTATCTCACAGTTCAACAAAAGCATGAACACATAGACTGGTTTAAAGACTATTTCCAGGAGAAGCAAGAATTGTTGGAAGAGCATTTAGGTCAAGATGGTGTAATTAAAAATAATGAAAAACAAGCTATCAAGGAAAATGAGAGTTAATGAGTATAACGGGAAAACACTGGACATGTAGCTGGCGGTTTTTCTTTGAAGTTAGTTTATTAATGAAGGATGATAATTTTATTGTCACAGGAAAAAAAATTGCATTATAAAATCATGTGATATAGTAAAAAATCTGAATATATAGAGATGTGTACGTAGTCTAAGAGTATTATTACATTTTTTGCACTAAAAATATTGAGGTTTCCCATGAATGTAAAAAGGAAAATTAAAATTCCTACTAGGAAATATTTCACACAGAAAGTGATCATATCCCAAGATATTTAGTATTGTTGAATATTTAGCATCATGTTGAATGCCATTGAGGGCTAACAGATGCCCAAACCTTTGGAAAACACATTTTTCTTCATCAGCAAACGAAAATATTTTAAGGTTATATTTGGAGAAATAATTTATATATTAATGAACGTTAAAATTTAAAATATGACTTTATGTTCACATATCTGAAAGTAATGTTGGGTAATGTCTATATAATTATTGTACTTTAATGTTTGCAAGTGAAGATTTACAGATTAAATCTAAAGGAAACATTAGACTTAAAAGTTATTATATTCATCTCTCCAGCTTTAAAAACTTAAAGTTGAGATTTTGTGATCTGTGTGTCCCTGTCTTCTGAAAACATTTTTATGTAGTACACAGTCATACTTTCCATTTTTGGAGGATTCTATTTACACATGCACATAAATGGAAATACCATTAGATCTCCAAGGAGATTCTGAACCTTCCTGTTTGGATCTAAGCTGAGTTGTGGCCCTTGAAATTGTCTAAATGGTTGATATTTGGTATTCCTAAAAGAAGAGACCCCATCTTGTATGATTTTATTTATGGAATGATATCAAATAAACATTTATAAACCATTGATTAGAGCCACCATCTTATAAGATTTCATTTATGTAATTAACATTGATGTTTTTTGAAATTACACAAAATAGTGGTCATATTTTCAGGGTTATGTGCTTTTAAATGTTTACAAATACTGAAAGTAGTGTCCATAGTTGTTTCATATGGACCATCATTGCTCCAAGAAAAATAAATTGGGGACTTGCCGAGGGCAAGTAGATTGAAAAAGCAACTTTCCCTGGCTGTAAAATAACTTGCCCTGATCAAAGGTACACTTGCCAAGATTTTCATTACCAATACATTTTGGGGTATAATATGAAATATGTAATATCTCATAAACATACATATAATTATTGATTGACTGATTGATTTAGCGTCATTTTTATGCCATCGAGGGCTAACAGACGATCAGTTAACCTAACCACTGTTTTCTGGGATTAACCAGTACTCGAGCACAACCCATCTCCGCAAGTAACTGATATCTTTCCTACTTGAATCAGCGGTGAGAGACAAATGATAATGAGACACAATGTCATATATCAATCATTATGGAGACTTGCTGGGCGGGGATTTGACCTCATGACCCCTGGATTAATGGTCAGATGTGTTACCGACTGAGCTAATCGGGCCCGGCTTTTTATGAAGGAATAAGTTAGATGCATATACATATGGACTCTTATTAATGAATCTGGCAAACTTTCCCACTTAAGTAGGTAAATATATAGAGAAGCAACCGACACAATGTCTTATATCAATCATCACGGAGACTGTTGCCGGGCGGGGTTCGAACTCAACCCCTGGATTACATATAATTAAATTTATTTATTTTTATGTAGGGTTATATCCCCTTAACATGCATGTGTAAATCACAAGTATTAGAGTTTGAATAAGATCAGAAGAAATTAGAGAAATTCAAGGAGAAGTGACTACGTCTCTATGAGTATGACCTACTACTATGTTGTATTTAGTCTTTGTTCTTTATTGACTAACTATCATTTCTGTTCTGTCAGCTCAGTGGCAGTGTGGGAGCAGGAGATTGTTTAAAAAATTATTTTAAATATATTCCTCTTCTTTTCGTATGATAACTAACTGTCATAACATACTATGATTGCAATGTCAAGCCTCCAAAGCTATTTAATCCATCCAAGAGAACTTGGCAATATGACAATTAATGTAGTCTTTGAAAGCTTTCAAATATCTAGAAAAGTGTATCGACTATATTTTAAATATTAAAAAACCCCACATCATTTGGCATAATTTTTGTTTTCAATACTATATTTAAAGCCTGATATGACTGTCAAAGAAAATTACACGTTGAAACTACACAACCAAAAAGCAGTTATTACTATAGTACGCCACCCACATTTGTCTTAACCGATTTAAATATCAATGTTCACGTTTTCACAGAAGAAAATTTACATACGGTTCCAATTACTGTAAATCTACAAAATATTTTTAAAATGACCAGAACCTACGCTGACATAACACATAGACCGGTCTATCGCGAATTATTTGCAAAAACCATTATCAGATTTTACAATTGCCACAATTTTAGTGAAGGGAGATAATATTTGTATGCTCTCTTCGTATGGGAGGAAATGATTAATCAATTCAAGTTATTCCCCTTTTAAATTTTGAGGGACACGTGCCAATCAGAACATCGCTCAGCCATTCCGTCAACGTCGTACGTAGTTGGAAATGGTTAAGCGATGTTCTGATTTGGACACGTCATCACCTATTTTTAATTACTTGCTCAGGTGCATGATAAGATGCGTGTACCTTGTTCGTAGATATCGGACCAGTCCTAGTGGTTATGAAAATAGATTAATTTATATTCAAAGCTATCCACCAATCATAGTAGAGGAATAAAAATAGATAATTGAATATGCATGATTTATAATACCAAGCCCGACGGGCAAGTAACTTTGAAAAAGGCACATGCCCGAAACCAGATATGACAATAGGGTTATCCTATTCTTGGAACAATGATTTTTTTTAGATTAAATACATGTAACTGCAACAGTAACGTCACACCACTGAACCGACTTACATGCATACATGTTTAATAGATACAATGGCCATTTAGATAAACTTTCACTTTACATTATTTCTGATAACTTATAAGTATATCTCCATGATGCACATATGAAATTGACATACCCAATATGTATGCAGACACACTTAATTTTGTTTCTGTTTTGGAAAGGGACTTGCTTTGGTAAATATCAAAATAAATTTTGCTCATTTGTTGTCATCCATAATATTAAATGTAAATTTTTAATATTCCTTTTGCACCAAGGTGTTTTTTTTGGCATGATAAAAAAAAAGTCTAATAAAATATCAATATCAAGTTGTATTCTTTTTAAGATTTTTGACACAGTTTTATACCAGAAAAAAACAACAAAAAAATCATGATTTGAAGTTTCATTTTTTTTAATGGTGTCTAATGCCATTTTCAACACTTAAGATAGAACCAAATCCTGCTAATATTTTGCAAACTTTATCACAGGATTTTGTTCAGAGCTGGGCTCAAACCCACCAACATAGCGGTGAAAGGCAAGTGGTTACTGGATGACAGACAGTGCCTTGATAAATCGGAGAAGAGCTAACCTTATTCTGCGAGTAACTGTTAAGTTTTCTCCTTAAGGTTTTGGACTGAGCTTGGCTCAGACCCATAGTCTTGGATTTGAGGTAAGTGGTCATTATGTGGCAGTGCCTTGGACTACTTTGCCCTGTGAACATGAGTGAAAATGATTTCAACACTGCTGTGTGTTCTTTTAAACTAAGAAGAATAACAGCCCTTTTGAGGATCCATCTATAAGGGTTGTCATTGGTGCATTTGTTACCTTAACCCTCCAAACTAGTTACCATGATCGTTAATTTTAATTGTCAGAAATAAATCAACTATAATTATGTATAAATTAAATAATATTTTATTGACATGAACAACATTTCATTTCACATGAATAAAAGGAATGATTTCAACACAAACCAAAATGACATTGAAACTTACTTGTGCAGACAGTGAATCTTTGACCATACGATGTGACCTTGACATATTAAAAACATGATATCTGTCACAAAGCAGGGATTAAAGGGAATAAATCAGGGGGAAAAAAGCTATTAAAATACTAAAAATAATATTTTTAAAATGGACAAAAATCATCTCAAAATCATTAATAAATAAAATCTAAATGGTTTTGTATGTCGAATCCATCAAAAGGTGACAAAATGGAGTGGTAAACTTGAAACGAAATCCCTTTTCTAAAATTGATAGTTCTTAATACTGCTTTATGACCTTCACATCATCAGTCAAACTCTATCTAAGAGGAAACAATTTTTACTGCATGTGAATCTGTGTAATGGATCAAATTGAAATAAAAATTAAATTGTGTGACTCATTTAATATGTCATAAATTATGTTGCCATTTTAAGCGGGACACTATTTTAGTTTATTCTAGACGCGTAGTCCAAGTTAGGAAATCCTTTTTCAATATACTATTTTTAAGTTTTTAGAAAGTTAAATACTACATACTTCTATGATAACATTGTCAAGTGATTTAATGATATATTTAAAACATCAACTTCAAAATAATACATGACCTGTATACAACACCAGTATAGATTGTTGATATTATTTTGAAATTCACTGTAAGTTATACCCAGTACATCTTTTATAAAACCAATTAAAATAATTCTTTACCAATCATAGAAATGTTTTGTTATTCAAATGATATGACCTACACTACACTGCCACATCTGTAATAAGCAACCGTTTGAGGAAAGGAGAGCAGTGTGGTCTCTTGGTCTATAAACTTTTGTCATTTTTAGTCTAAAGAAGTGTGTTTGTTTTTTTGAATATTTGGTATTATTTTAATGCCATCGAGGGCTAACAGGTGAACACTTAACCTAAACACTCTTTCCTGGAATGTTAACCAGTACTTGAGCATGCCTTTCTTCGGAAGCTACTGATAACTTTCCCACTTGAATCAGTGGTGATAAATGAATGACAATGAGATGCAATGTTGTATTTCCATAGGTCAATAATCACTGAGACTGGATGGGCGGAGATTTGAACCCTGCAACCCTGGAGTGATAGTTTGATGTGTTACTGACTGAGCTGATGGGGCCCGACTCTTAAATGATGTGACAATTTCAAAAAGAGTTGTGAGCAAGACACTTTATTTGCATAAGCTAAGAACCTGTTTTATCCAGGATCGGAACATCAGGGATTTGACCACAGCCGTGTGTTGTGTTCTTAGGCAAGACACTATATCTGCTTACTACCAGTTCTACCCAAGAAAGTTGAACTGGGTTTTATGAGTATAAGAACTTCTTTCACAATCAATGTTAATACGGTAAATTTAACAAAGGTTGTTTTACTTGTACATGTAAACCAGAGCATGATAAACAAAAATATAATAGATTTGACTGCTTGGAATGGTGAAGACCAATACTGGTTTTATATTAAAAATACAAAGATGATCTGACAAGTTTAATTCAAATTTGTCATATTTTCACAAATTATCACGAACTAAAAACTTGACATTCTTTGTTGACAAGTCAAGAGCACTAAAGGATGAGTATGCATTTCTGGCTGAAGTACTTATATTGACATGTTCATGTTCATAATTATTGCTATAGGTTGGTTTGTCGTTTACTTTGTTCAAATTCTGAATGCTGTCAGAAGACCGAGGTTGGTATGGTATGGAACAGTTCTCTTCAGGATGTACATGTGACAGAAGGGAATAGTCTATGTTACATTCTGGCGACATCTCCGTGATGACCTTTGGTAATGATTCGCTCCCAGGAAGCAGCTCAGTATGACTGTCTGTGAGTAATTCTTCCTTGAAGCTTGAAATACAAAATGTTTTGTGTAAATAATTGATACTGCGCTGCATAACGATTTTTTAAAGTTTAATTTATCTTATTTTTTAAAAAAAATGAATCAGTTGCATAATCTCTAAGGTTATTTTGTGACGTAATATGTTTCTATGAAATATAGGTGTTATGATTTTATTGATATAGGTTAAAATAAATTGTGTTGCCCTTGGTATGATGTACACACCTGGGCAAGCTAATAGTGTATCTTTTATCAATACCTTCTCATGCATTGAAGATAAGCTTGGTATTTCTAGAACAAATCACTCACCTGTCCAAAAGAGTCTTGGTCACCCTTGGTAATCGGTGCACTGGCCAGCCTAACATTTTGGCAATACTGACATCACATGGGATCATTACGTATGCCGTCTCCTCATCATTTCCAATATCACCACCGGATTGGTTGTCATATGTCTGTTTCACAACAATATTCTCCTCTGCAACTTCAGTAGTCTGCCTCCTTTGCTGTACGTTAGTAACTTTGGCAACTGTGTCTCCCCCTGGATGTGGCTTCCAAACTGTATTATCTACTTGATGTGTTTTGGTATTGACGAGTCTTCTGTTCTGTTGTAACAAATGTTCTTCTTCTTCAGTCACTTCATTATCATCTTTAAATGTATCCATTGTGATACTGTCAACTGCTCTTTGGCACTCATCATCTGCAGCTGTTTGCATGCCACCTATATCCCTTTTCGCCCAATTAATATAATCTGAAAATGTTAAATGCACATGCATGAAAGCCAACAAGTTTATTTTGTACACTTTCCTATTTTGTATAAAATTTAAGGTATGTTTGTTACACAAATATAGGAACACCTTATGTCTCATCTTTTCAAAGAAAAATCCATTTGTAACATTAAAGTTTGTTGAGTTCTGATTAGCAATTACTGTTTGACCCACAGTCACTAAATTTGATCCAAAGTCGTGTAACAGGTATTTTATTGAAACTTTGCAGCATACTTCCTGTTGACCTATGCCTTGATCTTTATGGACTGTTAATTACAAAATAGCAACTTTTTGTGTTGAGCTCTATTCCTTTGAAATTGTTTGGCCGAGACTTATTTGTTTAGAATTTTTTATATTTTGGAAATGCCTGGGTGAGGAAGGGAGGTCCGACCCCCTATCCAAACCTCTAAATCAACCAGTAGAATGAAAATTAGAATTAATTATACCTTTAGACTGTCTCAACTGCTGTTGGTTTGACAGAAACTGCCCTTGAACTTGGGACAGAACTGTATATTTGGGTCTTGGTTTTGGTTGCCCCTGGCTATTTGTCCGGATGTTTCCTGGCTTCAAAGACTGTGGTCTACTTTGTGGGGAGTCTTTTAACACAGGTATCTGTTGAATTTCAGATAATATGTTTGGCAAAAGATTTAATCACATAAAGATGTGTTTAGCTGAGCAGTAGGTCAGTTTTCATTTACAGCAGTTTTTGGGCCAAACATTCCTAATAAAAATACATTGTAGATGTTTTCTTTACTCCAATCTAAACTAAAAAAAAATGGGATGATTTTCCCTATAAAGGATAACCTGTAATACGATTTATATTGGTGTTTCAATTATGTCATTGTTTTATCAAATACATAAAATGTTGACAAATATACCAGTATTAGGTGTTTGTCCCAATTTTGAGATTTGAATATGCTCAAAATATTAAAAAGGTAACTATGGTTTCTTTATTTTTTAAAGTTTAATAATTTCAATGGTTGTGATATGAGGAAGAAAGTGCAGACACAAGTCATTTTATATAGAAAATACAAAAAGTGCATAAATTGGTTGATGTATCTTTTGAATCTTCTTGGAAAGGCCTAAGCTCACATAGGCCAAAGGCCCAAGCTCACATGAGCCAAATGCTCATGGCAAGCATTTCTGATTACTGGTTATCTGTCATCTGATTGTTAACTTTACAAACAAACTTCTCTTAAACTTCAAATGCTAGATTTGTGATATTTCATTTATAGCATAGGCCCATAATACTCTACCAAAAACTTTTGAAATCATGACATTGAAACATCAAACTTTAAATATTTTTTTAAAAAAAAATATCTCGTCGTGAAACTGTTGAAATTATGACTCTCAGGTCAAATTTGACCCCACCAGATGAGTTGAACACGTTGAATGGGGTTCAAATCATTTTTTCAAGCTTAAACAGAGAAATAACTATGCAATATGGTATATTACGATCCTCAAACTTCTCTGTAGGCTTAGTCCATTCAAAATTTTAAAAGAACTGACATGAGAATTGGACGATCACTTTCTTGTTATAATTGACAACATTTTCAACTTAACAAAACTGTTTTGGTTTGCATGTATATCTTGTTTGATTTAATACAATGTAGCAAAAGTGTGTGGCAGAGCTGAACATTCAAACTGCATATAAATAGTATATGAGGTGTGTTAAAAAAATATGTGGATATGCATAAAATTATATTGCCATTGCATTAGAAAATATTTATGTAATGGCTACCTGAAGCAGTCTGATGACCTCAAATTTTTGCATGACCTTAACCATCCAAATGAGGTCTTGTCAAAGTACCCATCCGGCTCTTTGATGTACAACAAACATGTATTTTCACCCAATTGCCATATGCATCTCCATATCACTCTTAAATTGTGCAATGATGCAATGAGTTTGAAATTGAAGTTCATGTAGGTTTGAACGGTTTAACATTGTGCGAACACTCGAAGTCGATGTCATCAGACTGCTCCAGGTAGCCATTACATGTATATTTTCTAGCGCTGCTATGTAACAGTATTCATTATCAATATGAAATTTTCAATTGCACATAATAAAAAAATATTTTTATAGCAATATTTTTGTATTCATGTACTTTATTAAATGTTAAAAGTATTACAAAAGTCTACATATTTTTTAACACACCTTGTACATAGTTTTATGGGTGATATGATGATTAAACATTCCTACCAATAGATTTATATTTGCCATGCAAAGTTATGTAGATACTCCAGTAATCTACTTTACCTGAAAACACGTTCTGCTACTCGACATCTCCAACTTGCGACGTTTCTTACGTGAGCTGAAGACATTGAAGGGTGGCACGTAACCTCCAAACTTATAACTGGGGTTCGTCTCAGGCACGTGCACTGTTTTAGACTGCATTACATGACGTTTGTCAATCCCAAGCCTATCACCATAGGTGTTGAGAAGATCCGGTCTATAGCTGTAATCTGATCAGGTTAAAATGACTGTTAAGTTGTACGGTATGTTTAAAATATCACTTTTTGTTGAATAGTGACCATATGCCCTTATTGCTACTAAAATTAGTCAAACATGTATCATTAAGTCTCTTTATTTTTAAGTATCATTACGATGGTTCAAAGCAAACTGCTTTATTTCCTTATTTGGTTAGATGTAGATAGAACTGTGTTGCACCAAAGTTTTACTATCATGACTGGCTCAGATGATCACTTTTGTAAATTGTTTTTGATTGGCTTTTAAAAACCAATAAAAGTTTGAATTTCCCGCTTGAAACAGAAATTAATATTTAAGCAAAGGTCAGACCATTAAATAATGATTTGTGATAAAAACAAAGGAATTTCACAAACAGTAACACAAATTCAAATTGAAGTGGTGTCAATAAGGTATTAAACCTCATTGCAGAGACTCGGCTAGATGGGGTCACACAGTTCGCTTAGAATTAGAATACCTGTAATGGAACGGAAATAACCCATTTTATCTTTGCGATAAACAGGCTAAAATGACTTGTTTCCCTTTGTTCAAGTTTTGGTTTCCCTTCGTTCAAGTTTTGCAAGTTTCCATTCTGAAGTGAGTGCGTGTGTAACGTCATAAAACAAGCTGCATATCGTAAAGCATTTATTCACCTTAAAATGCTTAAACCAGACTTGAAATCAACATGGATAAGACCAACTTACAGATTGTATTTTCAATAAAAATGTATGACAGCGTTTATATGAGGGCGAGCATTTATTTTGCGGTATAAGATCATTTGGTCGAATTTTGATGACTGATAACTGATATAAACGCTTGTTTGCTTTTGACATCAATTAGTTTAAAGAGAAGGTCACCATTATTTAAACTAGCACTAGATATTGAAATGTTCTGTTCAGTGATATGTTACAGGTAAATTGCTTTTGCAAAAAAAAAGCCGATCAGATTCTGTATGGAGAGCACATCATGGTCGTGGACCTATTTTTTTTCAAAATTATTGATTTCCATATTTTTCAAAGAAATATTAGATTTTGAGTTCCCCACAAAATGTATATAAATCCATATAACTTATAAAAAGTTTTACCAGGGGGATGGCTGCGCATAAGTTGTCCCATTTCTATCCGAGCTTCCTCGTAATATAGTTCTTGGTGGTCTGGGGTCATCTGGGACCATAGTTCACGTAGTCTGTATAAATGGAAAATATCAACCGTGAAAGTGACAGATCTATGAGGCAGAAGAACAGAAACATTCCATAATAAATTACATAACCCGTAAAATAATGTATTCTGTGAAAATTGATAGATTAGAAAAATATTACCCTGCAAAATTAATGCTTTGTTGATAAAGTTAACAGGTAATATTTTTTTAACAATTTCTGACAAAATATATACAATGCAGTCAGAGTAATTTTCTTTATACCATTTTCAACACGCTACCTGTTAGGTATGGCAACCAACATGTTTTGTTTTGATGGGGATGGAATTGCGGAACACCTCTAAATCTCTTAATCAATCTGAAGAGATAAGTAAAAGTATGTCCCTCTTGAAGTAACTAGTATACATTTTCACAAATATTTTTTATCATGACCTGAGTGTTGAGGAGACAACCGCTTTGACCTGTTTGCTACCGAGAACTCGGAAGTATTACAACTGAACATTAAAATTGTTTTAGATTCTGTCAATAAAAAATAAAAAAGATTACGAAAAAAGAATATATTTTTATCATTTACTACATGCACTAACTTGGCCGTCTGTTCACTGTCAGATAGCTGTGGCATCCTCTGTCTGAGCTGTTCTCGGTGGGTGTTGGCAAATATGCTGAAAACATTTATTTCACGAGGGATGGGCCTTCCATCACAATCTGTAAGAGTACATAATGTTTTTTATATGTTCATTCAATGTTTGTTGAGGAACAGTCTAATTGACCACTATACAGTCCACGTTTCCACTCATAAGAGACAATTAGAGCTTATGGGCAAAATGAGTTAATGGTACACTTCACGCTTTTAAAACTCAGTCTACGATAATACACGATTACTCCCCTTGGAAATAAATTCGCCATTTGTAGAAGAAAAGTAACTTCGAACGTCTGCAGACATTTCTGAATTTATTATCGAGAAAAACAAGAATTTATCGAGTAATACTTGGTAAGATACGTTTAAAATGATGTTGAGTTTAAAGGACAGAACAAAGTGCTCTACCTAAAATACATGACAGACTAAGTAGATCTAGAATATACATAAATCGCCAAATTTTAAAATGCTAGTTGTACATATTTTGAAATTAATTTAATTTCAATGTAGCCTAGAGGTTCATTTTCATAATATTATTTTCAAGCTAATGTGAAATTATTGATATAGTTATCAAAGTGGAACGGCTTGTCTCTCCCAACATAATTCACGCGCTAACATACCTGTACGCAATGTAATGTTTAATGATCATATATAAGGGTCAAAGGCTGAACCAGGACTGATTTCACATGGCTCAATCTGAAGGCACACAATTCACACAACCAATACCTTTGGTCATTATGGCCTCCTATGGGGAACCTTTCCAACATAGGTCCAGAACCACTCCCTCGTTAATATGCATTCCTCCCACATTAGTAAAGAAACATTAACAGATGAAAAAAGAACGTAAGAATAATGTGGTTACTACTACACACAACAAAAGAGCTGCATCCCTCGGCAGATGTGCATTCAAACATCTGAAGACCGAATAAACAAAGTTTTTGTGAAGTCGGCAAGATCTATACTGTACTGTACAGCTATACAGTATGGAAGAAAATCATATTTGCTTCTTGAAAACTTGTGCTCTAAAACAGCAAAATATAGAAATGCAACGAGTTCTATTTACCTATCTCTCCAAGGAATTCAGGAGTATATCGTATTTCAGGTGCAGGCTTTGTCAGAAAGTAGCTCATTTTTTTATATTTTTTTTATCTTTCAATTAAATATTCCTGACGTCTTTTACGTCAACGAACACGACATAAAGCAACTTATATACGTCATGATTGCGACATAAGCTATATTAAAACGTCATGCGCATGACGTAGAGTTATGCTTTACTACACGGAAAATTAATTTCGTTAGTAATAACAAATATAAATTTTCTTCTAACAACCGAATCCAACAAGATCCAGATTTTTGTTTAGGGGTGGACTTATCGGGCGCAATACGAAATCTGAAATGGGCACAAATGTTTTTTCAATAGAAACATAGTGGATTATAATAACATTTGAAAGTTTAGTGGAGGTTTGGTGCCCTTTTCTTTAAAGAGTAGATCTGCCATTGATATGAAATGTGCACATTGCACTATCGTTAAATCGTATTCACCCTCCGTAGTCAGAAGTCCTACGCTATCTCCATATTTTGATAATTTGCCCCTATATCTATATGAAATCCAGAATCCGCTCCCGTTGTCCGTGGTACGCTATTTTTTACACATACTCGTTAGGCCTATATCAACTTTTTTTATCTTATAAAAATATGATAATATTAATTAAAATGTATTCTGAACCGACACTTTCCATTTCACACCAAGGGCAGATTCAAATTAAGGACGTATTTGATGTACCTAAAATATGTACAAACTTACTACTTCTAGCATGATGCTGAGTATATTCTACTGTCGCCCAGTGTTTGGTCTTTTTTTAAAGTTTTTTTCTTTGTCGTTAAATCTTTATGTTTCCGGTAATTTTACGCGAAAAAGTTTGTGATGGCGGCACCATCAAAGCAAGCAAGCAAAATTCAAAAACAGCTGAATAGCTGTTTTTACAAGTAGATCATCATCTGCAGAAAGTCAAACGCAGAAAAAAGTTATGTATATTTTGCATGTCATGACATGTGTAAATGATTTTAAATGGATCAGTCTGCTAAAACATGTATACAATTAAAATATCTACACTGCATGGGCCAAACCTTCAAAACGCCGAGATGGAAAGAACCAAACTGGTGGACAAACTGAGGCAAACAAATAACCAAAACAACACTGAAATCTATGTTTCATCTATTTTCATTCAATGTTATATTAAATAAAGATTTAGCCAAAAAAAACATTATGACATCGGCCTGCTCCTAACAAGAGAGTGATGTGCTATGATTGTGATAATAAATGCTCAATGTCTAAATGGCGCTGTAGCGTAATAGGTAAGGCGTGCGCATGTCAATCTAGAGGTATAACGTTCGAAATGTTTATGAAAAAATCAAGGTATTCGTGTTATTATTTTTATCTTTATTTAAAAGAATTAAGTTATAAATGTATATACATTCACTTTAATATATTTGCCCCTTAACATCGATTCCTGGATCCGCACCTGCGCGTCCCCTCTAAACTGAAATCCTTGATCCGCCTCTGCACACGTCTAAGAATTGATCATAGCTTATTCTATGCATTATGTTTATACACAGTGTATAAACGAACTGTACAGTCACTTGGACATTTTGAGTTTGTACGGTCATTTGTGAGTAACGAAGCAAGAGATTGCTTTCTTGTCCATTGGCTCTCCTGTGCTGGTAAGTTAAATCATTCTTACAAGTTATTGCTGTTCAATATTCATTGTTGACAATTCATTGTTGTTTCCATCAAGTTTTTCGTATACAATCTTCTCGTGTCCCTTGAGATTAAACGTTCGTTTTGGACTGTATTCACAGTTTGAACACTTACATTCAGTGGCCACTTCAATGAAACTCTCATCTATGCCTTCAGAATCAAATGAATCGTCCATTCTGTGATTATCTGCATCAAACTACAACACATTAATTATTAGGTCTCACAAGCGATCGTACAGTGAACTCACAATTGACATTACAGAAGTACTTTCCTTATAAAAATAGTAGAGACAAATGACCGTACAGTGTTTCTTTGACCCTAATTGGAAATATTTGTTTTATTATCATAAGCGGGTATTGGTCAAATAATGTCACCATTGTTAACCTATATAAAGTTGAAATTGTTAGAGAAACATATTTTCAAAACAAAAAATTGTGTTTTACACCATCAAATGGAATTATGGAAGACGAGTAAACGGTACGATGGATTCGGAAAACTATCGATATCGGTATGGAAATTCTATTCATGCATTGATAGGAAACAAAGGCACTGACAACTGGTTTATTGGAAGGCTATTATTTTAATTTAAGACAATTAGTACAAGTAGAAATCTTTAAAAACTTTGTAAACATACCTGCACAACCGCCGAAACTTTCGAACGCCGTCGCTTCGTTCCTCACAAATGACTAGGTACTAAACTCGATATATCCAAGTGACTGTACAATTCGTTTATACACTGTGCTACTGTTCCTATTGGTTGATCTATGTTTGTTCTCATTTCTTCTCTAGCATTAAAGTGATTTTCACATTGCAGAAGATAATGTTGTATTGTTTCGGGATGTCCACATTGACATAAATGAGAGTAATGAACACAAATTTTACGCAAGTAGCCTAGCCATTTAGTTTTGCATAACCCATTCTAGTTTTAGAATTTTTGCAGTAAAGATTTCTATTAAGGAAGTCAAGGTAAACTTTAACATATACATTAAATAGTTTTATGGCAGTGTGGAAAGCGAACTCTGTCGGATAATTGTTTATCAAACGCGGCGCGCCAAACCACGTGTACGTAACGTGACGTAAAAAACAATGTCACATGACCTGACGTTCCTCATGGAAACGGTTGTTTAGTTACCGATTGTCATTGGAGGTGAACACACACACTTTAACAAGCGCTGTGAAAAACTTAAAAAATGACGAGAAGTAAACAATTTACAACCTGGCGAAATTCCAACTAGTTCCGTAAGTATAGTGAACTTGTATATTTGAAGTTGTTTTGAGAAAATATAAAATAATAACAATAATTAAACGCAAATATGTCATGTGTAACATACAAGTCATGGGTGGGGTAATGTAAATTGTTGATTTGTTTTTAGATAATGTTAATGAAGCTGGCTGTAGGGCGGTACTTGCGCATCCCATCTCACTCTGAAAATTAAGTGTATACATCGGAATTTTTAGAAATTTAGGATTTAGGTGGTATGATTTAGACGCAAAATTTAAGATTAGGAAAAATATTGGAATCCAAAGAAATTCTAAGAAAATATGTTTTTGGTGATCTGATTACAATGCGGAATTAAGTTTATGAAATTGATTTGAATTTAAAAATGATTGTAATAATAGATGATTTTAATGTTATGGTTTCAACGCAAAATGTATGCGTATTAAGAGTATGGATTATTTTAGGAAATCTAATAAAAGTTGATTTTGGTCGACTGATTTCATTGCAAAATTTATGTGTATAAAATAATGGAAATATATTTTGTTACTAATAATTTCATTTTCATTTACCGCTGAAATACAGATCTACCAATTCGATGGTGTAGATTTTCTGTTCATGCAGACGACATACCAATATACCTCAATTTATGTAAAATACGTGTTACTTTTAGGTATACATCGTTTCTGATATATTACTGCACATTTTAGAATAAATCCCGCTCTATGTTTGCTCTGCAAGATGTATGTTGTGATAGTTTTCTGTTTTCTATCTTTCTCTTGCCACACATTCAGAATTGTCGACTATAATCCGTTTTTATGTGCACTCACTGCATGTTGTTAATATTCACGTTTTCTGAATATTACTCCAATTGTTTGTTTACTTTATTTATGTTTTGTTTATAATTTTGTAGGCTTGTTGCTCCAGTTTACGACTTATTACTTGGCAGTTTCAACTTAACTTTTGGCATACTATGTATGTTTGTTGTCGTGTGTATTTAGCCTAAAGACACATACCTCAATAACAGCGAGATATATACATACTGTATGGAACAGCTAACCCGCCACTTTTGTAGTTTCAATATATTCGTTAAACAATTAAGTTTGTAAACGACACTGGCAGACATGTATTGGTTTTACAAAGCTAAATGTTCCTTCTTATTCAAGTCCAATTTTCAAAGACATTGCTGAGACTTATTTTTATAAAATACATAAATGTCAGGGAGATGCACATAAAATGTCCAGTGGCGGGTTAGCTGTTCTGCTCAGTATATATGTAACATATATATGTATGTTTTATAGTTGACGATATGTGTAAGGGTGTCTTCTTTAAACGGTTGTTATCTATATGTGAATGCGTACGTGCGCGCGCGCATTTAAGTGTATGTGTGTTCTCTGATTGAAAAGTGAATGTGGGCTTGCGCGCGTGAGTTTGTGTGTTCTCTGATTAACGAAGTGTATACAATTTTTTTGTCTGCTCTGATTGATATATTTTGTGTCGTCTGTTTAACACTGTATATTTTGTGCTCTGCGTTTGTTTGCAGACTCTCTCTCCTTGTTGGTGGTGTCGAGATTTCTATATCCATTACTCGATGCTCGTATCTAGGAGATCGTCTCACGACCCTAGATTCTCGTTTCTTGTAGAGGAGGTTGAAGGTTACTATCATCTCTTTTTCCTTCTTTTCACTATGCCAAGGATATTCATTCTTTGTTATGTTACAAGAAGTTAAGGACCTATATTCTTTGCTATGTTGAATACATTATTCTTTGTTATGTTAAAGAAAGTTAAGGACTATATTCTTTGTTATGTTAAGGACATTTGTTCTTCGTTATGTTAAAGAAAGTTAAGGACCTATATTCTTAAATACATTATTCTTTGTTATGTTAAAGAAAGCTAAGGACCTATATTCTTGTATTCTTTGTTATGTTAAATACATTATTCTTTGTTATGTTAAAGAAAGTTAAGGACCTATATTCTTGTATTCTTTGTTATGTTAAATACATTATTCTTTGTAATGTTAAAGACAGTTAAGGACCTATATTCTTTGATATGTTAAGGACATTTATTCTTTGTTATGTTAAATACATTGTTCTTTGTTATGTTAAAGAAAGTTAAGGACCTATATTCTTTGCTATGTTAAATACATTATTCTTTGTTACGTTAAAGAAAGTTAAGGACCTATATTCTTTGCTATGTTAAATACATTAATCTTTGTTATGTTAAAAAAAGTTAAGGACCTATATTCTTTGTTATGTTAAGGACATTTATTCTTTGTTATGTTAAGGACATATATTTTTTGATATGTTAAAGAAAGTAAACGACCTTATTCTATATAGTGTAAAGCCAATCACCTACTCCAATTGTTACCACGTCACCGTACAATATGTAGAAGTTTATTGGAACCAAATCCGAATATCTGACATTTATTTCATGCTATGTTAATGACCTTTATTCCTTATTGTGTTAAGTAGCTTTATTCCTTCCTTCTTATATCAAGGACATTTATTCTTTGCTTTGTCAAAGACTTAATAAAAATGTAAACAGAATAACACCATACTAACTCTGTCTAAAACTACATCGTTGGTTACTTTGTACACATGTTAGACCATTACAATATACTTACTTCTATATAACACACACTGTTTGTTTTCCTGATGTTGTATTACGTCTAATTGTACCAATACGTGATTAATTCCGCTGTGAACTACGTGCACATAATTGTCTATGAATCAGATGTCAATACTGGGCCTGTGTGATCTTACTTTCTAACTCGGTGAACATTACATGTATCATGTCTTTCATTTCTTTCTAATAATTAGTAACACCTAGCTGACAAGTCAGTTATAATATACGTTAGTTTCGTTTTCTTTCAGATTTGATTGTCAGACTGCATATCAGCTCTGGGCAATCTCTCGCTGTCTACGGTGTGAAGAAACATCTGACGGGGAAAAGATCGCTGCAGCAGATGGTGGGTATTAACAATGTTATCCGTATGTCGCCCCCAAAACGACGGAAACGCCAACCCAGCTTACCACTTGATGATCCTGTATCTGAATGTTCCCTGCACAGTCAGTTGGACAGTGAAGATATTGTCAAACAACATCCTGCAAATGAAATTTGAAGGTGACTCGCACCGTATATTTGGCAAAAGAAATATTATCAAAATATCTCCCCCAAAAATGAAATATGACAGCAAACCACAAAGAATGTTGAGCAGTGGAGATATCTTAAAAGTAACTCCTGCACAAGCATTTAAGTCAGAAGAGGATTCACAAAGTAGCTTATGCAGTAGAGATAGTGTAAACATATCTCCTGCACAAGACTTAATTGAAGGCGACCAAAACAGAAACTATCCCTTGCAATAGAATTGAAATATGACAGCAAACCACAAAAAATGTTGAGCAGTGATGTAAGAGTAACTCTTGCACAAGAGTTGAAGGCAGCAGCAGACAATCCACAATGCAGTAGAGATATTGTAAAAAAATCTCCTGACTCACAAATAGAATTAGAAGGCGATTCACAATGTATGCTGAGCAATGGAGATACTGAAAATATCAAATCAGCAATAGACAAGCCTTTGGACATTGACCTAAAGCACATACAACTTCAGGAATCCAATGGCATGGACGATGAGTTAGACCTAGTATATTGTGATAAACAATTCACACAAAAAGATATTTCCCTATCTGCAAAGATAGAAAAAGAAATCTACACAGCGTTGTGATCAAAATGTTGAATCTGGATCCTTGACAAAGATCAGCCATGGACCAAATTCAAAGAATTTGCTCATATCCCAAACAGATAAAGAATCAAAAAGGGTGAGTCTGAAACCTGTTGTGAAGAAGAGATATATTCCTGGACATGAAGTCGACAGTCCAAACATAAAGGTCCATCTGATGCTGCTGAACAAATTACAATAACTGAACTAGCTATCCCCAGGAAGATATTATTTCTGTGTCAAAGTAAATATCGGAACACAGACCAAATGCGAAATCATCACGTATGCATTGGGTCAATCCTAGCATAGTAGCTAATGATAGGTCGAATATTCAGCTAAGATCAGAAGAAAGGCTTACTGGTGGAAAGACCGCAAAACGTCTTTTCACATTTGAGTAAAACACAGATGAAACGGAAATTCATCTGTAAAGCATGCCGAACCTAATTTGTCAGGAAGACATACATCGAGGGAAGTTGTGAAGCCCGAGAAAATAACCTTCACTGAGCCTAAAGTGAAACCTCGCCCCCTGGGAAGTACAACCAAGGTACATCCAATAATGCAATAGATCAACCCTCACAGACTAGCCAGCGGACGGGCCATTACAAATAACAGATCACTGAAACGAGAGAACAGCCAGTCCATAGAGGAAATGCCTCACAAGTATCAGAAACTCACAATGTCTGAGCCTGATAGAAAATACCAGAGACAGCACGCTTCCACGGCTTCTCTGTCAAAGGAAGCCAATCCAATAAAGAAACCAGATGTTGGTGCGACTTCACTGAAAAAGGGCAACAATGGACCTGCCGTTAGGAAACCATTCAAATTTGTGAAAATCACTTATCCCTGATTTTTATGAATACATCAAAATTGCCCCTTCATTCAATAATATTTTGTGATTATTTTTCAATTCCCTTTTGTTTAATATTAATTAATTATTTCCAATCATAAATTAATGAATATTTGTCGTAAATCAAGTTTTAAAATAAAGAAAAATGAACTCCTGTTACAGCGTGATTTGGCTTTATTTTGTCTGTATCAGGTTAAAGGTATTTTGAATTAATTACGTTAATAATTATAAAAGACTTGAACTGAATTTTAACAGTTAAGCAATATACACTTGTGCAGGTGCCCGTCTTAATCACCTCGATGCTTTTCTTAGAATTAAAGTTTTAGATATTCAAGTATCGCTTAGATATGTTCCTGGTTTAACACTTGAATTTATTAGACTCTTTATTATAAAAACTGCTTTATTATTTGACAAAATAAATAATTTTTTATAACGTTTGGAAATGTTATTAATTTTTATGATATATCTGTTCTTTTATTGCAGAAAATATTGCCAGAGTGTATCAATTTTTGATTATGTTTTCTATCTCTCGTATTAATATCCAAACTAATAACTGGAATGATGATAATAATAATAATAATAATAATAATAATGATGATGATGATGATGATGATGATGATGATAAAGATAATACATGCAGTGATAATGATGTTGATAATGATGATAATATTGATGATAATAAAGATATAAATAAAAATAATGATAATAATAATAATGATATCAAAAATAATAATAATGACAATTATTATGATGATGTCGACGATAATGATGACAATGATGATGATGATGACAATATCAATAATTATATCACTTAATGTTTACAGTGATTATAAAAGTTTAATTCATCAGCAGTTGAGTATAAAATCCGCTCAGGTTTACATTGGTGTATTGACCCTGGCACTGCTTCATTGGCTATGGTATGCAGGCATGTGAATATGATTTGACATATGCTTAAGTTTCAAACTTTCGTATCAATTTTATAAAACCTTTTAGGGGAATTTTTGTTTCTGTGATATGTTTTAAATTACATTTTTATAAAATATCTTTCCTATGTTACTTTTTTCTCAAATTGATAAGTTCAGCACCAGTAATATGATTTGTGAACATTCATGACAAACATTTTATTTCAGTTCAAAATGTCCAAACTTACCAGTTAAAATAACAAGAGGCCCAAGAGGGCCTGAGGACGCTCTACTGACTCATAGTGGCCATAGCACTTTTTGAAATTCTACTATGCAATAGAAACATTGGGGCGGGGTCATTTTTATCTCTAAGGACATCATTTGAACAAATCTAACAAAACTATAGTTGGTCATCATTACTACATACACATTTTGAAAATCTGTTGGACCGTTCATGAGAAGAGATTTTTTAAGTTTTGGACTATTTTTAGTAATGATGGCCATCTTGAATTTTAGATAGAAAAAATAAATCTTTTTTATAGTCTTCTATGCAATAGAAACATCCATGTGAAGTTTCAGTTTAATTGGCCTTGTGGTTTCAGAATAAATGAAAAAAAAAAGAGAATTTTCTGTTTTCCCGCAGTACCCCTAAGTAAAATTCTAAGTCCCCTTACAGGGCCCCTATATATTTTAGCCCCTAAATTCTCATCTGCAATCAAACCCCTACACTTAGGGATAACTTATATCAAATATGTAAAAATCTGACATACCGGTTCTTAAGAAAACAATTTTACTAATTCCCAATTTGTACCCTTTTGGGGCCCCTACTGACCCCTTAAGACATAGGAACCCAGTCATTTTTACAAATCTTAACTTCCTTTACCTAACAATGCTTTAGTGAAGATAAAGGCAAAATTATTTCCATTTAAAAAAAAAAAAAAAATATTATATTGACATGTGTCCCCTAATTGAACTCTCGGGGCAGGGTCATTTTTAACGCTAGGGACACCATTTGAACAAATCTAACAGAACTATCGTTAGTCATGATTACTACATAAACATTTTGTAAATCTGTTGGGCCGTTCATGAGAAGAAGATTTTTTAAGTTTTAGACTATTTTTAGTAACGGTGGCCATCTTGAATTTCAGATAAAAAAAAACAAAAAAACTTCTGTACAGTTTCCTATGCAATAGAAACACCCATGTGAAGTTTCAGTTTAAATGGCCTGGTGGTTTAAGAACAGATAAAAGAAAAAGAGAATTTTCTGTTTTCCCATAGTATCCCTATGTAAAATTCTAAGTCCCCTTACAGGGCCCCTATAAATTTTAGCTCCTAAATTCTTATCTGCAATCAAACCCCTACACTTAGGGATAATTTATGCAAAATATGAACAAATCTGACATACCGGTTCTTAAGAAAACGAATTTAGTAATTCCCAATTTTTACCCTTTTGGGGCCCCTCCTGACCCTTTAAGACAGTGGAACCCAGTCATTTTTACAAATCTGAACCTCCTTCACCAAACAATGCTTCTGTGAAGATATAGGCAAAATCATTTCCATTTTAGAAAAAAATAATAAAAAAATATTATAATGACATGTGTCCCCTAATTGAACCCTCGGGGCGGGGTCATATTTAATCCTAGGGACACCATTTGAACAAATCTAACAAAACTATAGTTGGTCATCATTACTACATAAACATTTTGAAAATCTGTTGGGCCGTTCATGAGAAGAAGATTTTTTAAGTTTTGGACTATTTTTAGTAATGGCTGCCATCTTGAATTTCAGATCGAAAAAAAAAAATCTTCTGTATAGTCTCCTATGCAACAGAAACACCCACATGAAGTTTCAGTTTAATTGGCCTTGTGGTTTCAGAGAAAGTGCTGCTGACAGACGACAGACGTCAGACGACAGACGACGGACGACAGACAACGCACCATCGCATAAGCACTTCTGGCCTTTGGCCAGTAGAGCTAAAAACGGTCTTTTTAATGCACTTCCTGTCATTATATTCTACCATTGTATGAAGTTTGATGAAATTCCATCCAGTACTTTAAAAGTAATGCTCAGGACAAGGGAAATATATCAAAGGGCAATAACTCTGTAATTAGCAAGAATAGTTATTTTTCTTGTACACTGCACTTCCTCTCATTATATTCTACCATTGTACAACGTTTGATGAAATTCCATCCAGTACTTTTCAAGCGATGCTCCAGACAAGGAAAATTGCAATGGACAGACCGACCGACAGACCGACCATAGGGTGACTCCAATATACCCCCTCAAAACTTCGTTTGTCGGGGGTATAATAATATAATTAAAATTGCCAGTTCAAGTATTGCTATTTTACAAGATATTAACAAAATATAGCTGGCATTATTTTAAATCAATATTAATGTGTACATACGTTTGATTACATGTTTCATAAAATCTGATCATCTAACATGTGAGATGATCTGTGCTGGTTAAGTATTTCTAGCAGGTTAAATATTTATAGTAGGTTATGTATTTATAGCAAGTTAGGTAATTATAGCAGGTTAAGTTTTTAATGCAGGTTATGTATTTATAGCAAGTTAACTTTTTATAGCAGGTTAGGTATCAATAGCAAGTTAGGTATTTATTGCAGGTTAGGTATATATAGCAAGGTAACTATTTATAGCAGGTTAATTATCTATAGCAAGTTAGGTATTTAAAGCAAGTTACATATTTATAGCAGATTAAGTATCTATAGCAGGTTGAGTATATTATATGAAGTTAGGTATTTATAGCAGGTTAAGTATTTATAGCAGGTTAAGTATTTATAGCAAGTTACATATTTATAGCAGATTAAGTATTTATAGCAGGTTGAGTATATTATAGGAAGTAAGGTATTTATAGCAGGTTAAGTATTTATAGCAGGTTAAGTATTTATAGCAAGTTACATATTTATAGCAGATTAAGTATTTATAGCAGGTTGAGTATATTATAGGAAGTAAGGTATTTATAGCAGGTTAAGTATTTATAGCAGGTTGAGTATATTATAGGAAGTAAGGTATTTATAGCAGGTTAAGTATTTATAGAAGGTTGAGTATTTATAGGAAGTCAGGTATGTGTGCCAACTTAACTAATGATATTTAGTAAAGTAGTTCTAGCAAGTTTATAATGTTTAGCAAGTTATGAATATATGGCAAGTTAAGAATTTATGGCAAGTTAAGTATTTATAGAAAGTTAGGTATGAGTGCCAACTTAAATATTTAGTAAGGTAATTTATAGTATATATATATATATATATACACTGACAAGTGGGCTGTTATGTGGGCCTTGGATCAAACCTCAGTATGGGGTATCGGTGGTACCCCACTAATCCAGAATGTAGACCCCATTATTTATATACAATTTTATTTATATATATCCCATAAAAAGGTTTTCTTTATTTGAAAATATAAATGGAAAAATGGGGTCCTCAGTGAAAGTGGTCAAAGGCGCCGTCATCTAATGACCGCTTAACTCTCACCACTGATGTTGTGGGTTTGAGCCCTGCACAGTGGAAAAACATTATGAGAAAGTTTTCCAATTACTTGTGGAATTACAGGTAAGGTGAAAATTGCTCAATGGCGTTTATATTGTGTTAACCATTTTCTTCATATAGACGCCTTTGGACACCTCTAATATAGACGCCTTTGGACACTTAATATAGGAGGCTTTTGAATTATCGGGTGAATTATGTTTATATTAACTGACAGAGTGGAAAACAGTGCAGGAAGTGTTCAGATTGCTCATTACGGGCAATCTGAACTCTTCCTGCACTGTTTTCAAAGGCTTTCTGTGATTGGTGCGGGAAAACAAGTATCTATGGAATAAAGGGTAACAAGTCAAAACCACTAATTTGAGGGCAATAACTCTTGACTTAAATAGTTGGATCTGGCCCATTATCGAACTTGTCCAAGATTTTGTGGTCATATACAATTTGACCAAGTCCGATTAAGATTGCTCAAAGAATGAAGTATCTGTCATGTTAACAATGCAATTGTGAACGGATGGATGCTGGGTAATCACAATAGATCACCTTCAGCCTGTGGCTCTGGTGAGCTAAAAATGCCGACTACAATGCCAATACACTGATGACAATAACTCGTCTTCTTGATTTTTTCCAAAAAGATGAGCTAATTGGTTACCAACAAAATTATGTCAAAGTTGTATGTGTATCAACAGTATATCATATTTTATAAAAAAAAACTATGTTTGGAAAATAAAAAGTACTGAAAACATTAGAATCATACAATTTCTTTTCCGAAAAAATCATCCTGGCTCGAGAATAAAGCAGATATGAATAGCTGACCCACCCTAACACAAATCATCAACAAGTCATAATAAACATTTTAACAATGTAGATATTGGTAGGTCATAGTTTTTATTCAATAATTTGAGATTGAATTAGTATCAATTAACACTAAATCATATATAGAATTTTGCATATACAGTTAGTGACCAGGGTTGCTGCTAGGAGAAGCGGTGAGATACTCAGCATTATCATTGGTGAAGTGTGTCTACATAAATAAGCAGTAGCAAAAAGCTTCCTTTTTATTTGGGGGGGGGGGGGGTATCCATCGATAAAAACTTGCAGTTACTCAACAACAATGTCTAAGAAGTAAGGTGCATTATTGACTGTACTAAGATTTTTTATAAAGTGACCATCTGCATTGAAGTCCAGGGCTTAGACATATTCCAACAGCAAGTGACACAACACCGTTACGGTTTTAATTGGAATCAGGCCATCAGGAAGTGTGACTTTCATATCAGAATGTTGGGATGGTAGGGCTAGTGATAATAGAATAACAATTGACAGCATAACCATTGATATTTAGTCTGTACCGCGGGACGTTGTCATGGCAGACAGGGCTTACCCTGAAAGAAAATTTTGCACAAAAATGCGTCAAACTGATCATGCCTTCATTAACAAAGAGTAAATCCCAGCTTTTACCAGCAGAGGTTGAACAGAGTTGTCACATTTTTCCTGCCAAGATTCATGTTGAATGTGTAATAAGACGATTGAAAGACTTTCGCATTATTAGTGGAACAATGTTTATATTTCATTTATGAAAGGTCATAACACATCGAGGGCTTAGTGCAAAAAGGCTGTAAGTGAAATAGGTATCTTTTTACCACGGTTAATCGCTTTCTGTGATTTTTTTTTTCAAAATCGAGCCAGTGGTTTATGACAAGGAGATTTTTTAAGTTTTACCATAGCTATATAGAGTAAACTAGCCCCACGAATCACAACAGCTTGAACAAAATTGTAAGAGGGTCACCCAAGGAACATTTCTGTGAAATTATACCAAAATTGGGGCAGTGGTTTCAGAGGAGAAGTTGTAGGAAGCTAAAAGTAGCAACAGACACAGGGCGATCCCAAAAACTCACCTGTGAGCCTTTGGCTCAGGTGAGCTACAAACGTGTACTGCACCTGGGTGCTAAGATAACTGGTTTAGTATTGTGCTAGATCAGTATGCCTTTCTGCAGAATAAGGTTGTCTCAGCCGATTTTGGCTAAAAATACAGTGTACTTAATATAAACAACTTCGAGTGATTAATATTTTAATTATAACCAAGAAATTGATCTTAATAAGCTGTGCACTGGTGCTTGTTTTACCTCGTAAAAAACCTTCATTAACAAGTTATCATAGTCGGAAGTTTAACAGTTTGTCAGTTTCTACTTATTTAGCCAAAATTTTACATTTTTGACGGAGTGGTACATTTAAAAATTAAATATAATATACAATATAACGACAAAAAAAAGTCGGGCCCAATAGCACATTGGATAGCACTCAGATCTGTTAATCAGATGGAGTTGTTCCTGCATGGGTTCGAGCCCCGGTCCGGCTATATTTCTTTGTTATGATTTGACAAAAGACATTGTATCTTGCATCATTCGTTTTTCACCGCTGTCTCGTGCGAGAAAGTTGTCAGTTACTTGCAGAGAAAATGTGTGGAGTACTGGTTAGAAATCCAGGAAACATGGTTAAGTTAACTGACCACCATATATGACTGAAACATTGTTGAAAATTGGCGTTAAACTCAATACAAACAAACAAAAATGAAATAAAATAATAAGATTTTTCAGATAAAATTAGTTTTATTTTAAACTTACAGTATTTTGTTACATTTCTCTGCATTTTTAAATTATAAGCCAACTTAAAAACTATTTTATTGACTGAAAACATCAATTCTGACTTGGATTTGATAACACACCCAGATTGCACATACCGAGGGCTTTGCAAATTGTTCAGGAGGAGGAAAAAACTGTTTTTTATTTTCTTCTTTAGATATTTTTGCTAATATTTTAAAAAAATTCAAAGGAAAACTGCATTACTTACAATATCAACAAGTGTTATCAATTAAAGCTTTAATACAACTTGATTTATTTGTAAAAGTTTGAGTTACAATAGTGTTGCATTGAAAATTCAATAAAACTGAATTTGTATTTGGTGCAAAACTATTGTAACTCAAGTTACAATAGTTTTGCACCAAGTTTTATGAGATAAATAATTAATTTCTAAGTTTAAAAATATTGTAACTCAACATAAAACTGTTTAAAATGATGTTGTTATTAATCCAAAACCAATTTTAATTCAATTAAAGATTAACACAAATATATAAGAAGTAAAGGAAATAAAGAAAAAACATGTTGTTTTCATTCTTATACATTTATTGACAAATTTTTACCTAGGGTGCAATAGGCAGTTGAGATCAAATTGCATATTACATGATTGTTTTGGTTAAAACCTTATTTTTAGACAAATAGACAAAAAGATACCTGTGTTTTATTTAGTTAAAAATTTGAGTAAAGTTATCATTTAAATTTAAACAAGCGGTGAGTGGGCCCACTTTACCAACATCAACAACTGTACCATCTACATTCGTCATACTAACTCCAATTCCAACTGCACCTTCAAAATCCATCAAACCAAATTAATTAAACACCTTTTAGTCTTCATACATGTACCAACTCCACCACCATGGTACTGTACCCTTTACACCCACCAAACCAACATCATCAACACTACACTCTACATTTAGTATACTAGCACCATTTCAACTACATCCTCAACATCTGCCAAACCAAATCCATAAGACACTGATCCTTTATATTCATTACATGTATCCACTCCATCACCATACCAACTTAACTATCCACTGTACCTTCAACATCCACCATACCAACCCTACTACACATTGCATCCACTACATCTATCATACTGGTCTAATTAACTGCTATGGTAAACCATTACACCCACCAATCCAGTACCATTATCCACTGTAACATCTACATCCACTATATGAACTCCAATGCTCCCTCTACATTACTCCATTATATTAGGTACTGTATTCTCTCTACCAACCATTATCTTTAATACCAACCGGAACCCCATTACTTACTGTACCCTCTACAGAACTAGATGTACCCTCTACACCCGTTATACCCCCTATACAACCAGCTGTACCTTCTCCATCCACAATACCAAACACATTACCAGCTGTACCCTCTACATCCATCATACCAACTACAACACCCTGATGTACTCTCCTGATCCATCATACCAACTACACTACCAGCAGCTGCTGTACCCTCTAGATCCACTTTACCATCTCAGCTATCCACTGTGCACTCTGTATCCACCATACCCCATACCAACCCCATTATCCACATTGTGCTTCATTCAATTGGTGTAATTAGAAGTTAACTCTGAGAAACCAAGGTTTATCGATATCTAAAATATTTTGTTTTGGTTCTTTAACAGCCATTTTAAAATAATTAGATTCTGTCGACTTCTATTACTGATATATTAAAAAGAATAATACTGAGTGTACCAGGTAATTAGAATAATATCTCATTCTGGAAGTATTCAGAAGAGATATATTGGTTTAGTAAAGTTATAATTGGTATAAATTAAAAAAGTGTGTTGAGTAACATTGTTAGATTGGATGGCCTTTTTAAAAAAAAAAAAATGCAAATGAAAAAATTTCAACAAATTTTAATAATCAGATTTTTTAACAAAATATCAACAAATGGTTCTTTTATAGCACATTAACTATATTAATAATCCATTTTATTGACACCAATATTCAAATCAATAAAACATTTAATATATTCATTGACTGAAATTTCTTTTTTAGTAAAAAAAAAAAAAAAAAGTCTCTATACCTGTATTTCTTCAAAATCTTTCAAGATTTTCCTGAGCTTTCATTTGAAACTTGTAATGCAATATTCTTGGACTAAATAAAAGTGTGGTTATACATGATAACTGGGTTTAATAAAATTTAAATTCAAGTTACAATAATTTTACACCGATATAAATAATGGTTACCAAGATATTATTTGGTGCAAAACTATTGTAACTCAAGTTACAATAGTTTTGCACTAAAGAATTAATGTATTTGAGATACAATATTTTCACCATAAGTGAATATCTTCAAAATTATTTAAAATATCAGGACCAAATTTTAACACAAGATGCACATTGTAAAACTATAGTTATTTATGCAAAAAAACGATTTTTGGAAAAACGGAGTTACATTAGTTTTGCGCTGAGCCCTCGATACAATATAATGACAAATTTTGTTTTTCTCTATCAAAGGAAAAGGAAAAGCAGACAGAAAGAAGTGCTATCAGCATGAAAGCCCTCTATCAACCACTCATCATAAAGAAAGAATTTTCAAGTCCGAATTCTAATGAAAAAGATATGAAAATTTAAAAATTTAACAAAATGGCAAACATGGAACTATATTTTAGACTATGTAGTCACTTCCTATTTGGTGTAATGTAGTTTTGTGCTGAGCAAGCAAATTACATTGTACGAGGGGCATTTCAAAAGTAATGCAACTGATTATCGTGCGGCCTCGCCTTGCACGGGATTTTCGTGAAAATTTTACCGATGTAGCGAGACATCCATTCTCTACACATACATACCAAATTTACAGGTGTACACGCAGTATAATCGCTAATACAGTATAGTAAAATGGTTGGCAAGAGAAGTGTAAAGGCAGCTGAAATTCGAGGTTATGTAAAGACTCGAAGCCAGCTTGGTGTATCTGCGAAGGAGGTTTTTGACGAATTATGTGTTGTTCATGTACAGAATGAAGTGTCGTATGCCACCGTCACGAGGTGGATTAAGAAGTTTAAAAGCGGTTGTGACTCCATTAATGATGCACCAAAATCGGGACGTCCTTGTAGTGCTACTTCTAACATTATGGTTAACAAAGTATGTGATGTGGTTAAGTCTGATGCCAGACTAACTGTTCATCAGATAGTTAGTATAGTTGGTTTTTCAGCCGCAAGCGTATTCCGCATTCTAAAACGTAATTTAAAAATGAGACGTATTACAGCTAAATGGATCCCTCATTTGTTGTCAGACAAGCAAAAGCATGTCCGACTTGAAACCACCAGAAAACTGCTTAAAATGTTTCCAAAATATCAAAGAAAGCAGTTTTCTGACATTATTACTGGAGATGAGACATGGGGGATCACTTTTTCGAGCCTACCAGAAAAATTAACAACAAAATATGGGCTACCAAAAACTGTCACCGCCCCACAATTGCCAAAAGATTGATCAGTGCTAAGAAAGCAATGTTTGTTATTTTCTTTGATATACGTGGTCCTATTATGCAACTGGACTGGTTGTACCAAATAGAAAATCTGTGACTGGTATATTTTATAAAGAAAAAGTGTTTAAGAAACTTAAAAAACAGTGTTTCAAACGTCGCCCACACACTGGCTTAAAGCACCTATCCCTGTTGCATGACAACTCCCCTGCGCATAAGTCTGCTATTGTGACCTCGTTTTTGAACAAGGAAAGGGTTCGAGTTCTTCCACATGCTACGTATTCCCCAGACCTAGCCCTGTGTGACTATTTCTTGTTCCCTAAACTGAAAAAAACATTTAGCTGGTAGACGGTGTAGGTCCCGACAGGCCCTGGGGTCCGCTGTTTATCAGTCTATGCTGGGTATATCTGAAAATGAGTATGAAGATGCCTTTAAGAACTGGATTAAACGTTTGAAACTTTGTGTACGTAACAAGGGGGATTACTTTGAGGGTATGACGCGTAAATAATTTAATATCTATCAAACGCGCGCTTTATATTACCCCAGTTGCATTACTTTTGAAATGCCCCTCGTAAAACATTCAGTATCTGCATTTAGATTTCCCAAGTAAAATGTTGCTAATTTTTGTTCAGATAACTGCTTCAGAATGGTTCCTTAAACATGTATAGAGACATTTCGCTGCTCGTATTTCTTCCGCACTAGGATTTCTCTTCTCTCGAATTTGCAGCTTGAATGCTGTGCAGAAGTCCCTCTCTTAAGGGTCAGACCATCTTTTTCTTTTGATACCTGCAATGCCATCATTATTATGCAGTCAACATAGCACAAAAATTTACTAAAGCAACAAAATTTTTATTAGAACACTTTTGTTACAGGTTGCTTCCTCTTAAAAGTCCTATGTTAGGCCTAAAAAAATAAATGTTGTGTTTAAGGTTTCATGCTGAAAAAAAAACTAGGTCGGTAGGTAGGACTATTTTTTTTTTTGCTGATTTTTTTTAGATGCAAAATCAAAGGGTCGGAGTTTTTTGCCGATTTTTTCTTCATTTTCTCTCACATGTACTCAATTTTGCATGCAAAGTATAAATTACACATTTTTCAAAAGCATTTGGTGACAACATATTGTATACTTTTGTAGTTTGTCTACTTTTGTAGTTTGAATGTTTTCCTTTCCACTTTCAATATATTCTCATTTGTTCTGCACCATGTGCACCATATTGCAACAGGTTAGATTGGGTATTCAACAGAATCTGTTAAAAAAGGTATTATCAAATATATAAAAGGAATTTCATTTTACCAATTTCGACACTTGGACATAATCCTTAATTTCAAAGTTTGTGCCAGAGTTTGTGTTCATTTCATATGTTAAAACGCTTCCTTTTTGGCCTTCCTCAGATGCAGGGTGGAACAGAAAAAGACCTGTTCCACGGTGAATGAATGGTTGATTGGCTGAATAACCTTTTTGCCGGCAGTGTGTTCATACATGTGAACCTTTTTGGAAAGCAATAAGGGAACCTTTTTTTTTTTTTTTCACCTAGCATTCTAACTTCCTAATAAGTCTTAACAAGTGCTTATGTAGATAAATATCCGCTTTGATCCCGCGATTTTCCCGTCCAATAAAAAAAACCACGACAAATACCGAAAAATAGCCCGATGTTTAAACCGAGATTAGATATTTGCCACGATACCTTATACAAAAAATGGTAAACAATTCGCGATGAATAGATTCCTTGGAGATTCAACAAGAATCTCGTGTTATAACTTATTGCCGAGGAACGTTCAGTGTCTAGTTTGCAAATGATTTAATAATTATAATTGCGTTGAAAGGTAGAAAGAATAAATACTGTAACAATTTCAGAAACAATTTTGTGTCATTTCTATTTCGCAGTTTTTTTAGATTGTTTATTTTTGGTTTTCAGGCACAGTTGTGCTTCGAATTTCAAGTCACACTATTCTCAAAGTTTCGTCTTTGGTATACAGTTTTATATATTGGATATATTATAGTGTTATATACTTGGAGCACCCGAAAGTATCTTTAACATGACAGTCGGCGAAATTTTTTAATTTTTATTTTTTGGGGAAATTAAAATATACGGTCAGGACCTTTTACTATGGGTCGGTCTGGAAACCGTAAACACAACATTTATTTTTTTAGGCCTTAGCAAATGCTCAATGTGACATAACACTGAGTCAATGTACCGGAAGACTTTTATGGCCTTATACAGCACAAAAGATTGTTGTGAAAGTCAATTAAATCTGCTAAATGCATAGAAAGCAACCAAGAAATGAAAACAGCAGACCTGGTTTTATTGAGCCTGTTTATGTGTGTAATGTAAAATGCAACATGCCCCCTAGCACCACCCTAAACTGTATTCTATCTTAAGGACCAGAATAAAGATTCACACTTGTTTTCTAATAATTTTTTTAGTTACCTGCAGGTCTCAAAAATGTCAAAAATTACTTTTGGTATTATAACCTCCCACCAATGATGTTTGCCAGTAGATCTAAACATTGCCAGAAACAAAATCCCGAACCTAGAGTATGTTCAAGGCTAATTTAGGCAAACACAATACCTCTAGATGGTAAAGGTAGGGGTGCTCTTTCATTCATAATTTCAGATCTGTCTTCCAACAACTGACACACTAAGGGCTCAACTACTGAAGGCTCTTCAACATCATTTTTCATCTCATCCTCATGACTACATGGGTCTGGCAATTCTGTGTATTTCAGAGAAAATTAAAATATGGTTGAGGCAGTTATCTGAGAAAAGTCACCCACACAAACTGTTTCCTCGAACAGACAATGGAAGAAATGTAAAACCTACCGTAAGTTGTTGAAGAAGGTGAATATCATTTACAACTCTTAGAAGTAAGACTGGAAACAGTTTTGATTGAATGAAATAATTTTATGGCTGCTACATAGCAATCAAACGCCCTATATAACAAGAGAAGGAAGAAATGCCAAGCAATAAATGTCCCCTACTAGTTTTGAGAACAGAGAAATATTGTAATAAAATGACAAACATTTAAATCGGTTGTAATTTTGAGAAAAACAAGAAAGATATCAACATTGTATGAATGACACATGCCCCTCTGAAAATGCTCGATAGAAATAATACTTAATATCAAATTAACTGCTTTCTGTAGTTCTTAGTGGCAATAAACATTTTCTTAACTTAAACTTATAACTGGAAGTTATGTAAATGTAATATAAATATATTTAGTTTCATATGATTTGAACTGGATGAAAACTGAGGAGTTGAAGTCGCAAGTATAGTACAGCTGAAGAGAGAAAAAGGGGCATATGCCCACCCGATTTTGATGATGTATACCAATAAAATCTGATAAATAGATCCTTTGGAAGCATAGAGCGCAACCAATAAATGAAAATAGATGACTTGTTATATTGCACCTGTACATGTAGGTAATGTAAAACTTAACACCCATCACACACCAAAATTTCATTTGAATTGGATGAAAACTGTATTTGACTTGACCTAGTTTTTTATCTTGGGTAACCCAGTTTCAAATGCATCCAAGATTTAATAGTGGTTAACAATGTGACCAAGTTTCAAGAAGATCCAATGAAAAATGAAGCGTGTGTTCACAATGTCTCGTTGAACTAGTTTTTGATCAAAGATGACCCAACTTCGAACTCCTCTAAGATTTCATACTGACAAATATTCTGACTAAGTTTTATGAAGATCCAAAGCAAAATGAGGCTTCCATTTTCCTTCGACTTAACCAAGTGACCTAGTTTTTGACCTGGGATAACCCAGTTTTGAACTCATCCAAGATTTCATATAGACAAACATTCTGACCAAAATCCATGACGATCTGATGAAAAATGAGGCTTCCATTTTCCTTAGACTTGACCTAGTTTTTGTTTTGGGGTGACCTAGTTTTGAATTCATTCAAGAATACATAGAGGCGAACATCATGACAATGTTTCATGAAGATCCTATGTAAAATGTAGCCACTAGTGTGTTCACAAGCCAATTGTTGACAGATGCCAGGGTGTCATTTGCCTGGATCTTGCACATCATCTTATAGTGATCATTTGTGCCAAGTTAATTCAAAATCCTTCTAAATTTAATGGAGTTATAAACCAAACATGAAATAGGACCTGTATGCCTTCTGACCTCTAAGTGTGACCTTGACCTTTGATATGGACCTTGGTCTTGTGCGGGGCACCTCTTCATCTCAAAATCCCTCTATTCATAAGAGTTATAAACTAGTATGTATGTATAAGTTTTTATTTATCCTTGCGCTTTGAACCGAGTCATTTTGGCGAGCTGGATAAGATGATTATTAAATAATAAAAGATGATAATTGTAAATATGTGTAGTTGATGAGGATAATTATGCATGACAATTATTTACTTTGAAGTTCTAAAGATTTATGCAGATATTATATATATATATATAATGCATACTTTGAAGATTAAAAATTGATGACTAATTATTAAGAATTTAGTTATTTTTCTCTACCTTGTGCAGCCAAGTAATAAGTTAAACAGTTATTCTGTGTGGATTAATGTTACTGTGGTTATTTACTATATGTAATACCTATGTTAAGCCAGGCAATTTCGCTTATAGCACAAATAAATTTGCAGGTGGTATCAAAATTATCTGGCTCAACCAAGACCTTCAACAGAAATGATTTCTATTGATTGTATATCTGTGCACACTATTTGTTCTAGGTTGCTATGGTAAAACTTTATTTGTAAGACAATATCATTAGCAACTGTTTATTCCACATACCAACAGTAATTGTCAGTATAAGAATATCAACAAACTAAAGTATGCCGTAAAACCCTCAACAATATTTTATTATTGTTGTTGGCATTGTGTGACTTAAGTAGTTTGTTTCTGCACAGATAACCTAGCTTTAAATCAACTGTATTTAGTTTATTAGTCTTATTTTTATTAATAGTCTTGCGTAACTCTATATTGAATGCACGTGATACCAATAACATCATGTGACATTCCCTATAACCATTATACAGTAGTGTTTACTGTTAATGGTAAACCATATAACCCTGTACATGAGTACATTGTTAGTTATAGACCAGACACGTAATAGAACCTGTATACCTTTGACTGCCAAGTGTGACCTCGACCTAATTGAGCTAATTCTTGTGCAAGACACTTGTGGCAAATTATTTGAAAATCCATACAGGAATTTAAAAGGTTTAACGAAATCTGTTACAGAAAACCACTTTTTGACTTTTAAGTGTGACCTTGATCTTTGAGCTACAAGCCTGTAGTTATTTCAAAATATCACAATGCATCACAGTTATGGACTGGACACAGCTCATACCTATTAAAAGATGTTATTTATACACCCCACAACGTAATAATGCAAAGACATTTGCTTTAGGTCTCAAATAAACAGACAAGTGAAACTAATATATTAGACTAAGTGCTGTTGTTGAGGCAACCATAAATGTTTGAGGCAAGTAGCGTTTGGATGCCAGACCATGAATGGGATACAAATCATTCAAACCTTACCTTCCAAGCTTATCAAAGACAGGTTTCTTCCTCTGAAACCGCTCAATTCTCCATTTTCCAAGGCCACAATTAAGGGCTCTTGCAACTTTGGTCCTTTCAAGCACTGAACTCTGGAGTCGATAGATTTCAGTGTGCATGGCAACAGAGTGTCCCATGTGATCTGCTACAAGTTTTAACTCATCTGACGACATATCCATAATCTGTAATGCAGTGAAAGAGTTTTTCTATTAGCTCTGGCTACTCCTAGCGACAGTGGAGCAGGACCATTAACAAACCTAAGAAGGTCCATCAAAGAATGCTAAAGACCAAGTCTGACGAAGATTCATCAAGCAGTTTATGAGAAGAAATTGTTTAAATTTTTTTTCTATTTTTAGCTATGGCAGCCCCAAGGAAGGGGCAGATCTTTCTATGATTTGACCTAGTGACCTAGTTTTAAACTCCAGATTACCGAGTTTTACATTTCATAAAGACATACATTCTGACCAGGTTTCATCAATTTCAGGTAGAAAATGGAGCCTCTAGAGTGTTAACAAGGTTTTCTATGATTTGACCTTATGGTCTAGTTTTTTACCCCATTAAGACCCAGTTTCAAACTTGATCTAGATTTAATAAAGACAAACATTCTGGCCAAATTTCATGAATTTCAGGTAGACAATTAATCCTCTAGAGCGTTAGATTTTTCTATGATTTGACCTAGTGACCTAGTTTTAAACCCCAGATGACTCAAAATTATTCAAAACAAAGTTATGATTCTTGTGCAGTACTTTCCCTCTCATTGATATCTATCTATATTTCAAGTTTCAATAAAATATCTCCAGTACTTTTGGAGTTATGCTCCGGACAAGGAAAAATTAAGTACAAAAAGGGAGAAAATTTGAATTAATGGTTCTTGTGCATTGCACTCCTTCTTACTGATATCTATCTATATTTCATGTTTTATTGAATCTCTTCAATACTTTTGGAGTTATACTCCAGACAAGAGAAGGAAAAATTAAGTACAAAAAGGGAGATAATTTGAAAAATATTAAAGACAGAGTTATCGTTCTTGTGCAAAACACTGCCTCTCATTGGTATCTATGAAAGTACTTTTGGAGTTATGCTCCGGACAAGGAAAGTGTGACGGACGGACGGACAAAGCGCCAACTATATGCTCACCCCTTGGGGAGCATAAAAATTATTTTCTTAGGGGGAGGGTAAGGATTGATGTCCCCCACTTTTGTCAACCCCAGAATAAATATGTTGTGAACATCTACATTCCTTTTTCACAAAGCGGCAGAAAAAAACCCCACAATTTCGTGCAGATTTCACAAATTATCAGGTTTTAGATTTTGTTGTTTATATTTCGGTAAACTTGATTTTGGACAATTACAAATTTATGAATAATGTTCATGTACCTGGGAAAGTACCAAAGCGGAATGGAATTTATATGGGAAGTAATCATATACAAGTGGCTTCTTGTTGTTTCCAGTTTCAGATTGAGAAAAATGTTGAGAAACAGAAAATACTACAAAAAAAGGCTTTCCACATCTATTGAACAACAACAGAATTTATTTGACTTCAGTATAAAAATGAAAACAATTGACTAAAGTACAACACGTTCTCTTGAAATATCAGTCAATAAAATCGTTGAATCCAGACGATAGTAATGACTATATGTTAATAATATTCTTAAGGGTGTTTCAGCATTACTATTTTTTCTTCACTGAAATAGAAGTTTAAGTACATGAGTTATCAATTAAAGCCTTTTCATCTGTGCTATTTTTCACCATTTATGAAAAATTGTGCATATTTTTTTCCACAATTTTCCCGAGTACCGTGCTATTTTCCATAAAATGACCAGGCCCAGACCCCTTCACAATTTTGTAAAAAATGCCCTGGTGTGGGTGCCCTCAACCTTCGTCGACCCAAGAAAAAATATGTCACACACAACTACACTTCATGGTAATCAACTGAATGAAGTTTCATTGGAAACCGCCGGGCCCGATTAGCTCAGTCAGTTACACGTCTGACTATCAATCCAGGGGTCCTGAGTTCGAATCCCCGCCCGGCAACAGTCTCCGTGATGACTGATATACGACATTTGTCTCAGTATGATTTGTCTCTCATCACTGATTCAAGTGGGAAAGTTATCAGTTACTTGCGGAGATGAGGTGTGCTTGAGTACTGTTTAATCCCAGGAAACAGTAGTTAGGTTAACTGATCGTCTGTTAGCCCTCGATGGCATAAAAATGCAACAGACCAACCAGCCGTAAGATGACTCCTAAACTTTGTTTTCGGTGGTATATATATATATATACCTGAGTTGTTGTTGCCAGATATTTCCTAAGTTTTGTTGAGCTGATCAGACTTGGATTTTCAAGGTCTGGGCAAGCTGTTGTCACTACCTGCATTGCCTCGCACCCATCTTGAGGTGAATCTGAAGTTCTGGTGAACATGTACTTCTTTTCAAGATTGATGCCTGCATATGCACTAGTGGCTAGGAGGTGCTGGATGCCATCCACCATGTCTCTAGAGAGGAGCACATACACTTTTCTGAGACCCCTCATACTTTTTCCCCTGACTTCTATCAATTCCATTCTAAAAAAGAGAGCCATGATTACACTAAGCAGCTCATTTGTGTTCACTTGGTCCTATTTAAAATGAGAACATAAATCAAGCTTCGTTAACTGCAAGAATTCAGTTCTTTGTTTGCATAAAGCAACACCCCCCTGGCAGAATGGCCTCCAAAATAAACCTCAAAATCATATTACAAGCCTCTAGCACAACTTGTTCAGAGATTTACGAAGACTTTTTTTGTACACGTTACCCTTCAATGAATCCTACATCTTGCATCTCTTACAAAGTTCTTTTCACCATCAGTTTTTCCCTTTGCAAAATAGCAGGTTTTTGCATGAAGCCACAATTGTTTTTGATGGAAAAAAACATTGCAATATTCACAGCCTAGATATTCGGCTGTGCTAGTTTTTTCATGAGGACGCCTGCCAACTACCAATGTCCCTTGGCCTTTCTGAAGAACCTGTAAAAACAAAACAATGTTGTAGTGTATATGTAAACAAAAGGACCAAAATGGCCCTATATCACTCACCCGAGTATCCATGAGTCACCTAATTTAAGTATATAACTTAAAGATCCAGATATATGAATTTACAAATCAAGTTTGAGGTATGGCTGTGTTACAGTAAGCACACCCATGGTGGCCATATTTTTTAATGAATCGCATCAGACTAAACAATCTTTGTAGAGGGTAATCCAAGGAAAATTTCTGTGAAATAATTTTTCAAAATTGAGCCAGTAGTTACTGACAAGAAGATTTTTTAAGTTTTTACTATAGCCATATACAGTAAGCTAGCCCTGACCCTTGACGAATCATGAACAAACTTTGTAAAGACTCACCCAAGGAACATTTACGTAAATTTATTTAAAAATCGGCCAGTGGTTTCTGTCAAAAGATTTTTTAAGTTTTGACTATAGCAATATATTGTAAACTAGCCCCTACCCCTGGTGGCCATGTTTTATGACAAATCACCGGAGTTTGAACAAACTTGGTAACGAGTCACTTAAGGAACATTTATGTAAAATTATTTAAAAATCAAGCCGGTGGTTTCTGACAAGAAGATTTTTTTTACGTTTTTACTACAGCTATAAAGAGTAAACAAGCCCCGCTCCCTGGAGGCTATGTTTTTTTGTTGAGTCATGATGGCTTGAACAAACTTGGTAGAGGGTCATCCAAGGAACATTTCTGTGAAATTATATCAAAATTTGGCCATTGGTTTCAGAGGAGAAGTTGTTAGAAGCTAAAAGTTAACGACGGACAACAGACAACGGACACAGGGTGGCCACAAAAATTAGGTCTAATAACATGAACACTCAATATCTTGGAAATGCCAAAATCAATCTAAACCAATTATTTCACAAAGAATGTATCCAAGTAACACAACAAAATAAGAACAAGAATCATTGTAATCTGTTGAAAAGTGAACATGAAAGTTAAAATCAATCGTATATTATGTTTTTTTAATTTAAATTTTACAATTATGACAAAACAACATATCAGTACAATGTTACCTGAACATAATGGTTGTAATTGCCATCATTCTGCAGTTTCTGCATTTCCATTTTCCTCTCCAGAGAATTAAGATCCATAGCCAGTATCTACGAACTCTTTTCTCGCCACTATGTACGGACAAAAGATGTTTTGACATCTTTGATTTATATTCTGTTCTTGCAGTAGTAGCAGTAGTCAACCTTTGCATAGTTTCATTTGCCGTCCTTTTTTTGGTAAGTCTCGACATGGACTGAAGTGATTGTAATATATGTACAAATGATATAACGACATAGCAATACTCAACTAGTTCTTCAAAAATGTCTATTAATGGAATTTTTTTTCTTTTTAATGACAAACAAATTAATTTAACAATACAAGTTACAAGGTCTGTATAACTTCATACCTATAATAAACTGTCATCTAGTTACATAGATTTTGATCCATGGACTTCTAAAACTAAACATAATCTTTATATGCATATCAATTTTACATGTGTAGATATGGGAATCCTCTTATACTACTGACATAAAGCTTTCAGAGCCATTGTAAAATATCATTTTTAGAAAATCTAAAAGTAATCATGGGGTGAAATGAATTTTGCTTCCTCTTTCCATACTTGTCTAACACACCTTTCCTTCACCTTGTAAATCTTTACTTAATATATTTTAGTCAGTCTAGCACCATCATCCAGCATGGTTAAGTATCTGGAGACTCAACAGACAACATTATAGTCACAAAACTTAAACTTACTGTTTTGAAAACACCATTTTCACCTTTCACCATCCGTGCTGTCTGCACCATCTGCTGCTTGCACACTGAAAATAGTTCAATTATTTCATTTTATTGGAATCTTGAAACATTTACCAAACAAGAGCTGTTAGTAAAACACATATGCCCCCATAATGGCCTGTCAGAGGTTGTTGTTTAAGCGTTTGTTTACCCTCGCACTTAGCTCTGGGCTTTTTGGCGAGCAGGAACAGAAGAATACGCTGCCAGTGGACAGCATCGGCAGGTTCGCTACTCCTCCCGGTGCTGCACCACTGGCTGGATAAGATGATTTCTTTCTAAGATGTTTCTCGGTGGTACGGTGTTCCTTCTTCCGTATTTGATCATCAAGTTGTTAAGTTTCCGCTGACTGAGTCAATTTCAACCCGCTGAGCTTGTTGCATATATAAGTGATTTGAAACTGAAACTGTCAATCAGAGTAGCCCGACGATGTACATTCCAGGAAGATTCTTGTAGTTGAAGATATGTTTTTAAAGATGATTCTTGACGACAATTCTTATGCTAAGTTGATAATGCAGATATGGAGGTTCCGGTCAAAAGTTGTTTCTTGGAGAAGTTGTATTGCTGTAATAGCCTGCTGATTCTTGTTGATTATTCCAAAAACAACCCTTTTTAACACCACGTTAAAAACATAAAATCGATGATAGGTTAAAAATCTCTCCATGTAAAAGTGGAGGGACCGTGACCCACTTAGAAGGCTGGAGCTTGCCCAGGAGACATCCATCCTGCTTGACAGCCACCTGTCAGAGGTAACTGGGTGTGTAAAATCACGACCTTGAACATTGTGACTTGAATTATGCATGGATCTCGTATCATGATGGTGAACATTTGTGTGTAGTTATTTGAAATATCCATTAAACGGTTTTAGAGATATGCCTTCGGGCAGGACAAATTTGACCTTGAACCTAGTGACCTGGATCATACCTGGATCTTGTCATATCATGATGGTGAACATTTGTGTGTATTGTGTAGTTGTCTGAAAATCCATTAAACGGTTTAAGAGATATGCCTCCGGACCGGCGGACATGTGCGACTCCAATGCTCTCATATACTTTGTATCTGGGGGTAAAATAACGATACAGACAATGATTTGCAACAACATAGTATTAGCCTGGTGCACATCAGTTTAATATAGTAGACATTTACTTACAATTATAGTTACTGTGAATAACCTGGGTATTAATTCAGGAGCTAACTACAAATGTGTCCATAGGATGCTCCCACAATATGTTGGTAAATTTATCAATAAGAGGACCTTAAAGGTCCTGTATCGCTCATCTGAATAAACCAGATGACCAATGGCGATACCATAAAGACAAAATTCTGACTTGGGTGTCATGTAGATCAGGTAGAAAATGTGGCTCTGGAGTGCTAACAAGGTATATATGTTTTTATTTACTCTCGTGCTTTGAACCAGTCATTTTGGTGAGCAGGATAAGATGGTTATTAAAAACATAAAAGATGATTACGCATTTCTGTGATGATAAATGAGTGATGAATGAGGATGACTTTAAATACCAAGACGTGTCAACATTCAAACTTGAAGTTTATCTTTAACTAGGTTGCATTATCATACAACTATTTTTAATTATTTTTATAATTTTTTTTTTTTGATTCTGTGCTTTCTATTTACTACCGTTGATTTACTTGATTATACTCATGATAATATAAAATGTGTAGACTGACAATTGTATTAATGTGTAGAATAATTGACTAAAATATTATTATTTCTTTCTGTATTTACCGACTGCAGTCATATGTTATAAAAACCCATATATATATAGGTTTATAATTAGTGCATGTAGTTGCTCATATTAAATGAGGTGTACCTATAGTTGTTTACCAATATTATAAGTCAAACAAACAATGCTGCTCATAGCACAAATTGCTTTGCTTGTATTGTCAGCGAGATTCGACCTAAATATGAACTTTCGATAAAATTTAATTCTATCTAAAGTGTTATCTGTACACACTAATTGTGTATGGTTACAATAGTAAAATATAATTGGTAGTTATCTTATGTAACCGTATATCCAGCGTACCTAGATTTTGTAAAAACAAAATTTATATTCTGACAAAATTTCATAAAGATCAGATAGAAAATGTGACCTCTAGTGTTAACAATGTTTTTCTAGGATTTGACCTAGTGACCTAGTTTTTGACCCCAGGTGATCCAGTATCAAACTAGTCCAAGGTTTTATTAAGGCAGACATTCTGACCAAGTTATATTAACATTGGGCCAATATTGTGACCGCTAGAGTGTCAACAGTAAAATTGTTGATGAAGACAGGCACAGGGCAATCACAATAGCTCACCTTAACTCATTAAATTTGATCAAAACTGAAAAATATCAAACTTAACCTGTACTGTATAATTTTTCAGCTATACACCAAATATTAATTAAATAAATAATTAAATATCTATTAAATAAATGGACATTTCAGAAGTTATTCACCAGAAACTAATTTGACGAGCCCACGGACAGGTGTAACACTTTAAATGGTGGGGGCATAAAAATATGTATATTATATTAAAAAAAAATACAAAACTCAGTGTTTTTGGCATTTCCTAGCAAGTGTGGTTACCTGTCAGTGGTATCAAGAATTATAGTTAATGCGCATATACTGTGTATTAATTTAGAAGCTAACTAGAAATGTGTCTGTAGGATGCCTCTACAATGTGTTAGTAAATTTATTAAAAATTAAGTCTAAAATGAGCCTTTAACTCCTCAACAGACATTAAAAAATATTGAACTTGACCTGTATTGTATAATTTTATAGTTATACATCAAATGTTAATTAAATACATGGACCCTTTCAAAAGTTATTCGTCAAAAACCAATTTGACTTAAATACCCCATAACCATTCTTTAAATGGTGGCGGCATAAAAATATGTATATTTTTAAAAGAAATGCTAAACTCAGTGTTTTTTGGCATTTCCTAGCAAGTGTGGTTACCTGTCAGTCGTATCAAGCTTTGATATGCTTTGTAAATTTATTGGCTCCAAAGTATCTTCCTGGTTCCCCAACATACAGGGCCTATGTTCCAGCTGTGGTTTTATGATCTCTTCATCAGATTCGTGATCAGAACTATCAAAACTACCTGCAAGTTTTGTTTGTAAATATTAAAACATAAGATGACAGAAAACACATGTAGATAAAACTGATGAAGATCATTTACTTATTTTCATTTTCTGGAGCATTTGTGTTGACCATCATCATTGAATGGAAACATCACTACTATTTACCGACTCCAAGGACAAGCCATTTTATTGAACTTCACAAATTTGTTACCATGACAACCACATTTAGAGGATCATCCACATAAAAGAGAAGGAGTACAACTAGACCAACATATCAAGGGTTTAGTGCAAAACTGTTCTATATCCTTCTTTATTCATATACACAGCTTAGCCATATGTCTTCGATATGAACTTTCCAGCCAATGTTAAAGTTTGTAGTGCCAGCTGTATTTCAGTTATTGTGCAGACAAGAAATATTTTGTCCAAAAGATATGTGGAGATGTGCATATGAAATGCACTGAAACAATTAGTCTGTATCCAAATAACGAAATATTAGCTGAGTAATTGATAACTGGTGAATTTTGAGCATTTAATTTAGTGTTGCACTTCTTGAGGATAAATTAATTAAACATTATTTGTCTCAAATCATTAACAACTCACAAGACAGGAAAATAGGGTTTTGAGAACCTGGCTGAAATTTATTACAAGAGGGCCATCATGCCCCTGAATAGCCCACCAGATTATTTATTGACTGTAACTTGCATTCACTCTAGGTGCATTTTTACAACTTTTGATAATTTAAGGGAACATAAGTCAAGAATAACTCAACTGACCTAGACCATTTCAAACTTGACAGGAATCTTATGGAGGGTATTATCCGCCATAATTCAGATTGCTTAATTACATATTTCAACTTAATTATCGGCAATTTACATTCCCCAAGTGGCAACTTCTGACTTCTATGTGCGTAAATTACATGTTACAGGTGGAACATTACAAATTACATTCGCTATCTGTTATCTGCTTGCTTTTACACATGTAAATTTGTGTTATTTGCATATCGCAAATCACAATATTATTGTTTTTCTAAAGAAAATGTATAGTATATAAGGCTATCTTTTTAGTTTGTTCCCGATGGTTATTTTTGGAATTCTACCTGCAGAGCCACATTTGTCTAAGTTCAACATTATGACGTCAATAAAACAAACTACTGCTCCCTTTAAAAGTAGCGTACATTATCGGCCGTCATTCGGCATTATGTGAAACTGACCTTCAATGAAAATAAAGTTTTTAATGTAAGCATTACAGAAACACATGAACCTTTTGTATTGAATTCAAATAAATGTTGCTGATAGGTAGGGCTCTCTCCATAAAACAATAGGTCACAATATAGAACAACTAAAGAGCTGCTCAATAGCGGATTCAGGACGAACAGAACATCTGGCGCACGTCCCTAAAATATAACAAGTATAGTTAATTGATTAAAAATTGGTGCTAGTACATAGCACACCCCTTTCAATTGAATATTCTCTCCCCAAAATCACGACTTATTGATCGTTCACCAAAAAATTTCAGCATGTGGCGTCTATTATATCAAAATGCTCCAACCCCCCTCCTAGTAACGATATTGACAGCTCTAAGAGACATGGCATAACGAATGTAGGAAGTAAAAGTACTAAAATTGGTTTCAATACCACCCTAACCGCAAGACAAAACAATTTTGCCCCTATGGAAATAGACCCATTCCAAAGAAATAATTATGGTGGGTTTTATATAATATCAAAATGAAAAATATCATAGTATATATATACCTAACACACACACACACACACACACACACACACACACACACAAACACAGACACACAGACACACACACATACACACAGAGGTTAGAACCAGTTAAATAAGCTGAGTGGATAAAGTGTTTTGCTTAAGGACATATCACATAGCCGTGGTGGAGAATTGCGAACCCACGAACCCAATCTTGGATCTTATCCTCTACCACCGGACGACGCACTCCACTTTAGTTCTTAATACCCTTGAAACAGCTACAAACTTACTATGCAAATAGTTCTTTAACTAATCAAAATGACTGGTAAACAAACAAAAGTTATCATCAGAGATTTCCAGCAAGTGTATCAACCCAGATATTTGCATATTGAATGAGCATACTTTTATTGTGTACAAGTAGAAGAAATATTTTATAACTGTCCTTTGAAAAATAGAAATTAAATAACTGTACACTGCTACCTAAAGCTATTTTGACCATTGAATTACCAATAGGTGACGTCATCTGGGGAAACACACTGGATTTTGACAATATCAATCGGCTAACTCACATGTCTTCTTTTTACCTTACCGTAGGGAGCAGTTGTTTTTCAAAGTATCGGTGTTTAAGCCACCTAGCGACTTAATTCAGAAGTGTCAATATTAATACTAACTTGTAAATTCTAAGTTTTAAATTCCAAGTTTCAAATTCTAAGTTTCAAATTATGACTGTCTCTAAACGTTTACATAATTTAATAAAATTAAGATGATGAAATGAGTAACTTGCATATTCTATCTACACTATCGAACAAAGGTGACATTTTAATGAAAGCAATTTATAAATTAAAAGTTGCAATATAAAAATTGGCATTTGAGTAAATGTAATTCTTAGTTATCCAGTTGCAACATACAATTTACATACATAGAAGTTAAAAATTGTCATTCATATGAATGTAATTTGTAATAACCAAGTTAAAAAATACAATGAAGCAATCTGAATTATGGCAAATAATACCCTCCATAGAATCTTGTGGTCAAATACAATTTGACAATGTTACATAAAAACTGGACAAAAAGTAAAGCTTTTATTGCATGAACAATGTTAAATATTCCTTGTTTTACTTATTCAAGGGCTATCTTTGGTGTTCCTTGTCCAATATGGCCCACTGTAAAATTTGTTCAAGATTTTGTGGCCATATACATTGTGACTATTAGTTTGGATAAGAAATACAATATTTATTGTGTTAACAAGGCAAAATATGGATTTTTTTGGCTAATGCAAGGGCCAAAACTATGTGGCTATTGGTCCAATCTGGCCAATTATGGTCACCTAAAATCTGATCATGTTTGGTTAAGATTGCTCAAGAAATGAAACCTGTATTGTGTACAAATAGTTTTATTAATTCAAGGGCCATAACTCTGGTGTTATTGGTCAGATCAGACCTTTTATCAAACTTGTCTGAGATTTTGTTGTCATTTATAATCTGACCAAGTTTGGTGAACATTGCTGAGGACCTATTGTGTTAACAAGGCAAAATATGGCTTTCTTGCTAATTCAAGAGCAATAACTCTTGATTTTATTAGTCAGATCTGACCCATAATCAAACTCGTCTGAGATTTTGTGGTCTTAAACAATCTGAGCAAGTTTGGTTAAGATTACTCAAGGAATGAAGTCTCTATCGTGCTAATGTACACGGACAGACCCTAGACAAAGGGTCTACGACTCTGGTGAGCGTTTCAGAAATTTAATAACTAATTTATCAGGTCTTATTAGCTTAACAGTCTGGAGTTATGCTTGTTTAAGTGATTTTTAAAATCACTTGTATAAGTTATATTTCAAACATTTCATTGATAAAATTACTTGCCCTTACTGTAAATTTTATATCCCTTGCTCATTGAGCTGAACAATAAAACTGGGCAGTTTTTGAAAATCACTTAATCATGATACTACTCAAAATTTCAGTTTTTTCATCAATTTTACCATTACCAGCAGAGTACCTCTGATCTTACCATTAGTCAAGAGAAAGGCAAGTATGTTTTTTCTTTCTAGCTGACAGTGATGACTTTTCAAAGAAACAAATGGATTTATTGGCATAATATTGTTGCAGATGATTCCTATATTGGCCTATTTTAAAGGTTCAGCATACAGAGATTTTGTTGTGGTGTACCAGATTTTATTACATAGTCTTGAAGTTCAATGATCAAATAATGGGGGGAAATTGTATACACTTCACAGAAAATTTGTTTCCTTATAGAAAAATGTAAAACAAAAATAAAAAAAAGCATGTAGAAGTTATAATCATGGCAATAAATCCATTGAAAAGTAACTTGTGCAAGTGCAACCCCTGACTGCTTAATGACATTGGAGCTGAAAGGCTAATAACTGGTAAACAAGAACTTCAACAAAAGACCCAAGTGGGCGGCAAGTTGCTCACCTGATTACATTTGTCAATTCTTTTTAAGCTTTGAATAGACTAAGCCTATAAAGAAGTCTGAAGTCTGAGAAAAAGACATTTTAATTTCCTATTGAATTCCTATATAAAGATTGGAGGTCACCCATATGGGACCCCAATGAATCCTAGCCCCTTTATTTGAATACATTTGAAACCACTACAAAAAAGAATAATTTAGGTCAAATATGAACAAATTTGGATGACCAGTCTGAAAAGAAGAATTTTGAAAAATCACATTTGTAACCTTTTATGGGCCCTTCTGGCCTTTTACGAATACTAAGGTCCTTCAAAAGAACCAAATATCAACTGCTATAGTTATCAAGGTTTCAGATCTCAAACTGAACTAGAGTTATCACTGAAGGTGATAAATATCCCTAGATGATGCTTTGATACAAGGAAGGGGGTTTGACTGAGTAACCTGGGTCTTGCATTCTGCATGTCTTATTGATGAGGTAAACAACTGATATGCTAGTATTATGAAAATCCTTCCACTGGCTTAGGCCTTAAAAAAAAAGAGTTGTTTCTGTTCTACCTACCAATCCTGTCTTTTTTTTGGCCATGCCACCAGAAACACTACTATTTTTTTTTTTGCCTTAGAAGGTATGGAGCAGACACAAAATAAAGCTATTTGACTTTTGGCCTACAAATGTGACATTGACCTTGGACCTAGTGACCTGGGTTGTGTGCTCTGCACCTCGTCTTGATGAGGTGAACAATTGATGCTATTTTATGATAATCCTTCCAGCAGTTTAGAAGATAAGCAGCGGACACAAAATAAAGCCATTTTACTTTTTACCTCCAGATGTGTTCTTAACCTTGAACCTAGTGACCTAAATCATGCATGTTTCTCGTCCTATAATGAAGTTAATTATCTATGTGTAGTTAAATGAAAATCCATTTAACGGTTTCAGAGATATGCTGATTTGACCAAAGTGCATCCTTGACCTTGGACCTAGTGATCTGTATCATGCGTGTATCTCAGTATATTATGATGGTGAACATTTATGTTTAACTCCAAACACTTGTTGCTAGTTTTATGATAATCCTTCCAGCAGTTTAGAAAACATGGAGCGGACACAAAATAAAGCTACTTGACATTCAACTACATTTAATTCCCTACTCATAGGGATCATTTATACCAAATATGAACAAATATGACTGGTCAGTTCTTGAGATTTTTAAATTGAAACTTCCCTATATTAAACTGGCAAGTTCCAAGGATATGGCCAATTTTGACCATAGGACTATGGCTTGGCCAAACCTGAGAGTTATGGTTTTAGAGAAGAAGCTGTTTGAAGCAAAAGCAAAAAGTTAAAGAATGATGGACGACAACCGACGAACACAGGGTGATTGCAAAAGTTCATCTGAGTCTTTTGCTCAGGTGAGCTAACAAAAGACAGTAAATAATCAACTAAAAGCTGTAAATCAGGGGTGTAAAGTTTTCCATAGCTCCACTTTCACTGCAGGGTGATTATTTGTAAACTGTATACCCAGTCAAATGCATTCAATTTACACCAGATGTATATAGTGGTAAGAGAGAGATAAACAGACACTGAAACATTAAAGGGCTTGCATTTTCTGTGTATGTTTTTCTCTCTGTCAAGTGCTGGGCAACTATTGTGGTTTCATTGAAATTTGACCAGACATTAAAATTAATGAGATCAAGCAAAAAGAAAGTTTATGAAAACCAAACATCAATCTGGATGCACAGAGTAGTCATGTAATCATGAGACACACATATCCCTACTATGGGTTTGTCAAAACAGGATTCTAAACAACTTTTCTTTGCATATGCAAAACCAATAGTAACAGGTTGTGGTCATGCTCCCTCAGAAATGTTTTCAGTCCTATGCATGAATTTCTGCATCCTGCAAAGTTCATTTTTTTATTGAATAAAATATCAATAAATGTTATTTCCTTTAATTTCAGGGATGAGGCCTACCAAATTGTGGAAAAATTGTAACGTAAAGCTCAAGTCTATAAAATTGCAAAATTTGTCAAAAACTGTGTTTCTGATTTTTCTTTCAACGTTGTCAAATTGATTTAAAGAAAACCATTCTTCACATATAAAGGTTATAGTTATTTTATTTACTTCATTTATATGACATGCTTACAGAGAGCAGTCTAGGATGCATATTACACAATATGGAAACCAACATCAGCCATTACATTTCTGAACGAGACTTTTTTCAGTAAGTGTCTTCAATTTCTACCTGACTGAATGTAAGAATCCTTTTTTTCATGACAGAAGGTATGATGTATGATATTTCATTCAACCCAGTCACTGAATGGTCATAAAACTAATGGCATTTGAAATCCTGTAGACTTTGGTCCGTAATTAACAATTTTTTTAACAAGATGGCACTGGATTGCTCAATTGAACACCTTCATTTAAGAGGGCTTGAAAAGGCAGTTGAGATATTATTGGCATGTTTTTTCCTTCATGCAAAAGTTTGAATGTTCGATCAGATTTTGATCATGTTATGGATTTATTTGAAACTTTTGCAACTGATTAGTTATGTACACTTATGAATACTCACTGAGCAATTATGTTATTATTCAAATCTGGCTCAACTTTGAAACATAAAAAATGCTCAACAGAGGTATAGTCCGAAGAAGTTTTGTTCAATTCAATGCAATGCAATTCAAATTTATTCAGGTACATAAGATCATTATACAACATATATAATTATCATGATGATAAAATAACAGTAATAAATCAAGAAAAATAAATAAGCAAAATAATTATAGTAATCATCTAAAAATTAAAGATCTCATAACCTGGGGTAACCCATTAAAGCAACAAACGCGCTTATTTCCAACGGGGTCCCTTCCTTTAAAATTGTGATTTTTTAAAAAATTAAAAAAAATATGATATACATGAAATCTTAAGAATGTAAACATTTGATATAAACTTGTTAAAATGTAATAATACAAAAAACATTGAATTATCTTATACCCTGAATAACTGAATAATACATATAAGTGGTTCACAGTACAAGAAATATTTTCAACATATACTGACACAAAATAAAGTTATTAGACCATTGACCTCAAAGTGTGACCATGACCTTGGACCTAGTGACCTGGATCATGTGTGCATCTTGTCATATTATGATAGTGAACATTTATGTGTAGTAATTAGAAAATCCATTTAACTGTTTGAGAAATGCCTCTGGACACGACAGGTTTAACCTTCGACTTTGAAGTGCGACCTTGACCTTGGAGCTAGTGACCTGGATGATGCGTGGATCTCATCGTATTATGATTGTGAACATTTATGTGTAGTGATTTGAAAATCCATTAAACAGTTTCAGAGATATGCCTCCAGACAGGATGAATTTGATCTTTGACCTTGTAGTGCAACCATGACCTTGGACCTAGATCATGCGTGAATCTCACCATATTATGATGGTGAACATTTGTGTGAAGTTATTAGAAAAATCCATCAAACAGATTCAGAGATATGACTTCGGACCTACGGACGCGAGTGACCCCTATTATATATAAGTTACTGACAAGAAGATTTTTTAAGTTTTTACTATAGCTCATACAGTGAACTAACCCCACCTCCTGGCAGCCGTGTTTTTTGACGAATCAAGATGGCTTAAACAAACTTGGGAGAGGGTCACCCAACGAATATTTCTGTGAAATTATTTTAAAATCAAGCCAATAGTTTCTGACAAGAAGATTTTTTAAGTTTTTACTATAGCTCATATACTAAACTAACCCCACCAACTAGCTGCCATTTTTTTTTGATGGAACAAGATGGCTTAAACAAACTTAAAAGAGGGTCACCCAAGGAACATTTCTGTAAAATTATTTTAAAATCAAGCCAGTAGTTTCTGACAAGAAGATTTTTTTAAGTTTTTACTATAGCTTATATAGTAAACTAACCCCACCCCCTTGCCGCCATGTTTTTTGACAAATCAAAATGGGTTGAACAAACTTGGTAGTGGGTCACCCAAGGAACATTTCTGTGAAATTATTTCAAAATTGAGCCAATAGTTTCTGACAAGAAGATTTTTTAAGTTTATACTATAGCTTATATAGTAAACTAACCCCACCCCCTGGCCACCATGTTTTTTGACGAATCAAGATAACTTGAACAAACTTGGTAGAGGGTCACCCAAGGACTATTTCTGTGAAATTATTTTAAAATCGAGCCAGTAGTTTTTGACATGAAGATTTTTTAAGTTTGAACTTATTAAACTTGCCCCGCACCCTGGCAGCCATGTTTTTTTGAAGAATCAAGATGGCTTGAACAAACTTGGGAGAGGGTCACCCAAGGAACATTTGCATATTATTTTAAAATCGAGCCAGTAGTTTCTGACAAGAAGATTTTTTAAGTTTTTACTAATTAAACTTGCCCCGCCCCCTGGCAGCCTTGTTTTTTTGAAGAATCAAGATGACAGTCAGGCTCATCATCACAGTCTACATCACAATCAATGCCTTAGTCACACTCATCAGTACAGTCTTCATCACAGTTTTTATCACAGTCACACTCCTCAGTACAGTCTACATCACAATCAATGCCACAGTCACACTCATCAGCACAGTCTGCATCACAGTTTTTATCACAGTCATGCTCATCAGTACAGTCTACATCCAATCAATGCCACAGTCACACTCATCAGTACAGTCTCCATCACAGTTTTTATCACAGTCATGCTCGTCAGTACAGTCTACATCCAATCAATGCCACAGTCACACTCATCAGTACAGTCTCCGTCACAGTTTTTATCACAGTCACACTCATCATTACAGTCTACTTCACAATCAATGCCACAGTCACACTCATCAGCACAGTCTCCATCACAGTTTACATCACAATCAATGCCACAGTCACACTCATCAGCACAGTCTACATCACAGTTTACATCACAATCAATGCCGCAATCACACTCATCAGTACAGTCTACATCACAGTTTACATCACAATCAATGCCACAGTCACACTCATCAGTACAGTCTACATCACAATCAATGCCACAGTTACACTCATCAGCACAGTCTCCATCACAGTTTTTATCACAGTCACTCATCAGTACAGTCTACATCACAATCAATGCCACAGTCACACTCATCAGCACATTCTCCATCACAGTTTTTATCACAGTCACACTCATCATCACAGTCTACTTCACAATCAATGCCACAATCACACTCATCAGCACAGTCTCCATCACAGTTTTTATCAGTCATGCTCATTAGTACAGTATACATCACAATCACGCTAATCAGCACAGTCACACTCATCAGCACAGTCTCCATCACAGTTTTTATCACAGTCATGCTCATCAGTACAGTCTATATCACAGTTTTTATCACAGTCATGCTCATCAGTACAGTCTACATCACAATCAAGCTCATCAGCACAGTATCCATCACAGTTTTTATCACAGTCATGCTCATCAGTACAGTCTACATCACAATCAATGCCACAGTCACATTCATCAGCACAGTCTCCATCACAGCTTTTATCACAGTCACACTCATCAGTACAGTCTACATCACAATCAATGCCACAGTCACACTCATCAGCACAGTCTCCATCACAGTTTTTATCACAGTCACGCTCATCATCACAGTCTACATCACAATCAATGCCAGTCACACTCATCAGCACAGTCTCCATCACAGTTTTTATCACAGCCACACTCATCAGTACAGTCTACATCACAATCAATGCCACAGTCACACTCATCAGCAGTCTCCATCACAGTTTTTTTTCTTTCTCTTTTACTATTTTATTTCTCATTATACACATACATATATGTACATAGCAACATATTGTCCAAAACATAATAGAAGAATATTAGAGTTAACTATTATACTATACTGACATGTTGAGATTTACAACTTTTATAATAACAAGTACATTCAGACTATCTTTATATATTCTTATAATGAATATTTAAACAGTTCACAATAATGAAACTTCTTTCTAATAATAAGTTATTAATTAAAAAAAACACAGCAAAAAACTCAACAACAAACAAACAACATCACAGTTTTTATCATAGTCACGCTCATCATCACAGTCTACATCACAATAAATGTAACAGTCACACTCATCAGCACAGTCTCCATCACACTCTTTATCACAGTCATGCTCATCAGTACAGTCTACATCACAATCAATGCCACAGTCACACTCATCAGCACAGTCTCCATCACAGTTTTTATCACAGTCATGCTCATCAGTACAGTCTACATCACAATCAGGCTCATCAGCACAGTCTCCATCACAGTTTTTATCACAGTCACGCTCATCAGTACAGTCTACATCACAATCAATGCCACAGTCACACTCATCAGCAGTCTCCATCACAGTTTTTATCACAGTCATGCTCATCAGTACAGTCTACATCACAGTTTACATCACAATCGATGCCAGTCACACTTATCAGCACAGTCTCAATCACAATTTTTATTACAGTCACACTGATCAGTACAGCCTACAACACAATCAATGCCACAGTCACACTTATCAGCACATTCTCCATCACAGTTTTTATCACAGTCACACTCATCATTTCAGTCTACTTCACAATCAATGCCACAGTCACACTCATCAGCAGTCTCCATCACAGTTTTTATCACAGTCAAGCTCATCAGTACAGTCTACATCACAATCAATGCCACAGTCACACTCATCAGCACAGTCTCCATCACAGTTTTTATCAGTCAGGCTCATCAGTACAGTCTCCATCACAGTTTTTATCACAGTCACGCTCATCATGACAGTCTACTTCACAATCAATGCCACAGTCACACTCATCAGCAGTCTCCATCACAGTTTTTATCACAGTCACGCTCATCAGTACAGTCTACATCACAACCAATGCCACAGTCACACTCATCAGCACAGTCTCCATCACAGTTTTTATCAGTCACGCTCATCAGTACATTCTATATCACAATCAATGCCACAGTCACACTCATCAGTACAGCCTCCATCACAGTTTTTTATCACAGTCACACTCATAAGTACAGTCTACATCACAATCAATGCCACAGTCACACTCATCAGCACAGTCTCCATCAGTTTTTTTATCAGTCACGCTCATCAGTAGTCTACATCACAATCAATGCCACAGTCACACTCATCAGCACAGTCTCCATCACAGTTTTTATCACAGTCGCACTCATCAGTACAGTCTACATCACAATTAATGCCACAGTCACACTCATCAGTACAGTCTCCATCACAGTTTTTATCACAGTCACACTCATCAGCACTATCTCCATCACAATCACGCTCATCAGCACAGTCTCCATCACAGTCACGCTCATCAGCACAGTCTCCATCACAGGCATGCTCATCAGCAGTCTCCACCTCAATTAACGCCACGATCTTCATCACAGTCACCTTTGCAATCAACATCACAGTCATGCTCATCAGCACAATCTCCATCACAGTCTCGCTTATCAGCACAATCTCCATCACAGTCACGCTAATTAGCACAATCTCCATCACAGTCACACTCATCAGCACAGTCTCCATCAAAGTCATGCTCATCAGCACAGTCTCCATCACAGGCATGCTCATCAGCAGTCTCCACCTCAATTAATGCCACAATCTTCATCACAGTCACCTTTGTAATCAACATCACAGTCATGCTCATCATCACAGTCTCCTTTGCAATCAATATCACAGTCACAATAACAGTCAGATTTGGAAGTGTTTGACATGAGTGTAATGGAGGAAAATGAGGTTAGAGGTAAATATTCCAAATGATGAAATTATATTACAACGAAAAATAAATATACAGTCAAACCTGTCTTAAGCAGCCAGTCAAGGGAAGGAGAAAAATTGGCCTTTTAAGACAGGTTGTTGCTTAATACAGGTTAATTGGCTCTGAAAGCACAGAAATAGGAAATAGAAAATATGGTTGTTTTAGACAGGTGACTGTTTAATAGAGGTGGCCACTTACACAGGTTTTTGTTGAAAGTAACATACCTACAATTTGATTAAATGCTGCATACTTATACATATTTCAGAGAAATGCAGAGCATAAATCACATGATAACCAATTAAGTAATTCCTATGGGTTTTGCTTAATATCTTTTAGAAAGGGGACTTCAAATTAATTATGTTACATATATTGGGAAAGAAAAAAATGTAAAGAAATCTTCTAAATATTGTACATGTAGACTAATCTTAGATGCCACTTCAAAGTTCGTTTAAGATGAATCAATCATGGGTTTGAAATATATTTATGAAAAAAGCATTGTGATCCATGTAATTATCATAATAATAAGCCAGTACCAAACCAAGTATACACAGCTTTGCTAAGAAAAATTATGCCTCATTATCATTCGTCTCTCACCTCTGATTTAAGTGGGATAGAAATCAGTTACTTGCAGAGATGGGGTATGCTTGATTACTGGTTAACCTTCCAGGATCCCAGGAAACAGTGGTTAGGTTAACTTATCATCATTCTGTTAGCTCTCGATGGAATAAAAATGATGCTCAATATTTAATCAATCAATCTATCAATCAAGGGTTGTAGTTACGCTAACATATTTGTACACCAGTTCTCTTCTTCTTTATACTTTAAGCACAAGAAGAAGGAAACGGTACGACTCCTGTCAACAGTCTTGATGGTATGTTATCTCCATAATTATTTTCTTGGACTCTTCCAAATTGAAAGCATTAATTCACTACGTATCAGCAATGGGTGAATTATGTTTATATTAACTGACAGAGTGAAAAACAGCGCAGGCAGTGTTCGGATTGCTCGTTACGAGCAATCCGAAGTCTTCCTGCACTGTTTTCAAAGGCCTTCTGTGATTGGTGCAGGAAAACACGTATCTATGGAGCAAAAGGTTAAAGTGCTCTGAATACATAAAATTTCCACAGCATGGTCTAGTGGTTGAGCATCCACCCACATATATATATAACCACAACATAATTATATCAAATTAAAATTCTCTATTGAATTTTACAACAAACTGAACAAGCTGTATCAATTAATAACAAAATCTTCAACATATGAACATCAAAATATGTAGATCTTTGTATCATATGTGATTCTAATAAATTCATATTCATTGTAATGTATTAAGAGAATATATTGTCCATTCTACGATTAATTTTATTTAGCACATAGTAAGCAATTATTACATAGATAGTTCTATTTCAATATATCTAGATTTGGTATTCCTGGGAGAGGCCAGGTATGGCATCCAACTAAGAAAACAGGACTTGGATCACTGAGTCAAGAAGAGTGCCACACCAGAAAAGTTGGCATTAAACATCATAGAGTTTCTGGTGTTGGCGGAAGATTGCACAGACATGACAGTCTATGGCCACGGAAAAAAAAAGACGGCAATGCCCTGTAACATGCGCAGAGCAATAAGAAGTAAGAATCATGAAATACCTTGTTTATTTATTTAGATATGTCTACAAAATATATATTATGATATCTTTCACAGGAAGGTTGCTTTATATTTAGTTAAAATTTAATTGTTAAATAAAAGACTGGTATAAGAACGAATATATTTGAAAAAATAAAAATATTCACTAATTAGAAATAATAGTTTGATGCAAACCAGGTACCTAGCCACCACTCCCAAAAGAAAAAGCAATACATTTAAAAACATCAAAGAAATCCTGAATTTGGAAATTCAGATGTTTAAAAAAAATGTATACCTATTATCACTTTCAGGTCAGATATTCAGCCTTTTTTTGAAAGAACCTGAATGTACAGAGGCAGAAACAAGAGGCCCAAGAGGGCCTGAGGACGCTCTACTGACTCATGAACCCTCGAGGCGGGGTCATTTATAACCCTAGGGACACCATTTGAACAAATCTAACAAAACTATAGTTGGTCATCATTACTACATAAACATTTTGAAAATCTGTTGGGCCGTTTATGAGAAGAAGATTTTTTAAGTTTTAGACTAATTTTAGTAATTGCAGCCATCTTGAATTTCAGACCGAAAAAAATAATCTTCTGTATAGTCTCCTATGCAACAGAAACATGCATGTGAAGTTTCAGTTTAATTGGCCTAGTGGTTTCAGAAAGGATGAAAGAAAAAAGAGAATTTTCTGTTTTCCCATAGTATCCCTATGTAAAATTCTAAGTCCCCTTTGAAACAGGGCCCCTATAAATTTTAGCCCCTTAATTCTTATCTGCAATCAAACCCCTACACATAGGGATAATTTATGCCAAATATGAACAAATTTGACATACCGGTTCTCAAGAAAACGATTTTAGTAATTCCCCATTTTTACCCTTTTGGGGCCCCTCCTGACCCCTTTAGACAGTGGAACCCATTCATTTTTACAAATCTGAACCTTCTTCACCAAACAATGCTTCTGTGAAGATATAGGCAAAATCATTTCAATTTTAAAAAAAAAAAAAAAAAATATTATAATGACATGTGTCCCCTAATTGAACCCTCGGGGCTGGGTAATATTTAACCCTAGGGACACCATTTGAACAAATCTAACAATAATATAGTTGGTCATCATTACTACATAAACATTTTGAAAATCTGTTTGGCCGTTCATGAGAAGAAGATTTTTTAAGTTCTGGACTATTTTTAGTAATGGCGGCCATCTTGAATTTCAGATAAAAAAAAAATCTTCTGTATAGTCTCCTATGCGACAGAAACATGCATGTGAAGTTTCAGTTTAATTGGCCTTGTGGTTTCAGAGAAAGTGCTGCTAACAGACAACAGACGACGGACGACAGACAACACGCCATTGCATAAGCACTTCTGGCCTTTGGCCAGTAGAGCTAAAAATGAAATTTTGGTCAGAGAAGATTGTGTACAAACTTAATGACAAGATACGGGGTATACAAAATGGAAAATATAAATAAAAAAAATAGAATTTCTCATCTGATAGTCAATATTAAAGCTTCATTAAACTTCCGAAATGCACACTTTTTGATAATAACAAAACTGATTGTAATTAAATGTGTTATACCCCGGTATTATCATTAATACATTCCTGTAGACCCCTTAGTGACCCCTTTGATCAAAATGTGTCTTTCGTAGACGAGCGGGCCAACTTTTGTTTACATTTTGTAATTACGTAATGACTCGGTTGCTTTCCGACTGTCCCTCCACCAGTGTTTGGAAGTACACAAATGAATACTGCAGTGGTTGTGTGCGAATTAATACCGTTAGATAAGGGGTTCATTAACAAGGTTAGAAAAGTTCACTAATATTATGTATCGTTATTGGGTTTTCTTTGTTTAAAATATATAATATTGATGTCTGCAATAAAACTGTATCGAATGTAGTATGCATTATATTATTTATATGCACTAGAAAACAATGAGTATGGAATACTAGTTTGGTATAGTAACTCAGGATCCTCCCTTGCATATACGCGTGATTTTATCGCATGCGCTATTACATCACAAATAACTCTATCGGTGTCAATATTGAGAGGCTACCAAGGGTGGTTTGTTTAGTACAGTTATTAAAAAGTAATTTTATTTTTTATTTTATATGAACGATTCGTCGCTTACTTGCTCGTGGGTTCCAGTACATTAATACACTGATGGGAATAAAGGGGATGTTCTTTATAACTATTTAACCGCAGTTTTTTAATTTTTAACCGCATCCCCTACAGTTCCCCATACTATGTTTCTCTCTGAAGTGAATTGATCATATATTACTGACTGACACATTTCCGAACAAGCTTCGTAACTCCCCATTTTCTGCCGAAAGTGTTTATCGGAAAGAGACGAACATTAATTTTTTAACAAAGCTTGTTCTTATAATAATTTTGTACTAATAATGTGCTTTATATTTATGTTTTTGTTTGCAAAGTCTCTCAGAGATCAAATACACATGTATTCTATCATATGGAAGAGTAAAACTTAAATTAAAACTAAAAACGACCGTTTCGGAACTTTAATGAGCCTTCCATAAATAGGAAAAAAAGGTCAAATGTTCATTTTTTAATTTCCTTTTTATGTTTTAAGTATTTTGTCCCTTAGAATTTTCAAAATGTCATATGTTTTTTTAAATGTCACTGTATAAATGTCACATCCCTGTGAAGGCGTTATTAAAAATTGTCAAATGGAGAATAATAATATTGACTGAAACAATGCCGAGGTCAATATCATTTTTCAGAGGTTGACAGCTTTAAATAGCGCTCTCTTTAAGGAATGTGATATAGATTAGTGTCTTATTTCAGCCAAATATTTTTGGTATTTTCAACACAATTAGATGATGTATTGAATTAATGCTTTTTTTTTTTTATCAAATTTAACTGAATAATCTATACTTCCAGTATTTGAAATTGATCCATGACAAAAAGATGGTTTTGGTTGGCAAATTTCAATGTAAAATTTCGATGAATGATTTTTATTTTCATTAGAAATTTAGGATAAAACATTTTCATATTTGTCAAGTGCCAAGCTTTATTAAAAAATGTTTAAAGTCTCATCACATTATTTTATAACTACATGTATCAGAAGTTATTGCAAAATATCTACAATTTTTGCTGTTTGTGAAACACTAAATTTGCATTTCATTTTTCATATTTATTACAGAACAACAGTCTACATTGTAATATTGATGTTTCATTTGTAACGGCACTGTGTTTTATTTCATATATAGTTAGCGATATTCAGAATTCTGGTCATTTTCAGGTTCCGTGTTTATTTCACCAAAGAAGAGCTATTTGATTGTTATTATTTTACACCTATCACCTAGACCTGATTATAATAATATTGACCGAGGCAATGTGGAGGTCAATATCATTTTTCGAAGGTTGACAATTTTTAAAAGCACTCTCTTAGGAATGTGAAATTATTTATTTTTATTATACTGAAAAAGGTAATTTTCACAGTCGTATGCATACGAGTACATAAATTTGTGTCTATTGTTTTGGGTACTTATTTCTGCCAAATGTTTTTGGTATCTGGTCAACAAAATCAGATTATGTATTGTTGCTGCATGGGAAGTAATATTGTACAGTAAGATTTGTGTATATTATTAAAATTAATTAATCTTGGAAGTTTGTGTAATGTTATATATTTAATACATGTATATATGGTTTAAAAACATCACAATTTAAGTTTGTAAATTGGTCCAATTTGAAGGTTCAAAATTGAGCTGTAATAATTGTGATTACTCTGTCCATCACAAATCACAATGTTCATATTGATATATATCTGGCAAAATCCTGGCCGGGAATTACCGGGATCCCTGTCTGGATTTACCTGGATCCCAGTCGAGAATTACCAGGATCCTGGTGGGATAAAAACATGGGATTTTCCGGGATTCCCAGCCAGGAATTACGAGGATCCTGGTAATTCCCGATCTGAATCCCGGTAATTCCTGGCCGGGAATCCCATTTTTTTTATCCCACCGGATCCGGGATCCAGCAAATATTTTCTCTTGGGAAGAGGAAGAAGAAAGCTGAGGAAAAGGAAAAGTATAAAAACAGAAGAAAAAGAAAACCTTTAGAGACCTTACATGTAAATACAAACAGAAATGTAAAAGCCAATTGTAACCCCTTCCCATCCCAGACCATGAAATAGCCAGGACCGTGACTGATTCTGCAGAAACTAGGAAAGTCCCTTTTCTGTAAGGACACTTTGCTAATAGTATTTTGGCAACTGGTGACCTCTTATGGTTATATAACTACTTTGCAAGTTATGTTAAGATTCTTTGAAAAACGAAAGTATTATACCACAGTGCATAAGATCAATTCAAGGGCAGGTTACTCAGACAGTCGTTATATGATCAGACCAATTCAGGAAAGGAACAGCCATATTCACGGCTTTTTTGGCACAAAGTAAAACTCCAGTACTTCCACAGTAATGCAGAGACGTTCATGTGATAATTTTAAGAGTGCTGCATTTTAGCTCAGCTGCTGCCAGCTATGTCTCAGCCTATGGGGAGCCGGGTTTAGAAATGAATGATGCACAAGACAGAAAATATATATTAAACTGCATTTGGAAGTGAAAAGAAGCTATGAAAATAACACAAACATGGCAAATGCATATATAAAAACAAAAAACTTTCTCAGCAAAATATTTCACACAATGACAATACCACTGAAGAATCTGACAGGAAAAACATGTCAACAAGTTTTTATTAGAGCATCAATATACAGACACCTACAAAAAGTAAACTGACTCAGTTCTTCCAATTTAGCACTTCTCGGAAAAAAGCTGAAATTATTGAGATACTTATCAATTCGCCATCCACATCTAACATTATATCAGAAAATACAACTCACTTAGTTAAATCAGACTGTGAAAACAAACATGAAATGGCTCATGCATTTGTGAAAACTGTGTTAAAGTAACTCTAAAGTTAAAGAAGTTGTGAGAAAGATAAAAAAATGGTGACACTTACAAAATAACAACTATGTAGGCAAATCACCAACAACTACAGAAAATGCAGTATGAAGGAGCAACTGAAATTGCATTAAAAATCTGGTAGGTTCAAGCAAGTCTGGTTGAGAAAGCAAATAAGAGACTTGTATTAGAAGTGGCATTTTATGATTTTAAGACTTAGAGTGTTGAAATTAGTAGCCGCAGTGAAATTTTGAGTGCTGCAAGCACCAAGAAATACCAAGAAAACATGAGGTAATTAGAATCAAGAGACAGTATAGAGAGAAGGAAAAAGCATGTCATGTCAACGCCATTCGAGGAGGCTCATAAACATCAGACAAGACAACCTATAAAAAAATTGGGTTAACAATTCAATTTTGATTTTGCATAGTAAATTTTAAGAAAAATGGACAGAAATCATGAAAAAACAAGAGGCCCAAGAGGACTTGAATGCTCTACTGGCAATAGATGCTTTATAGGACCTCAATGCAATGCTACACGTAAAATATCTTAGGTCTAGGCCTTGAACTTTCAGAGAAAATGTTTTTCAAAATTTTGCTTAAAATGTGCTTAAAAGCCCTGTGGCGGGGGCATTTGTGATCAAATGATGCTTGTTCAAGAACTCATCTGAGATCTTGTGCTTATATAACTGCTGTGCAAGTTTGGTTAAGATTCGATAAAAATTTACCATGACATAAGCCCGGCTGGCCTTTGGCCAGTAGAGCCAAAAATTACTGTAAATGCTTTGAAAGGCAATAAAAAGGTTTGAGTAGCATGGAAAACAATTTTTTTTTAGGGCGACACTACTATGAAGCCTGTGGTTGAAAATGGCTGCTCATAAATGGCAGCAGGCACCAGGTTAATTTGAATGTTTTTTTGCATGGTTTGCATGAATTATTAATTATTTTATCAGTTTCAATCAACATTTTAAGGAATTAACAATTTTTACTCTATATTTGCCTTTGGAAAAGACTTATGTATGTCAGTTAATTTTCCATTTGGTTTTGTTCGAGAAAGAAATGAGACTTAAAGGGGCTTGTCTCTTCCCTATTACAGCATTTGAATAAGACTATTCGACCTCCATCTTGTCTGCTCTGAGAGATAACTCACCATTTGCTGGGATCCACTGGTTTTGCACCAACGTTTTGTTCTGGTGGCACGGTATTAATGGACTGTTCCTAAAAAGATAAAAAGAGGTCCTCTTCCAGTTTCAATAAAACTTTTATTACACAATTTACGATTTAATATAATATTATAGATAGTTATTAAATGAATAACGTATAGAATAGAATATAAAAGAATAGTGTAGCAGAAATGATTTTTCTGTAAATATAAAAACAAGAGTTCTGGAATCTTTATAAATCTAAATTGAAGATATTAAATATTGATAATTAATATGCAGTTTTACTAGTATTATACACTTTGATGCATTTTACTACCTTAAGATTATTCTTTACCTCAAATACTTTTTATTGATATATATGCTTTTATTGTTGTGTTAGCATAAACTGTCCACTTGACATCTTGGACAATCAAAGAAATTACTATATAACTAATTCCTTATAGTTCTTATTACATACTGATTTCAATGTTCTCTTTCTGTTCCATTATACATAATGTATAGGTGTATAAAATTATTTATTATTACTTATAAAACTGTGCTTCTTAAAAAGTACAATATACCGTATATTCCCTTATAAACGCACCCACTCTAATAAACGCTCCGCACCTATTTTTCTGGAAAATTAAAAAAACAAAAAAACGTATATGCGATTTGAGTGCGTATTCGCCCATCTTTCCCTGATCGATTATTTTGTTACACAGACACAATTAGCGGAGTGTTTATTACCTTTGAACTCTTTAACCCATTGTTTATATCTTGGGTGACCACTTACCATATATCGTCGGCCATTAGTCGAATTTTTCAGACTCCAAAATCACTCTCTGAATCCCTACTCGACTTATGGCCCCGTCCTAGTCCCGAGTGATGATTTTTTTTACCAACGGTCAGCTCCTACTGAAGTTTTAAACGTCGAATTTCAGTTTCAGCAACAGTCTATATGAACAATGACACCAAAGTGCAGAATTGAATTACACTCTTGTCAATCAACTATGCATCTCGCAAACACAAAGGATGATTACGTCATACGTGGAAAGTTACTTTGTTCATGGAAAACTCTGATTGACAGTTGAAAAAAATGATCGGTTTCAATTAGACGCTTGATGTTTTAACTCTATGCAAGGGAAACCTTGATCTTGGTCAGCCAAACGATTGCGTTGCCTAGCAACCTATACGATGTTGGCACGGGGTGTAAACATATATGCCGAAAATTGCCTTGGGATATTTGGGTCAGAAGTAACCGATTATTGCAATTTGCATTCCCACATATGTGGTGACACTTATCCACGGATTACAGAATAAACCAAATATTCAACAGAAGACTGCATTTGTTTGTCGGCTGCATATTTGCCGTTGATTCGATAACAGTACATGAACGTATACTGGCGTAAGATCAGTTGTGAGTGCAGGCAATCGCTACTGTAGGAATTTTAATATTTAGGTGACCCAAATCTCACCCACTTCCTTTTCGAAAATTCTGGGTCGACTTAAGGAAGGGTCAATGCAAAAAACTGAGATCTGAAGGTCAAAAAGTCCCCTCGACTTATGGCCCGACTCGCCTTATGGCCGACGATATACGGTAACCACTTTTGGTTGAACAAATTCCCCATATTTGCTGTTTAATACTAGTAAAACTACTGTCTGCCGATTAAAACATTACAAAACGTCGGAAAATGTGGTCAGTCTGTGTATGCTGAAAGCTCATTGTTCCACGTTGATAAGAGCAAGCGTCCAAGTGATTTAAAGTGAAGAGTACACTGACCATAAATTCGGATATTCCAGTATGCAGACTAGTAATTTCATACAGATTTTTAGCTTTTTTTCGTCCTATGTCTTAGCTTTTTTTCATCCTATGTCGATTATTTCATTCACTCTCAAATAATTCTGAACCACTTTTTCAGAGATTTAAACCTGATTTAAGGTTTTTTCCGTTGCTTTATTGGTTTAATTGTATTTTTAACTGTTGTTAAATTTGCTTTTTTTTTTATCTTTTATAAACGCCCGCACCTTGTAAAATGTAACGCCCCTGGGGGCGTTAATTAGGGAATATACGGTAGATGTTAAATGGCTACAATGAATAAGTTTAACTTTACTTTCACAGGTAAATTTTATGTTGCATGCTTTTTCTGTGATACTTTGTCTATGTTGGCTATTTATAACTCTCAGTCCCAACAATTAATTTTGTACTGTTCTATATATAGAGAAATACACTTCTGGAACACTAGATACATTACCAATGGTTATAAAAGTGCCTTGTTCCCATAGATAGTCCTCTGTTTGCTGAATTATGCAGAAAAAAAAATTGGATTGACCAGATTGCTTTTTCACAATTTTGATGCTGTGATGGCACCCCTTCACTTTTGACAATTCTGCCCATTTGTTTGCATCTTTAAACTGTTATAACTTCATCAAACAGATCCCAATGTCATTCAAACTTGCCAGAAATTGTGAAAATGTTCCAATGTTCCCATATGCATTTATAAAGAAATGTGACATTTAATGCATTTTCAACAAACAAACAAAAAACAACCACTTTAAGCAGCTCTAATTTCTTGGGCATAAGAATCTTGCTACCGTCATTTAAAGAAAGTAATTCTAAGTGAAACCTTGAAGAGTAGAAATTGTCATGACATGTGACTAAAAATCTTTGTCGAACAAACTTCTACCATTTCTAAAATATACAAATACGCCTTTTGAATTCATCATGCAGCTGTTTTCGAATTCATGCACCAAAACAAGATGGCAGTCGCACATGCATAAATCAGTTTTGGGTGAATCGAAAATACGAAGAGCTGCCAAAAAATATTAGCCATTGTACCTTAAGTAAAGATGAAATTAAAATGATGTTAAATTGGATAAAAGTGCTGTAGTAATAACTGAACATTCCCTGAAGTGATTACGTAAATATACAGCCAGTCACACTACACTGTAAACACAGTTCTAAACAGGTAAATGTCAGGATTACTTATACAAACATTATTAGGTTCTGTCAAGTCAAGTTCTTCTTATATTTTACATGTATCTCTTGTGTACATCAGTTCAGCTTTCACATGATCCTTAGACAAATTGTGTCTTTCTATGGTACACCTCTGCACATTTTGGGTGCCGATATCTGACCACATATTAGGCATGTTGTATTTTTTACAAAAATACAGTTAAGTCACGTTACCAGATCATTTTCTGAAATCTTCAACCACGGGAATGACAATTTCCTTGTTTCTATCGTATTTTTTTTACTCCTTTTGGCCATCATGAAATATTTTACCTGACTTTACACATTCCTTTATCAATTCTTCTAATATTCCTTTCACTATTTTCTCAGAATTTTTTTTTTTTCTTATCGCTTACCGGTTTAATAAAGTTAAGAATTGTTTCTTTTTGCAACATTTTTCTAGGAATCAATAAATGCTTGCTCCTATTTAGAAAGTCAACGGCCTTTATTTTCCAAGCGCTTATTGTACTGCGAGGGCAAATGTAGACTGGTTTCCTGCCATATTTTTATCATCAAGTATGCATTTTCTGTCGTATTTTATCACCAAGTAAACGATGATACAGTCGAGCAGATTGATAACAAATGTTTATAAATACAAATGTGCAAAGTAGGAATCAGTATTGGCAGGAATACGTAAAAACGCAAGGAAATCTAGAAAGGTGCATGAAAGGGAAAAGGTCTGCGTTTTTATACACACATATTAAATAACTTGTGCGTATTTGTCAATTTTCTTTGCTTAAAAAACGCAGATATGAAGCTTATCCAGAGCATTGATTAACATAATCCGAGACTTATCTGACCCTTATAGCTTTTTTTTTTTTTTTTTTTTTTTTTTTTTGCGGCCTACACAGCAAAATGAAATGTCAAAAATCGTAAAAAAGGCTGTGTAAGGGTCAGAGAAGGCTCGGACTATGATTAACAAAACCAGTCTAACAGAAAAAGTTTACATTCTTGACAGTCTGTAGACTTTAAGTTCAAACATATATATTTTACTTCGATTATGCCGTACAACTTAGACAAATCTTGCTCGGTCATCCTTGGTACAACCAGTTCTAAGTATATGCGGAAAGTGTCTTGCTAAAGGACACCAATCATCGGCCAGTGCTCTGCCACTGGACCACGCGACTGTTTTTTGTGTGTATAAAGCACACTCCAAATTAAACTGAAATTTAACACAAAAGCTAAATCAATTCAATTAATATTAATCTAAACTAATCGTATCTTACCATAAAATCCATTTCTCACCAATAGAATAAGTTTAAATACAAACACTTGTGACAATTTATAAATTCCGTGTAACTTTAATTTACGAGAGTACGTAACTTGGAACCTGGATAATCCGGCACCACTTCAAAAGGGCCATGGAGAATCCGGCCCCAAGATTATCGGCCCCTGGAGAATCCGGCCCCATTTAGCATGTCCATCCGGTCCCACTCTTTACTTTTATTTTTATTGCAATATCATGGTTATTTATCATAAATTTATACTACATAGATACTAGCGGAAAAAAGGAACTGTGCATGTGTAAAATGTTCATGTATCGCTCAATTTTATAAATTAAAGCTTGAAACTTTACACAGGTAAGTTGTGTATCCCTCTCGGTCATTTACACTGGTCAGTGCATGAGTTGCACGGGTAGTTTGTCTGTCTGGCCAACGTCTTCATTTTCACGTTTTTTTCGGCCAGCAGTCAATCGCAAACACGTATGTCGCCTAAACTTGTGTAAAAGCATAGTGTTGATACCTGTAAGACACAAAACCAGCATAATTTTGAAAAACGTCTTTGATACGCCATGCCAATGTTGAATGAAACTGACGGATGCCGCGCCGTAGGCATGATAGAAGCTGGTGTACGTCATACGGATGTTGTCAGACAATTTTGTGTGCACTGAAATACTGTAAATGCCTGTTGGAGACGGTACCAACAGTTTGGGACCACCAGAGACCAGTTTCGGTCAGGACGTCCACGCGTAACATCTAATCGCCAGGATACGTACATCCGGGTCGTTCATCTCCGCGAACGACTCAGAACTGCTACTTTGACGGCTAGAAGTATTCCTGGCCTTAGAAGAATTAGTCCCCGAACGGTATGTAATCGATTGCTTGAACGAGGCATACGTCCACGACGCCCAGCCATACGTCCTGTTCTCCAGCAACGTCATCGTGTAGCACGTTTTGCCTGGTGTAGACGACACATACACTTCACGCAACAGGACTGGGCACGTGTTCTTTTCACGGATGAGTCCAGGTTTCATCTCGACAGCAGCGACGGTCGTTCTAGAGTGTACCGTCGTGTTGGTGAACGTTTCCATGACAGTTGTTTGATTCAACGACGTCCATTCGGCGGAGGTAGTGTCATGGTGTGGGGTGGCATCTCATCCCGTGGCAGAACAGCTCTTGTGGTTGTGGACGGCACACTTACAGGCATCAGATACCGTGACCAAATCATACGGCCTCACGTCCTTCCATTTGTGCAGCAACGCTGCAACAGGATAACGCTCGCCCGCACGTCGCGCGGGTCATCACCGACTTCTTGATCCAGAACAATGTGAATGTGCTGCCTTGGCCTGCAATGTCACCGGATATGTCGCCTATAGAACACGTGTGGCATGAGATGAAGCGTCGCTTACGTCGCCTCCAAAATCAGCCGTTGACGTTACCTGACCTGTCACGTGCGCTTGTGAGAATCTGGAATGGTATTCCCCAGGCATTTTTCAGCACACTTGTCGTATCAATGAGGCGTCGTTGCCAAGCATGCATCGATTCCAATGGTGGACATACACGGTATTGATGAGATGAACTTTATTTAGAGAACGTCTCTGAAAACTGATCTCTATCCAAGACGCTGCTGATACAATAACCATATCAACGAGCTGGTGTTAAACAAAGGTCAGATAAAACCCTGTTGAATTTTTTTTTGCGATTTCTTATATATCTCCTAAGTTATAGCATATTATACCCATGCACAGTTTCTTTTTTCCGCTAGTATATATATGATTGCACGCAGTTATTAATTCATGAAATAAACATAAATACGGATAACTTGATAACTTGTGTTGCACCTTGTACAAACAAATAAATGTTTTTATACATCATTGATTGATTGATTGATTGATTGGTTGAATGAATATATGTCGTCATTTTGTATGCCATCGAGGGCTAACAGACGATCAGTAAACCCATCCACTGTTTCCTAGGATCCTGAAAGGTTAACCAGTACTCGAGCACACTCCGCCATCTCCGCAAGTAACTGATAACTTTCCCACTTGAATCAGCGGTAAGAGACGAATGATAATGAGACACAATCGTCAAGGTGACTTTTGCAGGGTAAGGATTCGACCACACGACCCCTGGATTGATAGTCATTTAGCTGTTTCAGATAGACTATTCATATTCTTGCTGATACAATATGTCAGCGATCTTGTCAGACCCGGTCGAGTACGTGCAACCACGTTACGTAATCGTCGCGCTAAATACATTTTTCGTTTCTTACCTGCAACCCACAGTACTCCTTGGCGTTATGGTGTTCATGAACAGACGTTAATAAACCGTTTGTTTCCATTTGTGCTCGTACGAGTTTATGTTTAAATGGACATTTTCAACTTCCAGTAAATGTTCTTATTTCAATAGTTGATTCAAATAGCAAACGTATCTGTAGAAATGAGAAAGAGACAAACACTGACCTCTACGAAGATAACATTAACGGCAGTGTTCTTTTAACTGGCAGATATTAACGTGTTTTCCAGATAATAACATAGCATACTAGAGGTGAATTCCCTGCATTTTCTTATTTAACAAATGTTCGGTTAAACATTTGCAATCGTTAGCTAACATATTTTCCTGGACACTGGCTCAATCTCATCTTTCGGTGTATAAACTCAGAAAAGGGCTGCGAGAATAATACTAAATAAACCATTGAAAACACATTCTTAAGAAATGCTCAGTAAATTACAATGGTTTCCTATTCCAAAAGGTGTTTAAATACTGTATTTTTCAGATTATATTTTAAAGATAGAATGTTCATAAACTTGTTTATTGCATTGCTTTGTTAGAGTGAAAGAAGCCTAGTATGTAGACGATATACAGATTCCAGTTTGTATTAAGTATAAGTAACAAAACATAATCCTGAAACATATATATTACTGCCAGAACCCTTTATAAATAAAAATAAGACCAAAGCATTCAATAAAATGCATATATTTGCAGAAAAAACGCTCATTTCCCCCCTGATTTTGGCGGCCATTTTGTCCCTTATTTCGACCTTTAGTTCCTGAACCAACCGTATTTCTACTTGGTTTTACCCCCAAAACATGTCATACAACAAACATTCAATTCTAACATTTTACATTGTTTGTTGATCATATTAAGATATAATAAAACATGAATTTCAATACATGGCGGCCATTTTGGTGTCCATCTTGGAGCTGTGACCAAACGCTCTGACAGTCATTAGTAAGAAATGAATTTTCGGACCCAGCATATATTTTACCTCTCTAGAACTTGAACAAGTCTCAAATCTATTGGACATAAAAAAAAAAACACCTCCCTAGCTCTGGGACTATTTCTGGAAGAGGCGGTGGACGTTGGATGACGGTGGAATAGCGCTGAATAGTTGCGGAATCCGTGACCAGCGGTAACAAAACTTGTTTGTTGATAATTTTTGGGAAGCCTGAGTCGAGCAAGATTATGTAATATTTCTGATCACTCGGCAACCACCGAACTTTTACAGACAGTAGACATTTTCTTGATAACAAGGAATTTTCGGTGATTACATTGTCCATAATTTTTGTTTTGCGGTCTGTTTTGTTTTATCTTCTTTTTTTTATTTTTTTTTTTATCTTTTTTCCTTTGAGTGGGGCGGGGCATTTTTTAATGGGTGTGGGGTGGGGGTAAGTGGGGGTCTTGAACGTACCTTCTTATATACTGTGGAGGTCATAGAAATAGGGGGAACTATTTCACTGTGAACTTAGGAAAATAACGAAGAGAGAAACAAAAAGAAAGAAAAACAACAGAAAATAAGATACCCTTCTTTATCCTGTACAATGTCCCTAGCCTGAATCCGCACCTGGTAAAAGATTATTTTCTATTGTAATGTTTAAAGCACGGTGTGTTTTAATTTGGTATCATATATCTCATTTTCATGGGTTGACTGAAAAACAACAATGTATGTCTCTGAAAAAAAACCAACAATATGTGTAACAACAATAAACACGTGTTAGATAGGCGACCTCAGAGGGTACGGCGATTGCACTTGGACAATTGGTGTAGGAGTGTTTCAATTATTGGGGGCCAACCTGAGGAAAAGGCGTATGAGGATGTACTTCCGGGCTCCAACGTATATGCTGAAACTGAATATTGTGGGGGAGGGGGTGCAGTGGGCTGTGTGGACTGAGTTACAATATGTACAAGGTGGTTTATTAAAATAACATAAACTGGCCTCTTCTAATAAACGATCGATATGTAAACGCTCCATTCTTAATCCTTTAAACGGCCAATTAAGTAATCAACATTGCATTGTAGCTTGGCTATTTTTTAGACGTGTCAAAAAATCAATTCACTCACTCGCCAAAGAGCTACTTGCATCACGTGATACTTTTTGCGCGAAATCTTTCGACCAACCAAGAGCCTTCGTTATTTTCCGGATGCATCATGATTGGTTAAAGATCACATGACAGTACACCCGAACATTGACGAGAAAAATATCCCACTCATTTCGCATTGTTACTTCAAGCAGTAAGGACGTATTGTGTTATTGGATTTGGAATGGTAGCGTGAGTTGAAATGTGTTTTTGTCTGTTTTTTTTGTGATATTTTATTGCAATTTGTATCGCTTTCATTTCGTTTAATAATGTTTGGTGAAATTTCCTAACGTATATGTAGTCATAAACGGGAATCTACACTTCGAACTTAGTCTGTTGCGGCGGCCATTGTTTCAACACAATCGCTTACATGCATTATTAATATTCATGAACACATCCAAAATGCATTGATTTACTAGCTTAATTACATATCTTGCTACCTGCAATTATATAATTAGTTAACCTTAGGGGGAGATCCGTTTTTATCTGATTGAAACTTTTTTAAACTGGCAATCTCGATAGCCATGGCGGGCACATAATCCTCAATCTATTGAATATCATTTAATGAAATAAGAAGCTGACTAAAAACAACATCACAGTCGAATAGTACAGATAAAAATAAATCAGAAAAGCAAAACTCAGTGGAGAAATCAACTCTCTCAATGTCAATATGAATGTATTGTTAGTTCTCTTTTATATTAATACAAATCATTTACAGGTCACCACCTACGGGTATATCCTTGGTTATGTCGTCTGCGGGGCGGGTTTTGTGTGATTGTCCAAGCAGACGCTCGAAGTTGCAGCACCAGCGGAAACTTAAAAATTAACAGGCAAGTCGGATTTTAATGTTATTCTTTCATCCGTATACATGAAACAAATTGGTTCTAACTGGAAAGTATGTCGACCGTCTAGGATTGATTATTTGGTTGTTGACAGTTCAAAACAAAAAAGATTTCAGGTGACAAAATATTCAATTGATGTACTGGAATTGTATATATCTATATGTACTGAGATGGGACAATACAACAAATAAACAACCTGCATGTGTACTTACAAGTTTCTGGTTTAAGCAATATCCATTATGTATTTATCTTTTCTTATAGCTATATGGCTATTTTTCCTATCTTTTGTACGATGGTTACCTTTACCCCAATATATTTTAAATAACCAATGAAATGCAGGTTACTCATATTTTGTGAAAGCTGGATCCCCACTCTAAAATGGTATTTAAAAATTGCTGAGCTATGCTATATTTGTCAAATTAAAATATTTAAATAAACCTTTTATTTTTAGAAGTTGCAAGGAAATGGCCCTGCGCTTTGTTGTATTGTTTGGTTAGCAGTAAAGCAGAAATGGTTACAGTACCGAACTTCAGATGGTGAGTGTTACAATATCCTGTTCTCTACTCAGTCGTTTTGTCATGTTTATTACCAGCTGTCCGTTATCATTATTTTTTTCATAATAAGTAATTAACTTCATATGTTTTACTGACGGTATGAAAATGAAACGTTTGTTTAAATATTTAGCGTCATTTAATGCCAACAACTCTTTTCTGGGATGCTAGAATGTTTATTAATTATAACAAAAGCTCAACAATCTCAGTGAGTAACTGATTACTTTCCCACTTGAATCAGTGGTGAGAGACGAATGACAGTTAAACTCAATGACGTATATTATTTACTACAGTCAGATTGGGATTCGAACTCACCCCATGGGTTATCTCTTAGTCTTATACTTGTGTTATCAATTAATGATATATTGTTAAGATGTTTTTTAAAATTGTTATGCCATAATGACTTAAAATGCACAGAGTTCATGTTTAATAACTCATGCGTTTCTTGTGCTGCCATAGTTTTCTCACTCAATGTCATTTTTTTGGACATTTTCAATGTCCCTCTTCTCATTTACTAATTTTTCATGAATCAATTCTTAGCACTGTCCACACTGTTTATATAAAAAAAACTCTTAATGTAAATTTGATTTTTTAGCAGATCGGTACCAAGTGTGGTGATGTGAGATTGGTTCCCAGCAGTAATGTAATATTGACAGATTGGTATCCTGTAGGCTGGTTGTCATAGAAGATAAACAGATCAGAAGATTGAAGTTAAGTACACTGTTCTCGTGTAAAATGTAATATTCATACACAATGCTATCCCTTTATCTATTGTATGGTCATCTTTAAACAATAGATACCAATATATATACTCTTGTTACTTCTGTTTCACCGAAGCACTGGTTATAGTATAAGTAATTCTGACTTTGTCAAACTGAATATACTTGTAAACAAGTATTTAGAAAAAATGTAAACTGCCATGTATAGTATGTCTGTCACATTTACGCCCCCAGCACCTGCTCTGTTCTACTGTAGCTTGTGCTGAGAATAAGTTCTTCAGTTATTGATTCTAGCCCATGTCGGATATATCCATCACAACGGAGACTAGCTAGATAGGGACTCGAACTCGCGATATCTTGTTATTGATTCTAGCCCATGTCAGGGATATATCCATCACAACGGAAACTAGCCAGACGGGGACTCGAACTCGCGATATCTTGTTATTGATTCTAGCCCATGTCAGGGATATATCACAACGGAGACAAGCCAGACGGTGACTCGAACTCGCGATATCTAGATATAATACTGGTGTTATCAATTAATGGTATCTTGTTAACATACTTTTTTTAAAATTGCTATTCCATAATGACTTAAAATACACAGAGTGCAGGTTAAATAACTCTGCTTTTCATATGCTGTCGTCGTTGTCTCCATCAATGAATTTTGCTATAATTTGGATATTTTAAATGTCCCTCTTCTCATGACTAATTTTTCATGAATTATTTCATAGCACTGTCCTAGCTGGTTATATAAAAACTCTTAATGACAATATTTTTAACAGATCAGTGCCCAGTGTTGTGATATGAGATTGGTTCCCAGCAGTAATGTAATATTGACAGATTGGTATCCTGCAGACTGGTTGTCATAGAAGATGAACAGACTAGAAGATTAAAGTTAAGTACACTGTTCTCGTGTAAAATGTAATATTCATACACAATGCTATCCCTTTATCTATTGTATGATCATCTTTAAACAATAGATACCAATATATATACTCTTGTTGCTTCTGTTACACTGGAGCACTGGTTATAGTATAAGTAATTCTGACTTTGTCAAACTGAATAGACTTGTATACAAGTATTTAGAACAAATGTAAACTGCCATGTTTAGTATTTCTGTCACATTTGCGCCCCCAGCACCTGCTCTGTTCTACTGTAGCTTGTGCTGAGAATAAATTCTTCAGTTATTGATTCTAGCCTATGTCAGGGATATATCCATCACAACGGAAACTAGCCAGACGGGGATTCGAACTCGCGATATCTTGTTATTGATTCTAGCCTATGTCAGGGATATATCTATCACAACGGAGACTAGCCAGACGGGGACTCGAACTCGCGATTTCTTGTTATTGGTTCTAGCCCATGTCAGCGGGTGCCACCAGTGAATAAATATATGTATGCTTAAATTGCTATTATGTTTTATCTCACCAGAACCAAAGGTTCAAAGTGAGTTTTGTTTATATTTTAGCTCACCTGAGAGACAGACACAATCTTATTTTTCATACACATCTTGACCCGAATTTAGACATTAATTATAGCAATCATTTAAGCTTGGTTCCTTTTATTGACCAGTTTGTTAATTGTAAATTATTAATTTAGATTCAGCATTAAAAAAAAAAATGACTATTTCCACTCCCAGCACATTTTTAGACATTCGACTATAGTATGTGCTGGGAATAAGACTGGTGCTACCCGTTTCAGGGGGCTGTGCTAGATGGTTTTGATTATTAATCAGTTAATTGTCATTAAATAATAACAACTATTTCAACTCCCAGCACATGTTTCTATTCTACTGTAGTATGTGCATCTTTAAGACTGGTGCTACCCGTGTCAAGGGGGCTGTGCTAGTTGGTTTTGATCCTTTTTATGAAGTAACAATTCAAATTAGTAAAATTGTCAATCTTTCATGTGAAGTTAATGTCCCTTGGATTATTTAAAAAATATATAAATATATTAAATATATTTTAAGCTGGAAATCAATCATTTACATTTTTGAGCAATGTTATAAGTTCGTATTTTTTTTTGTAATCAAAGATTTCTAAAATGTGTAAGAATATTTATTAAGTGGATAATGACACAGATAATTAGGATAAATAAAAATAAAATAATTTAAGACAATAAAATCACTAAATTTGAACAAATAAAACATTCAGTATAAGATAAAATATCAGACACATAAAATAATTGTGGCAATATAGGAGTAATTTGGATAATTAAAACATATACAATATGGGCAATTAACATGTAAAAATAACTAGGGCAATTAAAATATACTCACTGATAGGGTTAATAAAACAGATACAATCATAATAGACAATTAATCAATAAACATTCAGTTAAGGCAAATAAAACAATATAAATTCAGATAAGGGAATTAAAGAATATACATTCAGTTAGGGTTAATGAAACAAAATACATTCAGTTAAGGTAAATAAAAACATTATACATTCAGATAAGGCAATTAAAGATTATACATTCAGCTAGTATAAGTAATACAATAAACATTCAGTTAAGGCAATTAAAACACAATGCAATCAGTTAGAGTAAATGAAACAATATACATCCAAATAAGATACATAAAACAATATACATTCAGTAAGGGCAATTAAAACAATATACATCTAGATAAGGTAAATAAATGAACATACATTCATTTAGGGTAAATCAAACAATATACATTCAGTTAGGGTAAATAAAACCAAATACATTCGGTTAAGCTTAATAAAACACTATACATTCAATTAGGGTAGATAAAACAATATACATTCAGTTAAGGTAAATAAAACAGTATACATTCAGTTAGGGTTAATAAAACAATATACATTCAGATAAGGTAAATAAATGAACATACATTTAGTTTGGGTAAATAAAACGATGTACATTCAGTTAGGGTTAATGAAACAATATACATTCAGTTAAGGTAAATAAATGAACATACATTCAGTTAGGGTTAATAAAACAATATATATTCAGATAAGGTAAATAAATGAACATAAATTCAGTTAGGGTATATAAAACAATATTCATTCAGTTAGGGTTAATGAAACAATATACATTCAGTTAGAGTAAATAAAACAATATACATTCAGTAAGGGTAAATAGAACAATATACATTCAGTTAAGGTAAATAAATGAACAAACATTCAGTTAGGATAAATAAAATAATATATAATTTTATTCAGTTAAGGTAAATAAAACAATATACATTCAGTTAGGGTAAATAAAACAATATACATTCAGTTAGGGTAAATAAAACAATGTACATTCAGTTAAGGTAAATAAATAAACATACATTCAGTAAGGGTAAATAAAACAATATACATTCAGTTAAGGTAAATAAATGAACATACATTCAGTTAGGGTTAATAAAACAATATACATTCAGTAAAGGCAAATAAATCGACATACATTCAGCTAGGGTAAATAAAACAATATACATTCAGTTAGGGTAAATAAAACAATGTACATTCAGTTAAGGTAAATAAATAAACATACATTCAGTTAGGGTAAATAAAACAATATACATTCAGTTAAGGTATATAAAACAATATACATTCAGTTAGGGTTAATAAAACAATATACATTCACATAAGGTAAATAAAACCATATACATTCAGTTAAGGCAAATAAATCGACATGCATTCAGTTAGGGTAAATAAAACTATATACATTCAGTTAAGGTTAATAAAAACATAAAACATCAGTTAAGTAGGGCTAAATGACACATACAAAATTAATGGTTTAACAACTTTAACTAGAATATATAGAGTTATTATTATGAATATAAATACAATTATTATTATTTTATGATTGATTTTAGTGATCATTTATTATTAGAAGTAATGCAAGTAGTACAAGAATTATAAACTGTTAGTATTATAAATAGTTGTATAGTATATAATAGTTTTTGTGCAGTTGTATTTGTATTGAATAGACTGGATATATCTAATATTTCAATGCATGGGGTTTGTTTAATTTATAAATCTAGGCCAGTTATTAATCACAGAAAGGCTTCTTGAATTGACCTGCTGCTTACGCAAACTGACGCGCATTTAACAATTAACACTGACTGACATAATATTTTCACTGTTGTTATTAACTAACATGCGATTCAGTTTTAAGAAGCATCTTCCGTGAATAAATAGAAAAAAATGTAAAAAGGGGATTTGTCTATTCATGCAAGTTAGTATTTAAGTATTTGTAGCTTTTTTAATTTAAAATAGTTTATTTATTTACTATAAACTTATATACTACCTTAGTTTTAATTGTATAATCATATATTCATATAATATATATAATACAAAAATAATTCATACCTAAATATAAAATGTACTTATTGGACATATAAAACAGATACTCATGCAATTATATAAAATATTCATATAATCATAAAACAGATACTCATATAATTATATAAATCATATACTCACATAATTATATAAAATAGATACTCTGACAATCATATAAAATAGATACTCATATAGTCATATAAAAAGATACTCACAAAATTATATAAAATAGATACTCATATAATTATATAAAACAGATACTCACATAATTATATTAAACAGATACTCATACAATTATATAAAACAGATACTCATATGATTATATAAACTGATAATCACATAATTATATAAAATAGATACTCTGATAATTATATAAAATAGATACTCATTTCGTCATATAAAATAGATACTCACAAAATTATATAAAAAAGATACTCATATAATTATATTAAATATATACTATGATAATAATATAAAACAGATACTCATATAATTATATAAAACAGATACTCATATACTTATATAAAATAGATACTCATATTGTCATATAAAATAGATACTCACAAAATTATATAAAACAGATACTCACATAATTCTATTAAACAGATACTCATACAATTATATAAAACAGATACTCATATGATTATATAAAACAGATAATCACATAATTATATAAAATAGTTACTCTGATAATCATATAAAATAGATACTCATATCGTCATATAAAATAGATACTCACAAAATTATATAAAATAGATACTCATATAATTATATTAAACATATACTATGATAATCATATAAAACAGATACTCATATGATTATATAAAACAGATACTCATATACTTATATAAAATAGATACTCATATAGTCATATAAAATAGATACTCACAAAATTATATAAAAATGATAATAGCAAAATTATATAAAACAGATGTTCATATAATCATAGAAAATACTTGTTTAGTTAGATAAATCAGATACTCGTATAAATATAATACATCATACATTTATATACGATTATAAATTGTATATAATAAATACTATAAAACCTTAAAATTCTCATATAAAGTGCACATATATTTGATCATATAAACTTCCATTCATAATAAAACTATATTAAACATACGCTCAAAATCCTACAAAATAGATACTCATATAAGTTCCAAAATAATTTCAAAATATATAAACATTTAATGTTATAAAATGAATACATTATAAAATCCTACAAATTATATATAATTGAACATACTTAATTGTATAAGAGAAACTCATATAAAAAACATAAAATGATACTCATAAATTATAAACCATAAAATCTTAAGCAGATACTCATATAAACACATAGCACTCGTTCTTATAATATAAATATAAAACTAATTAGATTACAATAATTAAATACAAACTCTGAATTATCCATAAGCTCTTTAAAAATAAACAAAATTACTTTAAATATATTTTCATTAAAAAAAAATACATTATAAAACAACAACATGAAATTAACTAAAATATAAAAAAGAACTGTTTGAAAATTCAAAAGATTGAAAAAGTTTACTCTTTTTAACATAAAAATATGGTCGTAATTATCCACTTAAAGAATATCTTATTTTTTATTTCGAAACAGCTTGTGAAATTCTAAATCTATCAAGGAAATATCATTGTTTACTAAATTGGCATTGCTCAACACTTTAAACAATTATTAGGCTTTTTATGAACCTATCTTTCGGCCTGCTTTATTATAAATGCGTTGTACAAGAGGCACTCTTCTCAAAAAGATCTGCGCCTTGTAAATGTACGTGGTCTTTACACATATACATTGTATATGTATTATAAACGTACAGACGTATCCCCTCATCTATACATAGTTCTGATATGTAATGAATAATGCGTATCATTTGGCACTTGAAATTAAATAAATTTTACATTTTTTATTTCATTCCTTATTTTTAAAAAATAAGTGTTAGAATTTTAGAAATCGGAGCTATGTATAAATTCCCTTTGTTCACACATGCACCACACATACAGACATAAGTATTTATATAAGTATTTGGTTGATTTCCAGTTAATAAAAATATAAATACATTGAACTTTGGCTATCATGTTACTTTAATTGAAAGTTCTAAATAGTTTCCAAGGGGCACAACAATTACTGTTAATAAAAAGATGGCTACTTGCACAAGCTTTTGTTCATTTTCAGAAACAGTTTGTACCCATGGTGCATGTACAAGATTTGTTGAAGAGCAGCTGAGACTACCGACAGCAGATTACAGGTAAATTAACACAAAAATGAAATGTTTATCTGTGCAGTAACAAACCTTTTGGTTATCCCTATTTAATATAATGTGATAGATCATTTACCTGAACTTATAATTGCCTAATTTCAACAAATCCTGTCTAATATATGGCATCTGGTTAAATTGGCTAAGAAAGACCTTTGATCCAAGTCCAGCATCCTTGTTATGCAAGTAACTGACAAGAGACGTTCACATATCAAATATTTTAAGCGCACTGGGCTCGAACACACAACTGCAGTGATATATAGCAATGAAATGTTTACAAAAATGTATTTCATTTAAACTATGTTTTTAAGCTCATTTTGAGCATAGCTCAGTTGAGCTATTCTTGTAGCAAGCTTTTTGTTGTAGTCGTATATCAATCATCACAGAGACTGGCCGGGCGGGGATTCGAATTTGCAACCATTGGATTGAGTCAGGCGTGCTACTGACTGAGCTAACCAGGCCTGGCCTTTCACATAATATTTTATTATATTAATGACTTATCCAATTTAAAGTAAGCATAATTGTAAAAATGGTCTTTTCACAGAATCGGACGAATAGTGCCGGGAAAAATGGAGACCTCCAACAACGGGACGCTTACAGTTGACATTGTTTTTAAATGTACTTCTCAAACTTTGATAAGGAACTTGTTATTTATTCCCATAGATTTTACATGTATAGTTTTTAATAACAATTTTGGAGCTGCTCTGACACTTTATGCCAAAAGAAGGCTAAATAGTAAATCAATACATGAAAAGTTATTTTTTGACATTAAGAGGGTGTGATAGTGTAATGGATAGATTGTTGGCCGCTCACGCCAGAGGTTGTTGGTTCAATTCCGAACTCTACCAGATGTTTCTGATATTACAACACTCAGTACTGGTTTTACCCAGGAAGTGGAATTGAGCGCAGTTCATATAAGCTCTGAGCTTTCATCATAGTTGATCTTAAATAATTTTTTTTACAAATTTCAAAGGTTCAGGAAAGAGTTTTCGATTAACTTTTCTATAGTTGTCAACAGAAGTTTGAATTTTAGTTCAGTATAATTTATAAAGAGCATGGTCCTTGTCAAATTTTGAGAAGTACATGTATATATTCAGATTTATGTTGTGATAAAAAAGTGTAAAGTGCTTCCACAACTTAAGAATAAATAATAAATTTTCGTGATTAATAACATAGCCATCAATTTTCAACATTCTGTTAAATATTTTCAAAAATTTTTCATTTTGCAAACTGTAAACTTTAAAGACAGAACTCTAAGAAGTGTTTCATATTAAGAATTTAGTGACTTGTTGGTGGAGTAGTGATTGGAAATTGATTTTTTCACATTTATTAAGTTTTGTGGCAGTCACTGCCCTTTTTCGAAACATTAACCAAAATAATGATAACTTTTATTTGTTATTTTTCTTTATTTTTTAACAATAAATCCAAATATTTTACAAAAAAAGATATTGAGTAAATATGAAAAACTACAAACAGACTTGATCTTTAAATTTTGTTAACAGGTTTTAGAGAAAAAATAAGATTGGGTTAAATTGTTTATTATCTTTAATTGTATATGTTAATATACATATACAAACAAATCTATATCTATTTATAAAGGGAAGTAATAAAAAAATTGAATTATTTCCCTTTATTGGTAACTGAAATTATAATTTTATATAAAAAAAGAACTTGCTAGTATTGCAAACTTGTTTCTTGATAAATATTCTATTGTAAATTCACAGAAAAATGTTATTGGCATTAATAAATTTAAATGAGGTTTTGGTAAATAATTGGTATAATATTAATTATAAAAAACTATTGACCTAATTTTAATTTATATAGGGCGGTAATAATAAGCAAAATTGTTTCCTTTTATTGATAGCTGAACTTTTACTTTTATTGAAAAAGAACTTGCTTGTATTGCAAAATTGTTTCTTGATAAATAATTCCTTTTTAAATTCACAGAAATTTTTTGTTAGGGACATACAATGAATTATTCAAATGAGGTTTTTATGTATAATTATTATTAATGACAATCTAGTACAGATAAAATGGGGTTTGGTGAATAATTATGTAAATGAACCAAATCACCGTTATCATGATTTCACACCCTACATTTCCACATATTTTGGACAGAATTATAAAAAAACAGTCTCAGTGATGATTGACATTGTGTCTCATTATCATTCGTCTGATTCACTGATTCAAGTGAGAAAGTTATCATTTGCTTGTGGAGATGGGGTGTGCTCAAGTACTGGTTAACTTTTCAGGATCCCAGGAAACAATGGTTAGGTTAACAGAACGTATGTTAGCCCTCGACGGCATAAAAATGATGCTTAATATTCAATCAATCATATAAAAACAGTTTTATATACAATTTTACAGATCTCTAATTCTATTGACTATTTCTAAATTTTGAAAAAAGAAAATAAGATCATTTTGAATATTTTTTATATGCTATTTTTGAGAATAGCTAAATTTGTCTAGAGTATCAGAGTAGCATTAATAAATTGTATGCATATTTTAATAAACATTAGGAATAGTTTTATTGAAGACAATTGTTTGATTATTAATATATATATATTTTAAAATAGGAATCAATTAAAAAGCAAACCTTCAGAAAACAATAAGCAAATTATTTATAACATTCCTTATAATCTGCATTGTTCAGTATGTGGAAGCACTGTATTAAATATGTATTTTACAATATCTTGTGAATTGTACACATTGCTGCCCCCTTCACATGTCTGGTGTTTGGCACTGGTACTGGCAGCATGCAATCTTTGTCAATAAAAACAAAGTTGGCATGATTGTGCTACAGTAGATTGTAGGATTCGAACCAAGGTTTGGTCATATGGTCTCTCGAAAACAACATTCAGTATTGGTTCTACCCAAGAAATGGATTCATAAAAACTCTTTACAATCGAGTTGAACTATTTAAGTATAAATGATTTCAAATAACAAAGATTTGGTACAGAATGTGAAATGGGCACCAGTTTGTCATAATTAAATCTTCATCTGCACATGTGGCTAATAAATTCATCAGACCTAAAATTCAACTTGAAATTGAACATTTTCAGGATTTGTTTAAAACAACACCATAGTGTTGTCTAATGGTAGATTGTCCGCCTTGCATGCAGAAGGTCATGGGTTCAATCCCCGACTGGGTCATACCAAAATCATGAAAAATGGTAATATAAGCTTCCTCGCTTGGCGCTCAGCATTTAGAGGATAGGTCTAGGTCTGTTTGGCCCAGTTTCAGTATGCGACTGAGTGGGGTATCAGACCCTGTGTCTGTTTCATGATAATCCAGTGTGGCAGCACTTAGAATACTGTTTCAAGCAGACACTGTTGCAATATGACTGAAAAATTGTCAAAAGCGACACTTAAAAAAATGTTTAAAAACTATTTTAGTCAATAAGATACAATTATAGTGTTAAGCAGATATTGAATAAAATTGAAATGACTGAATTTGAGTTGAAAATGATCTTTGATGAATTTAATTAGTCACTTGGTCTTGCAGAGGAAATTTTAATTCATTATATAATTATGAGAATTGAAATTGTGATACATTCAACATGTCTTTCATCAGGGTCAGATAAATGCATTTTCATTGTAACTAAAATCCATCTGTTAATAATAATCATTTGTGTTGGTGTTGTGGTGCCATGGGAGTGATGGCTAGAACAATAGAATTAACAATAACATTAAATGAAAGTATTAAAGACACTCAAATGATTATTTTTTAAATTGAGTAAATAAGACATTGTTGTTTGTGTAAAAAAATGCTGTAGATGAAATTCTTTTTATTCTAAAATATATATTGGACATATTTTAATTCAATATTATTTTTGATTTTGGCATAATTTCCATACTGGTCCTATTCTAGACTGACAAAGTTACAAATGTTTATATTATATACCCCTGCCTGGCATCTGTCTCCATGATGATTGATATATGAAATTATGTCTCATCTCTCACCATTGATTCAAGTGGGGAACTTATCAAATACTTGACGAGATTGGGTGTGCTCGAGTACTGGTTAGCCTTTCAGGATCCCAGAAAACAGCGGTTAAGTTAACTGATCGTCTTTTATCCCTCGATGGCAAAACATTGACGCTAAATATTCAATCAATCTATTATACAAATGTTCATTAATTTAACACGGAAACAATGACCTATTTATGTGTTGACGTACTGTGACATATTGTTCATTTAAACAATTTCTTTGAAGAAAAAAAACAAAATTGCTAAAATTTCCAAATATTCAGATCTTTAGATTATTATTAATGCTTTAGTTGATTAATTGAAATAAATCAATTGATAAAAATAATTATTAACCAAAGCAAGTTAATTTCAATGATTTATTATAAATGATAAAAATACATATCAATGAAAAATGCATTTAAAACACTATGGATTTATAGTGTGCTCTGTTTCAATAACAAATATGTTCATTTCATTTTCTGTATCAAACTGTAAATTGTATATAATTTAAAATAGATTTAAATAAAGTATATACATAAAATAATTTATTTTATATGATATATATACTTTATATATATATATTCGAGATATTGTAAAACTAGCGACGTTAAGGCGCCAAATATCACTAGTTGTACAATGGTGTTATTCCTGTGTGTGACTGAAATATATTCATTATACATTTTTCAGTGACAATATTCACAAATCATTGATTACAGTGTTAGTATGAAATTTTTAAATTTAGTTCGTTATGTTTTGAAAATGATTTAATTAGGGCCTCATGGTAAATTAAGTCATTCATGCATGATCAAATGAGTTTTTATTATCATTGTTGCAAGTATTTAAATGTTTGTATTCATAACATAGATCTACTATGAAACATACATGCTACACATATTACTTAAATTACCACACCAACACATTAATTAATTTTAATCCTGTAATAGAATGCAAGGATTTGATATTCGAATATTTTACAAATTAGGATAACTTTGTTTAAATTAAGTAGAAGAAATTGGCCTACTACGTTGTTTTTTTTATAGAAATTGAGAACGTTTCAGTTTAGAATAAGTTTTTATGCATGAATGATCACTGTCAACTTTTCTTACTGCTAATAAGAAAAAAACTAACACTTAACTTGTAACATGCATCTAACATGCAAGCTTGCATTGCTGGGTGCGGATTCAGAAATTAACAAATATTGTTTAATGTATACGACCTTACGACCTACATGATCTTACAGGACCTATATATACAGATAACTTATATGACCTATATATACAGATAACTTAATTTGACCTATATATACAGACATATTTGACTTGTGACCTAAATACTTGAAATACGTATATCTATATGCAGCATGCTCTGAATCCAAACCTCTACTCACTTAACCAAAATTAAGGGAAGTTGACAAATGATTTTACGTGCAAAATATAACATTTATTAATGGGCTTACTATATTTTGGTAAAGAGAACCAACAGAAATGTTGTATAATTTTGTGTTTAGGGCACGTTTACTGGTATAGGTTGATTTTTTTGTAGGCTTTTGTTAGATGTATTGGTTGTTTTATTTCATTTCTTCAAAAACAAAAATATTTTGCAAGCAACATGTTTGAAGTAGGACGGAAGTGTACCAGTATATATAGTTCTGTACATAGTGTAACATTTATAAAGTTGCAGTATTTGAAATATGCATTATATTGAAAGAAATTTGTACCTGGATAAAATATTTTGCAAAATATTAAAACTACAGTATTATTAAATATTTAATTATTGTCTTGTGCTTTTAAGTTTTAATTATTTGGTCTTTGTTAAATTTTAAATAAGATTAATTATTTAAGTATTTGGTCTTTGTTAAATTTTAAATAAAATTTACTATTAGTTATTTGATCTTTGTTAATTTTTAAATGAAATTAATTATTTAATTAATTGGTCTTTGTTTTATAGTTTTTTTTCAAAATAAAATTCATCTCATTACAGTTTTGGTCATTGTTAGTTTTTATATAATTCATTAATTATTTGGTCTTTGTTGAATTTAAAATCAAATTATTTAATAATTTAGTCTGTAAAATTTGAAATAATATCAGTTTTTAATTATTTGGTCTGTTTATTTTTAAATGCATTTAATTATTTAATTAGTTGGTCTTTATTTTTTAAAATAAAGTACATAATCCTATAAAAGCTTAGGTCTTTGTTTATTTTGAAATGAAATTCATTATCTAATTAATTGGTCTTTGTTTTTTTTAAATAAAATTCATTATCTTATTAGAATTTTGGTCTTTATTTATTTTGAAATGAAATTCATTATCTAATAAAGGGTTCTTTGTTGTGTTTTTTTAAATGAAATTCATTATCTTATTAATTGGTCTTTGTATATTTCTAAATGAAAATTCATTGTTTTAATCAATTGGTCTTTGTTGTTTTTTAAAATGAAATTCATTCTATCATTAAAGCTTTGAACTTTGTTTTATTATTTAATTAATTGGTCTTTGTATATTTCTAAATGAAATTCATTATTTAATTAATTGGTCTTTGTTGTTTTTTAAAATAAAGTTAATGATCTAATTAGAGTTTTGGTCTTTGTTTATATCTAAATGAAATTCATTATCTAATTAAGTGGTCTTTCTAAATATTTAATTAAATAATTGCAATTGTCAATGTTAATATCAGTTAAATATCATAAACGAAGTACATTTGTATTACTGTATAAAATATACTTATATTGAGAAATAAAATATGTTTAAACTAATTAAGTGGTCTTTGTTTTGTTTCTTTTAAATAAAATTCATGATATCATTAAAGCTTTGGTCTTTGTTTATTTTGAAATGAAATTCATTATTTAATTAATTGGTCTTTGTTTATTTCTAAATAAAATTCATTTTTTAATTAATTAGTCTTTGTTGTGTTTTTTTTAAAATAAAATTCATTATCTCATTAAAGCTTTGGTCTCTGTTTATTTTGATGTTTATTTTGAAATGAAATTCATTATTTAATTAATTGGTCTTGGTTGTTTTTTTAAAATAAAATTCATTATCTCATTAAAGCTTTGGTCTATGTATTTTTTATGAAATGAAATTCATTATCAATCTAATTAAGTGGTCTTTGTTTATTTCTAAATGAAATTCATCATCTAATTAAGTGATCTTTGTTTATTTCTAAATGAAATTCATTATCTAATTAAATGGTCTTTGTTGTTTTATTAAAATAAAATTAATTATATCATTAAAGCTTTGGTCTTTGTTTATCTCTAATTGAAATTAAGTATCTAATTAAGTGGTCTTTGTTTAGTTTTTTTAAATAAAATTAATTATTTCAAAATAATTTAAAAATAAAAAATAGAAACTCTGTAATAAAAATAATAAAAAAACTCAAACTCAATAATAAAAAAACTCAAACTCAATAATTAAAAAACTCACTCAATAATAAAAACTCAAACTCAAAAATAAAAAAATTAAACTCAAAAATAAAAAAAAATTAAACTCAAAAATAAAAAAACTCAAAACTCAATAATAAAAACTCAAACAAAAACTCAAAATTCAATAATAAAAAAACTCTAACACTAACTCAAAAATATAAAAAACTTCAATGCAAATTCAATCATAAAAAAAATTAATAAAAAAATCGAACTTAAACTCAATAACAAAAAACTCAAATGCAAACTCAAAAATAAAAAAATTAAACTAAAAAATAAAAAAAATTGAACTCACTGAAAAAAAAGAAGAATTAAACTCAATAATAAAAAAACTCAAACGCAAACTCAAAAATAAAAAAACCCCTCAAAATTCAATAATAAAAACTCAAAACTCAAAAGCAAACTCAATAATATAAAACTTTAATAAAAAAAAACTCAATAATAAAAAACTCAAATGCAAACTCAAAAATAAAAAAAATAAACTCAAAAATAAAAAAAATTAAACTCAAAAATAAAAAAAATAAACTCAAAAATAAAAAAAATTAAACTCAATAATAAAAAACTCAAAATCAATAATAAAAACATCAACTCAAAATCAAAAATAAAATTTTGGTTTTTCGAAAATTTGGTTCATTGAAATATTGGTTAATAGAAAAAATGGTTAATGGAAATTTTGGTTAATGGAAAAAATGGTTAATGGAAATTTTGGTTAATGGAAATTTTGGTTTTTCGAAATTTTGGTTTTTCGAAATTTTGGTTAATGTAAAATTTAGTTAATAAAAATTTTGTTTTTTCGAAATTTTGGTTAATGGAAATTTTGGTTCATTGAAATTTTGGTTTTTCGAAATTTTGGTTAATGTAAAATTTGGTTCATTGAAATTTTGGTTTTTCGAAATTTTGGTTAATGTAAAATTTGGTTCATTGAAATTTTGGTTTTTCGAAATTTTGGTTAATGGAAATTTTGGTTCATTGAAATTTTGGTTTTTCGAAATTTTGGTTAATGTAAAATTTGGTTCATTGAAATTTTGGTTTTTCGAAATTTTGGTTAATGGAAATTTTGGTTCATTGAAATTTTGGTTTTTCGAAATTTTGGTTAATGTAAAATTTGGTTCATTGAAATTTTGGTTTTTCGAAATTTTGGTTAATGTAAAATTTGGTTCATTGAAATTTTGGTTTTTCGAAATTTTGGTTAATGGAAATTTTGGTTCATTGAAATTTTGGTTTTTCGAATTTTGGTTAATGTAAAATTTGGTTCATTGAAATTTTGGTTTTTCGAAATTTTGGTTAATGTAAAATTTGGTTCATGGAAATTTTGGTTTTTCGAAATTTTGGTTAATGTAAAATTTGGTTCATGGAAATTTTGGTTTTTCGAAATTTTGGTTAATGTAAAATTTGGTTAATAGAAATTTTGTTTTTTCGAAATTTTGGTTAATGGAAAATTTGGTTCATGGAAATTTTGGTTTTTCGAAATTTTGGTTAATGGAAAATTTGGTTCATTGAAATTTTGGTTAATGTAAAATTTGGTTAATAGAAATTTTGGTTTTTCGAAATTTTGGTTAATGGAAATTTTGGTTAATGCAAAATTTGGTTAATTGAAATTTTGGTTTTTCGAAATTTTGGTTTTTTGAAATTTTGGTTTTTCGAAATTTTGGTTATTGGAAAATTTGGTTTTTTGAAATTTTGGTTAATGCAAAATTTGGTTAATGGAAAATTTGGTTAATTAAAATTTGGGTTAATTGAAAATTTGGGTTTTCGAAATTTTGGTTTATGGAAATTTTGGTTAATTGAAATTTTGGTCAATGGAAATTTTGGTTTTTCGAAATTTTGGGCATGGAAAATTTGGTTAATGGAAAATTTGGTTATTTGGAAATTTTGTTTTTTGAAAATTTTGGTTTTTGGAAATTTTGGTTATTGGAAAATTTGGTTATTGGAAATTTTGGTTATTGGAACTTTAATGAAATAGACAAAGACCAATTAATTTAATAATGAATTTCATTTAGAAATAAACAAAGACCACTTAGATAGATAAGGAATTTCATTTCATAAAAAAACATATACCAAAGCTTTAATGAGATAATGAATTTTATTTAAAAAAAACAACAACAGACTAATTAATTAAATAATGAAGACCACTAAATGAGATCAACAAAGACTAGTTAATTAAATAATGAATTTCATTTAGAAATAAACAAAGACCAATTAATTCAATAATGAATTTCATTTCAAAATAAACAAAGAACAAAGCTTAAATGAAATAATGATTTTTTTCCAAAAAAAACAAAACAAAGACCACTTTATAAGGTAATAAATTTCATTTAGAAATAAACAAAGACCACTTAATTAGATAGATAATTAATTTCAATAAAATAAACAAAGACCAAAAAGGTTTAATGAGATAATGAATTATATTTAAAAAAAACAACAAAGACCAATTAATAAAATAATGAATTTTATTTAGAAATAAACAAAGACTTCTTAATTAGATAGATAATTAATTTCATTAAAATAAACAAAGACCAAAGCTTTAATGAGATAATGAATTATATTTAAAAAAAAACAACAAAGACCAATTAATAAAATAATGAATTTTATTTAGAAATAAACAAAGACCACTTAATTAGATAGATAATGAATTTCATTTCATAAAAAAACATACCAAAGCTTTAATGGGATAATGAATTTTATTTTAAAAAACAACAAAAAACAATTAATGAGATAATGAATTTTATTTCAAAAAAACCAACAAAGACTAATTAATTAAATAATGAATTTCATTTAGAAATAAACAAAGACCAATTAATTAAATAATGAATTTCATTTCAAAATAAACAAAGACCAAAGCTTTAATGAGATAATGAATTTCATTTCAAAATAAACAAAGACCAAAGCTTTAATGAGATAATGAATTTTATTTAAAAAAAACCAACAAAGACTAATTAATTAAATAATAAATTTCATTTAGAAATAAACAAAGACCAATTAATTAAATAATGAATTTCATTTCAAAATAAACAAAGACCAAAAGCTTTAATGATATCATGAATTTTATTTAAAAAAAAACAACAAAGACCACTTAATTAGTATATTTTATTTCTCAATATAAGTACATTTCATACAGTAATACAAGTGTATACAATAATAGAAATAGGATTAAAACGGAAGCATAATGCTTATGATGTTCTTCTCCTGCTTGTGTTGTAAATTCTAATATTAATGGCAATTCGTGTACTTCGTTTATGATATTTAACTGGTATTAACATTGACAATTGCAATTATTTAGTTAAATAATTAGAAAGGCCACTTTATTAGATAATGAATTTCATTTAGAAATAAACAAAGACCAAAACTCTAATTAGATCATTAATTTTATTTTAAAAAACAACAAATGCATTTTCATTTAGAAATATACAATGACCAAATAATTAGATAATGAATTTCAAATAATGAGATCAAATAATTAAAATCAACTCTAATTCAAATTTTACAATGACTAAATAATTAAATAATGAAATTCATTTCAAAATAATCAAAGACCAAAACTCTAATAATGAATTTCATTTAAAAAAACACAACAAAGAACACTAAATGAGATAATGAATTTCATTTCAAAATAAACAAAGACCAAAACTCTAATTAGATAATGAATTTTATCTAAAAAATTAATAAAGACCAATTAATTAGATAATGAATTTCATTTCAAAATGACACAAGCTCTAATAGGATTATGTACTTTATTTTAAAAAATAAAGACCAACTCATTAAATGATTAAATGCATTTAAAAATAAACAGACTAAATAATTAAAAAATAATTTTATTTCAAATTTTACAGACTAAATTATTAAATAATTTTATTTCAAATTCAACAAAGACCAAATAATTAATCAATTATATAAAAACTAACAATGACCAAAGCTGTAATGAGATGAATTTTATTTAAAAAAAACAAAAAAACAAAGACCAATTAATTAATTAATTATACTGGTACACTTCCGTCTTACTTCATACATGTTGCTTGCAAAATATTTTTGTTTTTGAAAAAATGAAATAAAACAACCAATACGTCTAACAAAAGCCTACAAAAAATCCACCTATACCAGTAAATGTGCCCTAAACACAAAATTATACAACATTTCTGTTGGTTCTCTTTACCAAAATATAGTAAGCCCATTAATAAATGTTATATTTTGCACGTAAAATCATTTGTCAACTTCCCTTAATTTTGGTTAAGTGAGTAGAGGTTTGGATTCAGAGCATGCTGCATATAGATATACGTATTTCGAGTATATAGGTCACAAGTCAAATATGTCTGTATATATAGGTCAAATTAAGTTATCTGTATATATAGGTCATATAAGTTATCTGTATATATAGGTCCTGTAACATCATGTAGGTCGTAAGGTTGTATACATTAATCAATATTTGTTAATTTCTGAATCCGCACCCAGCAATGCAAGCTTGCATGTTAGATGCATGTTACAAGTTAAGTGTTAGTTTTTTTTCTTATAAGCAGTAAGAATAGTTGACAGTGATCATTCATGCATAAAAACTTATTCTAAACTGAAACGTTCCCAATTCTATAAAAAAAAAACAACGTAGTAGGCCAATTTCTTCTCCTACTTAATTTAAACAAAGTTATCTTAATTTGTAAAATATTCGAATATCAAATCCTTGCATTCTATTACAGGATTAAAATTAATTAATGTGTTGGTGTGGTAATTTAAGTAATATATGTAGCATGTATGTTGCATAGTAGATCTATGTTATGAATACAAACATTTTAATACTTGCAACAATAATAATAAAAACTCATTTGATCATGCTTGAATGACTTAATCTACCATGAGGCCCTAATTGGATCATTTTCAAAACATAACGAACTAAATTTCAAAATTTCATACTAACACTGTAATCAATGATTTGTGAATATATTTCAGTCACACACAGGAATAACATCATTGTACAACTAATGATATTTGGCGCCTTAACGTCACTAGTTTTACAATATCTCAAAAAGATATATATAAAGTATATATATATCATATAAAACAAATTATTTTATGTATATACTTTATTTAAATCTATTTTAAATACTAAACAATTTAGAGTTTGATACAGAAAATGAAATGAAAATATTTGTTATTGAAACAGAGCACACTATAAATCCATTTCCATCAGTGTTTTAAATGCATTTTTCATTGATATGTATTTTTATCATTTATAATAAATCATTGAAATTAACTTGCTTTGGTTAATAATTATTTGTATCAATTGATTTATTTCAGTTAATCAACTTAAGCATTAATAATAATCTAAAGATCTGAATATTTGGACATTTTAGCAATTTTGTTTTTTTTCTTCAAAGAAATTGTTTAAATGAACAATACGTCACAGTACGTCAACACATAAATAGGTCATTGTTTACGTGTTAACTTAATCGACATCTGTATATAATTGATTGATTGAATATATAGCGTCAATGTTTTGCCATCGAGGGATTAAAGACGATCAGTTAACTTAACCGCTGTTTTCTGGGATCCTGAAAGGTTAACCAGTACTCGAGCACACCCAATCTCCACATATTTGATAAGTTCCCCACTTGAATCAAATGGTGAGAGATGAGACATAATTTCATATATCAATCATCATGGAGACTGATGCCAGGCAGGGGTATATAATATAAACATTTGTAACTTTGTCAGTCTAGAATAGGACCAGTATGGAATTTATGCCAAAATAAAAAAAAATATTGAATTAAAATCTGTCCAATATATATTTTAGAATAAAAAGAATTTCATCTACAGCATTTTTTAAACAAGCAACAATGTTTTATTTATTCAATTTAAAAAATAATCATTTGAGTGTCTTTAATACTTTCATTTAATGTTATTGTTAATTCTATTATTCTAGCCATCACTCCCATGGCACCACAACACCAACACAAATGATGATTATTATTTACAGATGGATTTTAGTTACAATGAAAATGCATTTATCTGACCCTGATGAAAGACATGTTGAATGTATCACAATTTCAATTCTCATAAATATATAATGAATTAAAATTTCCTCTGCAAGAACAAGTGACTAATCAAATTCATCAAAGATCATTTTCAACTCAAATTCAGTCATTTCAATTTTATTAAATATCTACTTAACACTATAATTGTATCTTATAGAATAAAATAGTTTTAAACAGTTTTTAAGTGTCGCTTTTGACAATTTTTCAGTCATGTTGCAACAGTGTCTGCTTTAGACAGTATTCTGAGTGCTGCCACACTGGAATATCATGAAACAGACACAGGGTCTGATACCCCACTCAGTCGCATACTGAAACTGGGCCAAACAGACCTAGACCTATCCTCTAAATGCTGAGCGCCAAGAGAGGAAGCTTATATTACCATTTTTCATGATTTTGGTATGACCCGGTCAGGGATTGAACCCATGACCTTCTGCATGCATGTCAGACGCTCTACCATTAGACAACCCTACAAATCCTGAAAATGTTCAATTTCAAGTTGAATTTTAGGTCTGATGAATTTATTAGGCATATGTGCAGATGAAGATTTAATTATGACATACTGGTGCCCGTTTCACATTCTGTACCAAATCTTTGTAATTTGAAATAATTTATACTTAAAATAGTTAAACTCGATTGTAAATAGTTTTTATGAATCCATTTCTTAGGTAGAACCAATACTGAATGTTGTTTTCGAGAGACCATATGACCAAACCTTGGTTCGAATCCTACAATCTACTGTAGCACAATCATGCCAACTATGTTTTTATTGACAAAGATTGCATGCTGCCAGTACCAGTGCCAAACAAGACATGACGCATGACATGTGAAGGGGGCAGCAATGTGTACATTTTACAAAATATTGTAAAATACATATTTAATACAGTGCTTCCACATACTGAACAACGCGGATTATAAGGAATGTTATAAATAATTTGCTTATTGTTTTCTGAAGGTTTGCTTTTTAACTGATTCCTATTTTAAAAAAAATATATATTAATAATCAAACAATTGTCTTCAATAAAACTGTTCCTAATGTTTATTAAAATATGCATACAATTTATTAATGCTACTCTAATACTGTAGACAAATTTAGCTATTCTCAGAAATAGCATATAAAAATATTTAAATTGATCTTATTTTCTATTTTCAAAATTTAAAAATAGTCAATAGAATTAGAAATCTGTTAAATTGTATATAAAACTGTTTTTATATGATTGATTGAATATTAAGTATCATTTTCATGCCATCGAGGGCTAACAGACGATCTGTTAACCTAACCATTGTTTCCTGGGATCCTGAAAGGTTAACCAGTACTTGAGCACACCACATCTCCACAAGCAACTTTCTCACTTGAATCAGTGAATCAGACGGATGATAATGAGACACAATGTCGTATATCAATAATCACTGAGACTGTTTTCTATAATTCTGTCCAAAATATGTAGAAATGTTTTATTTACAAATCAAGTTTAAATGAGAACAAAAAAAGATATTGAAGGTAAGGGGGTAAAAAAGCATGATAACGGTGATTTGGTTCATTTACATAATTATTCACCAAACCCCATTTTATCTGTACTAGATTGTCATTAATAATAATTATACCTCATTTGAATAATTAAAATTTCAGTGAATTTAGAAAGCAATTATTCATCAAGAAACAATTTTGCAATACAAGCAAATTCTTTTTCAATAAAAGTACAAGATCAGCTATCAATAAAGGGAAACAATTTTGCTTATTATTACCTCCCTATATAAATTAAAATTGGGTCAATAGTTTTTTATCATTAATATTATATCAATTATTTATCAAAACCTTATTTAAATTTATTTATGCCTATAATATTTTTCTGTGAATTTATAATAGAATATTTATCAAGAAACAAGTTTGAAATACTAGCAAGTTCTTTTTTATATAAAATTATAATTTCACTTACCAATAAAGGGAAATAACTCAATTTTTTAATTACTTCCTTTTGTAAATAGATATTTGGATACAGGTCAAAAAACGATACAGATTTGTTTGTATATGTATATTAACATGTACAATTAAAGATAATAAACAATTTAACCCAATCTTATTTTTTCTCTAAAACCTGTTAACAAAATTGAAGTTGTTTTGAATATTTTGTTTATGCCAATTTGTTGTTATCATGGAATAGTTTGTGATATATTGTTATGTTTTTCAATTTTTATATGAAAAATAATTATTATAATCAATGTTTTGAGTTTAAATCAAATTTAAAGATCAAGTCTGTTTGTAGTTTTTCATATTTACATTACTCAATATATATTTTGTAAAATATTTAGATTTATTGTTAAAAAATGAACACAAATAACAAATAAAAGTTATCATTATTTTGGTTTATGTTTTGAAAAAGGACAGTGACTGCCACAAAACTGAATAAATGTAAAAAATGTATTTCCAATCACTACTACAACAACAAGTTACTATTACGAAACACTTCTTAGATTTCTGTCTTTAAAATTTACAGTTTGCAAAATGAAAAATTTAATATTCAACATAATGTTGAAAATACATGGCTATGTTATTATCGGTAATCACGATAATCTAGATTTTACATAAGGTAATTTTGATACAGACAATTTATTTTCATTAAAATATGCATGTGGGTGCCCATTCAATTATTTATTCTAAAGTTGTGGAAGCACTTTACACTTTTTTATCACAACATAAATCTGAATATATACATGTACTTCTCAAAATTTGATAAGGACCATGCTCTTTATAAATTATACTGAACTAAAATTCAAACTTCTGTTGACAACTATAGAAAAGGTAATCGAAAACTCTTTCCTGAACCTTTGAAATTTGTAAAAAAAAAAAAGTATAAAATTAGTTTTTCATGTATTGGGATTTGTACTAATTTATTTAAGATCAACTGTGATGAAAGCTCAGAGCTTATATGAACCGCGCTCATGTCCACTTCCTGGGTAGAACTAGTACTGATTGTTGTAATATCAGAAACATCTGATCGAGTTGGGGATCGAACCCACAACCTCTGGTGTGAGCGGCCAACAATCTATCCATTACACTATCACACACTCTTGATGTCAAAAAATTAGTTTTCATGTATTGATTTACTATTTAGCCTTCTTTTGGCATAAAGTACCAGAGCAGCTCCAAAGTAATTATTAAAACTATACATATACCATTTAAATGTAAAATCTATGGGAATAAATAACAGGGTCCTTATCAAAGTTTGAGAAGTACATTTAAAAACAATGTCAACTGTAAGCGTCCCGTTGTTGGAGGTCTCCATATTTGCCGGCACTATTCGTCCAATACTGTGAAAAGACCATTTTTACAATTATGCTTACTTTAAATTGGATATGTCATTAATATATGTGAAAGGCAAGGGCTGGTTAGCTCAGTCAGTAGCACGCCTGACTCAATCCAGCGGTTGTGAGTTCAAATCACCGCCCGGGCAGTCTCTGTGATGATTGATATACGACTACAACAAAAAGCTTGCTACAAGAATAGCTCAACTGAGCTGTGCTCAAAATGAGCTTAAAAACATAGTTTAAAAGAAATACATTTTTGTAAACATTTCATTGTTATATATCACTGCAGTTGCGTGTTCGAGCCCAGTGCGCTTAAAATATTTGATATGAGAACGTCTCTTGTCAGTTACTTGCATAACAAGGATGCTGGACTTGGATCAAAGGTCTTTCTTAGTCAATTTAACCAGACGCCATATATTAGACAGGATTTGTTGAAATTAGGCAATTATAAGTTGAATATTCAGGTAAATGATCTATCAATTTATATTAAATTGGGATAACCAAAAGGTTTGTTACTGCACAGATAAACAATTCATTTTTGTGTTAATTTACCTGTAATCTGCTGTCGGTAGTCTCAGCTGCTCTTCAACAAATCTTGTACATGCACCATGGGTACAAACCGTCTCTGAAAATGAATAAAAGCTTGTGCAAGTAGTTATCTTTTTATTAACAGTAAATGTTGTGCCCCTTGGAAACTATTTAGAACTTTCAATTAAAGTAACATGATAGTCAAAGTTCAATGTATTTATATATTTTCTTAACTGGAAATCAACCAAATACTTATATAAATACTTATGTCTGTATGTGTGGTGCATGTGTGAATAAAGGGACTTTATACATAGCTCCGATTTCTAAAATTCTAACACTTATTTTTTAAAAATAAGGAATGAAATAAAAAATGTAAAATGTATTTAATTTCAAGTGCCAAATGATACACATTATTCATTACATATCAGAACTATGTATAGATGAGGGGATACGTCTGTACGTTTATAATACATATACAATGTATATGTGTAAAGACCACGTACATTTACAAGGCGCAGATCTTTTTGAGAAGAGTGCCTCTTGTACAACGTATTTATAATAAAGCAGGCCGAAAGATAGGTTCATAAAAAGCCTAATAATTGTTTAAAGTGTTGAGCAATGCCAATTTAGTAAACAATGATATTTCCTTGATAGATTTAGCACTTCACAAGCTGTTTCGAAATAAAAATAAAATAAGATATTCTTTAAGTGGATAATTATGACCATATTTTTATGTTAAAAAGAGTTAACATTTTCAATCTTTTGAATTTTCGATCAGTTCTTTTTTATGTTTTAGTTAATTTCATGTTTTTTTTAATGAATTTTTTAAAGTAATTTTGCTTATTTTTAAAGAGTATATGGATAATTCAGAGTTTGTATTTAATTATTGTAATCTAATTAGTTTTACATTTATATTATGTATTATAAGTACGAGTGCTATGTGTTTATATGAGTATCTGCCTATGATTTTATGATTTATAATTTATGAGTATCATTTTATGTTTTTTTTATATGAGCAAATTATATAAGGATCTTTGTAATAGAATTGTTTAAGGGAAATTTTATATGAGTTTCTCTTATACAATTAAGTATTTTCAATTATATATAATTTGTAGGATTTTATAATGTAATTATTTTATAACATTACACGTTTATATATTTTGAAATTATTTTGGAACTTATATGAGTATCTATTTTGTAGTATTTTGAGCGTCTGTTTGATATAGTTTTATTATGTATGCAAGTTTTTATGATCAAATATATGTGTACTTTATATGAGAACTTTAAGGTTTTAGAGGATTTATTACATGCAATTTATAATCGTATATTAATTTATGATTTATTATATTTATATGAGTATTGATTTATTTAATTAAACAAGTATCTATTTTATACGATTATTTGAGTATCTGTTTTATATAATTAAATGAGTATCTTTTTTATGTGATTATCAGAGTATCTGATTTACATAATTATGTATCTGTTTTATGTTATTATGAGAGTATGTTTTATTTAATTATGTGAGTATCTGTTTTATATGATTATCAGAGTATCTATTTTATATAATTATGTGAGTATCTGTTTTGTATAACTATGTGAGTATCTGTTTTATATGATTATCAGAGTATCTGTTTTATATAATTATATGAGTATCTGTTTTATATGGTTATCAGAGTATTTGTTTTATATAACTATATGAGTATCTATTTTATATAATTTTGTGAGTATCTATTTCATAGGATTATATGAGTATCTATTTAAAATAATTATGTGAGTATCTGTTTTATATAATTTTGTGAGTATCTGTTTTATATGATAATCAGAGTATCTGTTTTATATAATTATATGAGTATCTATTTTATATAATTTTGTGAGTATCTATTTTATATGAGTATCTATTCTATATGATTATCAGAGTGTCTATTTTATATAATTATATGAGTATCTGTTTTATATGATTATCAGAGTACATGTTTTATATAATTATATGAGTATCTATTATATATAATTTTTTGAGTATCTATTTTATATGATTATATGAGTATCTTTTTTATATGATTATCAGAGTATCTGTTTTATATAAATATGTGAGTATCTGTTTTATATAATTATATGAATATCTAGTTGATATAATTATGTGATTATCTGTTTTATATAATTATGTGGGTATCTGTTTGATATGATTATCAGAGTATCTGTTTTATATAAATATATGAGTATCTATTTTATATAATTTTATGAATATCTATTTTATAGAATTATATGTGTATCTTTTTTATATAATTATGTGAGTATCTGTTTTGTATAATTTTGCGAGTATTTTTTTTATATAATTATGTGAGTATCTGTTTTATATGTTTATCACAGTATCTGTTTTATATAATCATATGAGTATCTATTTTATATAATTTTGTGAGTATCTATTTTATATGAGTATCTATTTTATATGATTATCAGAGTATCTATTTTATTTAATTATATGAGTATCTATTTTATATGATTATCACAGTATATGTTTTATATAATTATATGAGTATCTATTTTATATAATTTTGTGAGTATGTATTTTATATGACTATATGAGTATCTATTTTATATGATTATCAGAGTATATACTTTATATAATTATGTGAGTGTCCGTTTTATATAATTATATGAGTATCTGTTTTATATAATTATGTGAGTATCTGTTTTATATAATTATATGAGTATGTATTTTATATAATTTTGTGAGTATCGTTTTTATATGACTATATGAGTTTCTATTTTATATGATTGTCAGAGTATCTATTTTATATAATTATGTGAGTATATGATTTATAATATTATATGAGTATCTGTTTTATGATTATATGAATATTTTATATAATTGCATGAGTATCTGTTTTATATGTGCAATACGTACATTTTATATTTAGATATGAATTATTTTTGTATTATACTTTATATGAATATATGATTATACAATTAAAACTAAGGATAGTGTATAAGTTTATAGTAAATAAATAAACTATTTTAAATTAAATAAGCTACAAATACTTAAATACTAACTTGCATGAATAGACAATTCCCCTTTTACAATTTTTTTCTATTTATTCACGGAAGATGCTTCTTAAAACTGAATCGCATGTTAGTTAATAACAACAGTGAAAATATGTCAGTCAGTGTTAAATTGTTAAATGCGCGTTAGTTTGCGTAAGCAGCAGGTCAATTCAAGAAGCCTTTCTGTGATTAATAACTGGCCTTTATTTATCAATTAAACACACCCCATGCATTGAAATATTACATATATCCAGTCTATTCAATACAAATACAACTGCACAAAAACTATTATATACTATACAACTATTTATAATACTAATAGTTTATAATTCTTGTACTACTTGCATTACTTCTAATAATAAATGTCCACTAAAATCAATAATAAAATAATAATAATTGTATTTATATTCATAATAATAACTCTATATTCTAGTAAAAAGTTGTTAAACCATTTGTATATGTGCCATTTAGCCCTACTTAACTGATTTTCTATGTTTTTATCAACCTTAACTGAATGTATATAGTTGTATTTATCCTAACTGAATGTATGTCGAATTATTTGCCTTAACTGAATGTATATAGTTGTATTTACCCTAATTGAATGTATGTCGATTTATTTGCCTTAACTGAATGTATATTGTTTTATTTACCGTAACTGAATGTATGTCGAATTATTTGCCTTAACTGAATGTATATGGTTTTATTTACCCTAACTGAATGTTTATTGTTTTATTTACCTTAACTGAATGTATGTTGTTTTATTTACCGTAACTGAATGTTTATTGTTTTATTTACCAAAACTGAATGTATATCGTTTTATTTACCCTAACTGAATGTATGTTCATTTATTCACTTTTACTGAATGTATATTGTTTTATTTACCTTAACTGAAGGTTTATTGTTTTATTTACCCTAACTGAATGTATATTGTTTTATTAACCTTAACTGAATGTATATAATTTTATTTACCGTAACTGAATGTATGTTCATTTATTTACCTTATCTGAATGTATATTGTTTTTTTAACCCTATCTGAATGTATATTGTTTTATTTACCCTTAACTGAATGTAAATTATTGTATCTAGCCTAACTGAATGTACTGAATGTATATTGTTTTATTAACCCTAACTGAATGTATATGGTTTTATTTATCCTAACTGAATGTATGTTCATGTTTTATTTACCCTAACTAAATGTATGTTCATTTATTTACCTTAACTGAATGTATATGGTTTTATTTACCCTAACTGAATGTATGTTCATTTATTTACCTTAACTGTGTGTATATTGTTTGATTTACCCTAAATGAATGTATGTTCATTTATTTACCTTATTTAGATGTATATTGTTTTAATTGCCCTTACTGAATGTATATGGTTTTATGTATCTTATTTGGATGTATATTGTTTCATTTACCCTAACTGATTGTAGTGTGTTTTAATTGCCTTAACTGAATGTTTATTGTTTTATTTAAGCTAGCTGAATGTTTAATCTTTAATTGCCTTATCTGAATGTATATTGTTTTTATTGCCTTAACTGAATGTATTTTGTTTTATTTACCTAACTGAATGTATATTCTTTAATTCCCTTATCTGAATGTATATTGTTTTATTTACCTTGACTGAATGTAAATTGTTGTATCTACCCTAACTGAATGTATATTGTTTTATTAACCCTAACTGAATGTATGTTCATTTATCTACCTTAACTGAATGTGTATTGTTTTATTTACCCTAACTGAATGTATGTTCATTTATTTACCTTAACTGAATATATATGGTTTTATTTACCCTAACTGAATGTATGTTCATTTATTTACCTTAACTGAATGTATATGGTTTTATTTACCCTTTACTGAATGTATGTTCATTTATTTACCTTAACTGAATGTATATTGTTTGATTTACCCTAAATGAATGTATGTTCATTTATTTACCTTATTTAGATGTATATTGTTTTAATTGCCCTTACTGAATGTTTATTGTTTTATGTATCTTATTTGGATGTATATTGTTTCATTAACCCTAACTGATTGTATTGTGTTTTAATTGCCTTAACTGAGTGTTTATTGTTTTATTTAAGCTAGCTGAATGTATAATCTTTAATTGCCTTATCTGAATGTATATTGTTTTTATTGCCTTAACTGAATGTATTTTGTTTTATTTACCTAACTGAATGTATATTCTTTAATTCCCTTATCTGAATGTATATTGTTTTATTTGCCTTAACTGAATGTTTATTGTTTAATTGTCTATTATGATTGTGTCTGTTTTATTAACCCTATGAGTGAGTATATTTTAATTGTCCTAGTTATTTTTACATGTTAATTGCCCATATTGTATATGTTTTAATTATCCAAATTACTAACTTTATTGCCACAATTATTTTTATGTGTCTGATATTTTATCTTATACTGAATGTTTTATTTGTTCAAAATTTAGTGATTTTATTGTCTTAAATTATTTTATAACTTATCCTAGCTGTTTATTTACTTTATATTATTTAATATTTTAATTGTCTTAATTATTTTATTTGTTATTTATTCTAATTATCTGTGTCATTATCCACTTAATAAATATTCTTGCACATTTTAGAAATCTTTGATTACAAAAAAAAAATACGAAGTCATAACATTGCTAAAAAATGTAAAAGATTGATTTCCAGCTTAAAATATATTTAATATATTTATATATATTTTAAATAATCCAAGGGACATAACTTCACATGAAAGAAACAAGATTCATATTGACAAATTTACTAATTTGAATTGTTACTTTATAAAAAGGTTCAAAACCAACTAGCACAGCCCCCTGAAACGGGTAGCATTAGTCTTAAAGATGCACATTCTACAGTAGAATAGAAACATGTGCTGGGAGTAAAAATAGTTGTTATTATTTAATGATAATTAACTAATTAATAATCAAAAATAACTAGCACAGCCCCCTGAAACGGGTAGCACCAGTCTTATTCCCAGCACATACTATAGTCGAATGTCTAACAATGTGCTGGGAGTGGAAATAGTCTTTTATTTTTTTAATGCTGAATCTAAATTAATAATTTATAATTAACAAACTTGTTAATAAAAGGAACCAAGCTTTGATGATTGCTATAATTAATGTCTAAATTCGGGTCAAGATGTGTATGAAAAATAAGATTGTGTCTGTCTCTCAGGTGAGCTAAAATATAAACAAAACTCACTTTGAACCTTTGGTTCTTGTGAGATAAAACATAATAGCAATTTAAGCATACATATATTTATTCATTGGTGGTACCCGCTGACATGGGCTAGAACCAATAACAAGATATCGCGAGTTCGAATCCCCGTCTGGCTAGTCTCCGTTGTGATGGATATATCCCTGACATGGGCTAGAATCAATAACAAGATATCGTGAGTTCGAGTCCCCGTCTGGCTAGTTTCTGTTGTGATGGATATACCTCTGACATAGGCTACAATCAATAACTGAAGAACTTATTCTCAGCACAAGCTACAGTACAGTAGAACAGAGCAGGTGCTGGGGGCGCAAATGTGACAGAAATACTATACATGGCAGTTTACATTTGTTCTAAATACTTGTATACAAGTCTATTCAGTTTGACAAAGTCAGAATTACTTATACTATAACCAGTGCTCCAGTGTAACAGAAGCAACAAGAGTATATATATTGGTATCTATTGTTTAAAGATGACCATGCAATAGATAAAGGGATAGCATTGTTTATGAATATTACATTTTACACGAGAACAGTGTACTTAACTTTAATCTTCTAGTCTGTTCATCTTCTATGACAACCAGTCTGCAGGATACCAATCTGTCAATATTACATTACTGCTGGGAACCAATCTCACATCACCACACTGGGCACTGATCTGTTAAAAAATCAAATTGTCATTAAGAGTTTTTTTATATAAACAGCATGGACAGTGCTAAGAAATAATTCATGAAAAATTAGTCATGAGAAGAGCGACATTTAAAATGTCCAAATTATAGCAAATTTCATTGAGGGAGACAACGATGACAGCATATGAAAAGCAGAGTTATTCAACCAACACTGTGTATTTTACGTCATTATGGCATAGCAATTTTAAAAAAAATATGTTAACAAGATACCATTAATTGATAACACAAGTATAAGACTAAGATATAACCCATGGGTTGTGAGTTCGAATCCCAATCTGACTGTAGTAAAGAATATACGACATTGAGTTTAACTGTCATTCGTCTCTCACCACTGATTCAAGTGGGAAAGTAATCAGTTACTCACTGAGATTGTTGAGCTCGAGTAATAATTAATGAACATTCTAACATCCCAGAAAAAAGTTGTTATGTTAATTGATTGTCTGTTAACCTCGATGGCATTAAATGACGCTAAATATTTAAACAAACGTTTCATTTTCATACCGTCAGTAAAACATACGATGTTAATTACTTATTATGAAAAAAATAATGATAACGGACAGCTGGTAATAAACATGACAAAACGACTGAGTAGAGAATAGGATATTGTAACACTCACCATCTGAAGTTCGGTACTGTAACCATTTCTGTTTTACTGCTAACCAAACAATACAACAAAGCGCAGGGCCATTTTCTTGCAACTTTTAAAAATAAAAGGTTTATTAGAATATTTTAATTTGACAAATATAGTATAGCTCAGCAAATTTCAAATACCATTTTTGAGTGGGAATCCATCTTTCAAAAAATATGAGTAACCTGCATTTCATTGGTTATTTAAAATATATTGGGGTAAAGGTAACCATCATACAAAAGATAGGAAAATAGCAATATAGCTATAAGAAAAGATAAATACATAATGGATATTGCTTAAACTAGAAACTTGTAAGTACACATGCAGGTTGTTTATTTGTTGTATTGTCCCATCTCAGTACATATAGATATATACAATTCCGGTACATCAATTTAATATTTTGTCACTTGAAATCTTTTTTGTTTTGAACTGTCAACAACCAAATAATCAATCTTAGACGGTCGACATACTTTCCAATTAGAACCAATTTGTGTCATGCATACGGATGAAAGAATAACATAAAAAATCCGACTTGCATGTAAATTTTTAAGTTTCCGCTGGTGCTGCAACTTCAAGCGTCTGCTTGGACAATCACACACAACCTGCCCCGCACACGACATAACCAAGGATATACGTAGATGGTGACCTGAAAATGATTTGTATTTATATAAAAGAGAACTAACAACACATTCATATTGACATTGAGAGAGTTGATTTCTTCACTGAGTTTTGCTTTTCTGGTTTATTTTTTATCTGTACTATTCGACTGTGATGTTTTTAATCAGCTGCTTATTTCATTAAATGATACTCAATAGATTGGGGATGATGTGCCCGCCATTGCTATCGAGATTGCCAGTTTAAAAAAGTTTTAATCAGATAAAACGGATTTCCCCCAAAGGTTAACTAATTATATAATTGCAGGTAGCAAGCTATGTAATTTAGCTAGTAAACCAATGCCTTTTGAATGTGTTCATGAATATTAATAATGCATGTATGCGATTATGTTGAACAATGGCCGCCGCAACAGACTAAGTTCGAAGTGTAGATTTCCGTTTATGACTACATATACGTTAGGAAATTTCACAAAACATTATTAAACGAAATGAAAGCGATACAAATTGCAATAAAATATCAAAAAAACAGACAAAAACACATTTTAACTCACGCTACCATCCCAAATCCAATAACACAATACGTCCTTACTGCTTGAAGTCAGTGCGAAATGAGCGGGATATTTTTCTCGTCAATGTTCGGGTGTACTGTCATGTGATCTTTAACCAATCATGATGCATCCGGAAAATAACGAAGGCTCTTGGTTGGTCGAAAGATTTCGCGCAAAAAGTATCACGTGATGCAAGTAGCTCTTTGGCGAGTGAGTGAATTGATTTTTTGACACGTCTAAAAAATAGCCAAGCTACAATGCAATGTTGATTACTTAATTGGCCATTTAAAGGATTAAGAATGGAGCGTTTACATATCGATCGTTTATTAGAAGAGACCATTTTATGTTATATTTTAATAAACCACCTTGTACATATTGTAACTCAGTCCACACAGTCCAATGCACCCCCTCCCCCACAAACTTCAGTTTCAGCATATACTTTGGAGCCTGGAAGTACATCCTCATACGCCTTTTCCTCAGGTTGGCCCCCAATATTTGAAACGCTCCTACACCAATGGTCAAAGTGCAATCGCTTTACCCTCCGAGATCGCCTATCTAACACATGTTGATTGTTGTTACACATGTCTTTTTCAGAGACATACAGTGTTGTTTTTCAGTCAACCCATGAAAATGAGATATATGATACTAAATTAAAACACACCATGCTTTAAACATTACAAAGAAAATAATATTTTACCAGGTGCGGATTCAGGCTATGGACATTGTACAGGATAAAGAAAAGTATCTTGTTTTCTGTTGTTTTTCTTTCTTTTTGTTCCTCTCTCCGTTATTTTCCTAAGTTCACAGTGAAATAGTTCCCCCTATTTCTATGACCCTCACTCCCCAGCTCCCCCCCCCCCCCCCCACACACACACCGCCATCACAAAAACGCAACAACATAAAACAACAAATAAAACCCAGAAAATTTGCACTATATTTTTTTGCTTTGAATATTTAGCGTCATTTTATGTCATCGAGGGCTAACAGACGCCTAATTAGTCTAACCACTCTTTCCTGGGATCCTGACAGATTAACCAGTTCTCAAACACACCTATATTTGCAAGTAACTGATAACTTTCCCACTTGAATCAGAAGTGAAAGACGAATGACAATGAGACGCAATGTCGTATATCAATCATCAAGGAGGCTGTGACCTAGCGAGGATTCGAACTTACGATCCTTGGAATGATAAGTCAGACGTGCTACCGACTGCTAACTAGCCCGGCAATTTTTAAGTCGTTTTAAATGAGTGATCAGTTAATGGACGAATGGTCCCGTAACGACCATATAAACCAGTAAAAAACGTGTATGAGAACTGTCTTTCAATACAAAAATGTAGGAGTGGGCGATCGAACGGACTTTGGACGAGTTTTACGGCGTACCAATACAAACAGTATATAAGAAGGTACGTTCAAGACCCCCCACTAACCTCCACCCCATACCAACTAAAAAATGCCCGGTCCCACTCAAAGGAAATTAATTAATTAATAAAGATAAAAAAGAAGAAGATAAAACAAAGCAGACAGCAAAACAAAAATTATGGACAATGTAACCACCGAAAAATCCTTTTAATCAAGAAAATGTCTACTGTCTGTAAAAGTTCGGTGGTTGCCGAGTGATCAGAAATATTACATAACCTTGCTCGACTCGGATACCGTATATAAATATTTGTATACATTGCGATATATAATCGGTATATTTGATATACAACTGACGGAAGTAAACATATTAACTAAAACAAAAAACAATAAAAATTAAAAAAAAAAAAAAAAAAAATTAACAAACTGTCGTCTAATGCGTCAATCTCAAAATGTGTTGATATTGTTGTCATGGTGACAATTATATACGGGTCACTGGATGTTTGGAAGGTTAAGGCCATATCTCCCACAGCCAGGCTACTGCTGACGTCAATAGACGCGTCAAGATTGGTGAAAGACACTCCATGTACTATTTGAAATAAAAAATGAAAATAGTCCAAATTAACTCGAAAAAACTTTTAAGGATTGTTGAATAAATGTCGGATAGATACTTAATTCTATAACTATTACTACCAATTTGAAACTGATACTTTTAATATTAAACTTATCTATCATACAGCGAATTCTCGATATTAACAAACAACGTTGGTATTCTTATATTAATTAGAACATTTTAGTAAGTACAAACACATTTATATTGGAAAATATTTGAAATGCATTTTTGATAAAAAGTATAGAATTGCTTTAACTATATTTCGACTTTCATCGCATGATCTTGCCGTTGAAACTGGAAGATATACAAATGTATCACGTGCTCAACGAATCTGCTTACAATGTAATATGGACATGGTAGAAAACGAATATCATTTTTAAACGTTGTTATTGTCATTGGCCTTATTTGAATAAATTTAAAAAGTTTTATGGCCTGCCAATGCATAAAGACAATTAACAATTTATCCAAATTCATATATTTTGCCTTCCAACTTCGAATGAATAGTTAGCACCAGACTTATACTTGCAGTAAATTAATACATTAATAACACAACTATGATAATTGTTACAATGTATTTAACCAATATGTATTAACTTTATTTACTTCTCTGATAATCTTATTTTCATGTTTTCACTGTTGTAATATTTGTTTGGGCTATTAACACGCAAGTGCTGTTTTATGCTGAATAAGATTATTTGTATGGTATTGTATTGTACTACTACTACTACTGCTGCTACTATTACTACTACTACTACTACTACTACTACTACTACTAATACTAATACTACCATTGTTACTACTACTACAACTAATACTACTACTACTATCACTACTAATATTACCATTGTTTCTACTACTACTAACGTTACATGATGATGATGATAATAATGCTGATGGTGCTGATGATGATGGTGATGATGATGATGCTGCTGCTGATGATGACGATGATGATGATGATAATAATGGTAAAGTCTTTATTTTCTATGGATTGTACACATTTCTATCATATGGTCCGCCGAGACATATGTGCTGTTTTATAAAATAATTAAAACACAAATTATACATACATATACACCCAAGATTAAAAAGTATGTAAACGTTTTTTTTTATCAAGTTAAAATGATTTAATGAATGGCAAGCTAACTCGTCTTTTGTCTTTCTGTAAATGAATTAATATTGATATTTCAAACATCACGGAAATATTGTATAAAACGATTTAAGCTTTGAAAATACTTTACAATATTTTGATCAATGACTATTTAAATAGTTGTAATGAGTTGCTTTAACACGCTTTGCTATTTGTGTTGTACCAAACATAAGATGTGGTTTTAGTAATAATTTAATAAAGAACGACTTTGAATGATCTTCTTCCACTCTTTGTGACGCACGTCGAAAATGTCAGACTGAGATGTACATTTGTTTTGTAGAACCTGTTGATAACAAAGTATTTATATAGTTTGTTGCTTGATATTTATTTATTTATTTGTAGATCATTATACAGCTGTGATATTTGATTCGTTGTGAAAAGGAAGCATATATTTAATACAGAGGTTGTAGGTTCGAAAGTTCAATCCGTTGGCCTATCAACACACAACACAATACTCGGTAAGAAACCTGAAACGGATCGGAGAACGGTTCATATACGCTCTAAGCCTACTTCGCAATCGAGCTCAAATAAATTAGCATAAAATAATGCTTGTCAACGTCTTCGATCTACTAAACGAATTAATCATCTTTTGTTTATATATGTTGTTGTATGGTGTTTAGCGTCGCTTTCAACATTTTTTCAGTCATATCGCGAAGGTGTCTACTTGAGATAGTATTCTGAGCGCTGTCACACTGTTTATATAAAAAAATTGTCGATCGCTCCACCGTTTTTCATAGCTGGCATTGTGGAAGTTATTTCGATATACTCAATTTAAAACTATTCTACCAAAACTAAAACTAATCAAAGTGCTCTGCAGATGCACATAACTGTTATTGCATTGACAAACTTCATTTCATAATGCTGGCGAAAGTGCTATTCCGTTTTCCTCCCCCGTATCCGGCAATTCGATTCCATTCATTATTTCAAACGTTTGAAAAAGTTTATTGAGGGAAAGTGTTTTGTTCACTTATGAATGTTTACTTTTATGTTGTATCTCAAATTTTACATTCAAGGCCATTTTTTAGTAAAATGCATTTCAATCAACATTCGTTCAATAACTCAAACACTCCTTGCCTGATTATCTATAAAGGACCGGGTTTACGAAACCCTTATTTTTTTTTTAACAAAGCTTGGTGTGTTTGTATCAAATTTATTCTTTTGAAATATGTATATTTTATTTTATATTTCGATGTTTTTTTATTCCAAAGACGGTTAAAATTCAGAAAAATGCTTCCTCTCATTCCCCCCCCCCCCCTTTTTTTTTTATTTAAATAGTTTTTTTATTATGATGGTATTCTTGTCACACAAATATATTTATTCTGATCATTGTCTAGTACACGCTGAGAGTTCCTTCACTGTTAAAACCATGAATTATTTACATAAAATGGGTTAAAATGTAGAAAAATTACAAATTTTCGTTGAACATGTTCACTTTAATGGTATTGTATTAAGCGAAAAGTGTAAAATTGAAAAACAAAAAATATCTAGTTTTTAATTGAATAAAATGTGATTAAAATAAAATTTAACATGAAATTTTGCAAAAGAATTACGATTTGATTTTATTGCATTAAACAGGGCCATTTTGGGTTTTTCGAAAATCTCGTCCACGACCCTGAGTGACCCTGCGTAAAATTCAGCTCAGCATGAATTGAATTACATGAACTGTATTCTTTCTTTAAACTTAAAGTTGATTTTAATTAAAATCACCTCAAAACACGATTGTCTGTTTCCATTTAATTTTATTCACAATGTTGCTTACCATTAGTACAAAAATGCGTATTTTAACGCATTGGTGAGAGCTGTATTTAATGTTGTTACAATTTTGCATTTTCGTCCTTATTTGTGTTACGGATTGATGTTTTGTAGATGTAAACTTTGCAATTAAATCTAAAAATCTAAATCAATCCAATGACGAAAACTTGATCAAACACTTAGCCTCAGTTGTAATTTGTTATGTGAAAATATTGGCGTATTCCGACTAATATCTTTTTTTTTTTTTTTTTTTTTAAAAAAAGTTAAAACAAAAATTACATAAAATTATACTTATCACACTTCTTGGATATAGTTACATAAAGTACTGCCACCAACATAAAAACATAACAAAATATATCTCCATGTCCAAGCATTGGATAAAACTGTTTGCATAAAAAAGGAAACAATGTCTTTTCCGTAAAAATGAATAAGTATATTATTTGTGCTGCTGTTTGTTTGTGGGTAGACACGTGGACGCAGATATTCCCTTTTGTATGATACCATCTACCTGGTATTTACTAAACGTCGGCTTTTGCTTTTAATGAGGCCCTGGATTAAAATTGGTATACACTACATTTAGTTAACTCATAATATGCTCATAACGCTGTGTTATAACTGGTAACGGTTATCACTAGCACAATCGTTATAATAATTATAATAATAACTTCAATCATAATCATGATTATAAACATTACGCTTACAATAACAATTACTAAATTAAACCTACCATAAACTTAAACGTTGCCGTAGCCGTATTCGTATTTATAGCTGTTGACGTAGCAATAGTCGTAGCCGTAACTATATCATGAGCCGTAGACATAGCTGTAACCATAACCGTAGCCGTAGCCGTAACTGTAACCGAAACAGTAACTGTAACCGAATTTGTAATCGTAGCCATAATTGTAGCCGTAGACAAAACCGTAAATGTACAGTAGTCGTAGTGGTAGCTGTAACCGTAGTCGTAACCGAAACCGTAACCATAACCGTAACCGTAGCCGTAACCATAGACAAAACCGTCACTGTAGCCGTAGCCGTAACTGTAACCGAAGTGTCACACATAGTTGTGAGTCAGATTCTTTATTATTTGTTATTGACCTTTGTATGAAGAAATGAAGCTTCAACAAAATGGCTACAATCAATGATTTTTTATTGCATATAAAATAATAATGTATTGTTCAAAGTATACACACTACCACACTAATTTTAAACACACTTGTATCCAAATGGTTATAATGTAGACATTCTTAATATGTTCTCTAATGTTTAAAAATTCACTCAACGTTTTAAAAATGTACAACGATAAAACACCGCTATTACTTCTTCCAAATATAGCCCTTTGCTCGCCATGATTCGTCGTTCAAGTAGGCTGCTCAATATTTTTTGTAAATCACATTTTTGTTACCACACAGGTCTCCATTATGAAGACTAAATATTATGCATATACCACATATAATGTATAATATTAAATTCAATACGATGTCACAGTATATAATCACGTGTACCACTTAGGACGTAATATATATTACACATAGGTAGACATCTCATATTGTTACCACACAGGTGTATCCCATGACTTCTTCTCTACATATATATTTATCTATATTGTTGAACCACCTATACAGACGAAACTTCAATCACCCATAAGGTTGCAAGGCTAACATCTCAACAACTGAGAAACTCCAATCACCCATAAACCACTTACACTTATACAAACATACTCTTACTAGAATGAACATTTGGTTCACACTTTCAAGATAGCAACACTTCAGCATTTCAGAGAATATAACTTAAACATATAAACTACTCACAGTATCTCTCCTTTTTGATTCACTTGAATATTATTTATCTGCCAATTTCTCTCTATCTGACCATATCAACGACTGTCCACATCTGACCACTTACACACTGTCACTGTACATGTCTAATTGGCATGTGCTTAGCTTATTTCACGGGCGAATAGACAAGCTAACAAAACAATTATACAGGTGCGTATGAAGCAAAGGGTAAAATAAAGAGGTTAAAACAATATAAATCTGTATTGTGACACGAAGCAGTAACTGAAGTCGAAGCTGTAATCGTAGCTGTAACCATAACCATAAACGGAACCGTATCCGTTGCCGTAGCAATAGCCGTAACCGTAAATGTAACAGAAGTCGTAGTGGTATCTGTAACCGTAGCCGTTACTGTAACTATAGCCGTAACTGTAGCCGTAGCCGTCCGTAGCTGTAATCGTAGCGGTAGCAATAGTTGTAGCCATAACTGCAACGTAAGCCGTAGACATAGCTGTAACCATAACCGTAGCCGTAGCCGTAGCCGTAACTGTAACCGAAACAGTAACTGTAACCGAAGTTGTAATCGTAGCCATAATCGTAGCCGTAGACAAAACCGTAAATGTACAGTAGTCGTAGTGGTAGCTGTAACCGTAGTCGTAACCGTAACCATAACTGTAACCGTAACTGTAGCTGTAGCTGTAGCAAAAGCCGTAGTCGTAACCGTAGCCATAGCCGTAACTGTAATCGTAGCCGTAGCAATAGCCGTAGTTGTAATTGTTACATGAGCCGTAGACATAGCTGTTACCATAACCGTAGCCGTAGCAATAACTGTAACCGTAGCTGTAGCCGAAGACGTAACTGTAACCGTAGTCGTAGCCATAATCATAGCCATAGCTGTAGCCATGGCCGTAAATATAAGCCATTACCATAACCATAACCGTAGTTATAATCTTAACCTTAACTGTAGGTGTAACTATAACCGTAGTTGTAGCCATAGCTGTAGCTATAAATACAAATTGTATTAGTATCAGTATCAGTAGTAGCCGTAGCCGTAACAATAACCATAACCATACCCGTAACCGAAACCGTAGCTAAAACCCTAGCCGTATCCGTAGCTATAAATACAAATATTATTGCAGTAGTAGTAGTAGTAGTAGTAGTAGTAGTAGCAGCATCAGCAGCAGTACCTCAAATGGTACAGTAGCAATAGCAGTAACAGTAATAACAGTATACCAAGGGTCGGACTCTCATATTCATTCACTCATTATGATGCTCTTCACTCTGGTCACCACCCTTTCCATCACTTCATACATGCATCTCCGATGTTTATGCGTTTATATTATAATCGGAATACATAGTATTGACATTTGTTATCTAGCTTATAGCCAGACCCTTAACTATTTAGTCTACTTGCCATCGGTTGCCTGAGTCTACTGGGGTCAGTAAAGCATCACTCAATTGACAATTTTAAATGTCTGTATGGGACGTGAGGTAAACGTCATTGGTCTATTTACTTAATTTACATCCATTATCTATTAATCTCTAAATTAATATAGTTCGAAAAGTTGAAAACTGCGAGTATTCGATGTGAACAATTCACTTGTCGGAAAAATAAGCGTTGTTTTGTGTGACATTAACAACCCCTTTAAAAAGTGCATATTGGCATTTAAATGTCAATATGGCGTAATAAATAAACATTACAAATGCAAAGATGTACATAAAACTTACACAATCATGAATGCAACGTATATGGTTATATAGTGCCGCTTCATTATATGCGTCGGTTTTCAGAAGCTAAATCATTTGGCTTGTTTACCTTTCAATTTTGAACGGCATCGGTATTCCGATCACTATATGAAGGGTATCATCCGCCATAATTCAGATTACTTTATTGTATGTTTTAACTTGGCTATAACAAATTACATTCATTTAAATGAAACTTTTTTACTTCCGTGTGTGTAAACTGTATGTTGGAACTGGAAAATTATAAATTCCATTTACCAATGAAATACCAATGTATTACTTCCATGTGTGTAATTTTGATATTGCAATTTGTATTTTAGAAGATGCATTTACTGACTGAAATGTCACCTTTGTTCGAAAGTGTGTATAAATGCGCTTCATCATCTTACTTTCATGAACTAATGTAAAATTTAGAGACGGCCATAATTTAAAACTTGAAATTTAAAACTTAGAATGCAATGACTAGTTGTAAATGAATTTGTTCTTTTAATTTCCATACGAAAACTGGACAAGGATAAACAAGTGAACAATGATAAAAATACTATAGTAAAAAAAAATTAAAAAAATGGTATCAATCGATATGTGTGCATCTAATTCAAACGTCTTGTCCAAGCGATACAAAAGCCTGCTGACCACAATAAAAGTATGCCCATTCAATATGTAAATATCTGGGTTGATACTATTCCAATGAAAACTTATGTTGTGAACAGTGTTTAAAGTCGTAAATGTCGTGGTGATTAAACAAGTATTTGCAAAGTAAGTATGTCGTTGTTGAGTGAATTTAGAACTAAAGTTAAGTCCGTGGCCCAGTGGTAGAGCATCAAATCCAAGTTCATGGTCGTGGGTTCGATCCTTCACCATGGCTATGTGACGTGTCCATGAGCAAAACACTTTATCAGAATAGCTTGTTTTGCTGGTTCAACCCAGGAAGACATCGAACATGATTTGACAAAGTTGTAAGAACTTGTTTCGCAATCAATGTAAAATTAATAATTTAAAAGAATGACTCGTTAATCGTTCACCATATTAGAATACGGGAAAGTATTTTATTTGTAAAACATGAAATACGATATATGGGAAAAGAACAATTTTGTAAACAAGGGGTTATATCCAGAACAACACTATCAGCCAAAATACAAGGTAAACCAATTACTGTACCACAAAAACGGGATCACATTTATCGGTGTTTTGGAATCCTTTTACCTGATCCAATAATAAAATAAAACAATCATGGATAAAACAACCCTATGTCTGAACCCTTATCCCTTTTTTTTTTGTTTTAATGTGTCTAATTTTTATTTATAAATATATTTTGTTGTTGTATTTTTTGTGAGGTGTGTTTATGTGTGTGGTGGTGGTGGTGGTGGTGGTGTGTGTGTGTGTGGGGGGGGGGGGGGTAATTATAGTGTGGTGTGTTTGGAGAGAAGGTGGGTACTGAGGGTGTGTGTGTGTGGGGGGGGGGGGTAATTATAGTGTGTGTTTGGGGGGAAGGTTGGTACTGCGTGTGTGTGTGGGGGGTAATTATAGTGTGGTGTGTTTGGAGGGAAGGTGGGTACTGAGGGTGTGTGTGGGGGGGGGGGGTAATTATAGTGTGTGTTTGGAGGGAAGGTTGGTACTGCGTGCGTGCGTGCGTGCGTGCGTGCGTGCGTGCGTGCGTGTGGTGGAGGGGTGTAATTATAGTGTGTGTTTGGAGGGAAGGTGTGTATTGAGTGTGTGTGTTGGGGGGGGGGGGGGATTGCAGTGTGTGTTCAGAGGGAAGGTTGGTAATGTGTGTGGGTGGGGGTTGTACTTATAGTGTGTATTTGGAGGGAAGGTTGGTACTGAGTGTGGTTGTTTGTGTGTGGGTGTGGGTGTGGGGGGTTGTAATTATAGTGTGTGTTTAGAGGGAAGGAGGGTACTGTGTGTGTGTGGGGGGGGGGGGGGGTATTTACAGTGTGTGTTTAGAGAGAAGGTTGGTTATGCGTGCGTGCGTGCGTGCGTGCGTGCGTGCGTGTGCATGTGTGTGTGTATGTGTGTGGTTTGGGTGGGTGGGGGTGTAATTATAGTGTGTGTTTGGAGGGAAGGTTGGTACTGAGGGTGGTTGTTTGTGTGTATGTATGGAGGGGGGTAATTATAGTGTGTGTTTGGAGGGAAGGTTGGTACTGAGGGTGGTTGTTTGTGTGTGTGTCTTGGGGGAGGGGGTAATTATAGTGTGTGTTTCGAGGGAAGGTGGGTACTGAGGGTGGTTGTTTGTGTGTGTGTGTGTGTGTGTGTGTGTGTGTGTGTGTGTGTGTGTGTGTGTGTGTGTGTGTGTGTGTGTGTGTGTGTGTGTGTGTGTGTGTGTGTGTGTGTGGAGAGGGGTAATTATAGTGTGTGTTTGGAGGGAAGGTTGGTACTGAGGGTGGTTGTTTGTGTGTGTGTCTTGGGGGAGGGGGTAATTATAGTGTGTGTTTCGAGGGAAGGTGGGTACTGAGGGTGGTTGTTTGTGTGTGGGTATGGAGGGGGTAATTATAGTGTGTGTTTGGAGGGAAGGTTGGTACTGAGGGTGTGTGCATAGCATATATAGACTATGCTATTCATCATTTTATTATTATGTAAAAAACACCAAATTTTTTCCTTTGAAACGAGCCTATATCCACATTAAACAAATGATAACATTATAAAACACCTTCGATTTGCTGAGGTTTGGGGAAGAATATTTTAACATATCAATCTTTGTTTATTTTTCGCTACAGGCCGATATGTAAACCTACTCGTTTTTTTTTTCACGGAAACAAAATCACTGCCGAAATTATAGATTGTCAATATTAAAATACAAGCGTATGTGTAAAAAAAATGTAACTATCAGTATGTAAATTAAATGTGTTTAAGAGTTTGATTTAACATAGGCATTTATCATGTTCTAATTTCCGAATATTTTCCGATCTGGTGCCTGCGACATGTTGGTAGATTGATTGACTATTTAGCGTCATTTTTATGCCTTCGAGGGCTAACAGACGATCAGTCAGCATGACCAATGTTTACTGTTATCCTGAAAGGTTAACTTCCCCACTTGAATCAGCAGTGACAGACGAATGGTAATGAGACACAATGCCGTGTATCAATCATCGCGGAGACTGTTGCCGGGCGGGGATTCGAACTCACGACCCCTGGATTGATAGTCAGACGCGTCACCGACTGAGCTAATCGGGCCCGACCCGGCGACATGTATCTGAGACAAAAGATTGACGAGTAGCATCTTTTAAAATTTTGAATTGTGGGCTGTACATATTTTGTTTCCAACAACTGAATCCTCAATTGCCTTTTTCTGTTTCAAACAACTTATGCTGTGTTTCAGTATACAATTTTGAACGGAAAGGGAGAACAAATATGCTTAGGCATCTGAAAGACCCCAAATTCATTACATTTAGTGATTTTGTCCCAAAAAAAATCGTAAAAAGTCGGGAAATCATTCATATCTTTGCCGTTTATGAACATATCTCTCTGAAATGTTCCATTTATGTTCCTTTATTCATGTTCCATGGATTTCTATAGTTTTATAGGGCAAGATCTGAAGTTTAAATATACGTTTTTTTATCATTTGAACGCTTTTTTTTTACCCTTGGTTTGGAACGAAAACTTAAGATTGACCTTGACCGCGGGGAACAAGGTCAAAGTCTAGAACAGTTAAGTAGGATGAGATACATTCATTGGTCAAGAGATTTTAAAGATCAAGCATCGCAATGTTGAGATATAACAATTTGAATATGACCACCTAAAAAAATCACCGTCCTGGTCTTTATCCATTTATAACGGTAACTTCAGATTTAATCCAAGTCATATATACATATATATATATATGTCATCTAATTACGTGGTTAAATCGAGTTTTAGGAACTTGTGTTGTGAGGTTGGGATATCCCCATATACCCATATTTTTGGTGATTATTTTTTTGATTTTTTTTGGGGGGGGGGGGGGGGGGGGGTTAGGTTGCTCATCCCTGAGGACATAGAAAATCCGATAACTCTCTGTAACTTTTACTATCCTGGCATAGGAAGCCCTTAAAGACCTTAACCCAGGACCCATAAACATATTTTTTTTCAAAGATAACAATTTTTTGTTAAGCCTGGGTTTAGGTATCAGAATAACCTCTAAATGACCCCTAATTGTGCCTCCTATACCATCCCTAGGTAAAACCCCTAAACCCAACAATACACCCATAGTTATGTCCTTCTATAAAATTAAATTGATGATAGTGTCTCTACAACTATTGTAAGTGTCAAAATTTCAAACCTGGTTTCGGAGTTTTGTCGAACAACCCATACTTAGGTACTATATAGATATACATATAACACATATTGCTTATATATATATATAAGTATATATATGCCTCGTAACTCAGCTTATATACAATTGTGTACCTTTTCCTTCTGAGACTGATATACGACATTGTGTCTCATTATCATTCGTCTCTCACCACCGATTCAAGTGGTACTTGCGGAGATGGGGTGTGCTCGAGTACTGGTTAATCCCGAGAAACAGTGGTTAGGTTAAATGATCGTCTGTTAGCCCTCGATGGCATAAAAATGACGCTAAATATTCAATCAATCAATCCTTCTGTGACCGACTTGTGGAAGTTTGGTACATACGACGACGTAGGCGTTAATATAGCGATTAGATAGTGCAGTAATTGTGGGGTCCTGTATAGAACCTGCTTACTCGAAGACACAGTAGAAATGGACAAAAAGTAAAACACACAAAATCATGAAAAAAAATCCTCAAATTCACTCGTGTACTCGAAACCTTCCAAACAGAAATTAACTCGCGTCACTCTATCAAAGCCCCTGAGGACCTTGTCATTCGCCTTTTTGGACAATGCACAGTCCCTCTGTGGATTTTATTTGATGATCTAAAACTAAATTAAAATCCATGTTGAATATAAAAAAATATTTACGAAGACAACTAGTTAATTATGAGGTTTAAATTTCAAACCTTGTTTCTGGGTTTTGTCGAACGCCCCATAATTAATTAAAGATACTTATAGATACTAGCAAACATATCACCCATAGCGTGCTTTCATATATATATGCATATACATGCCTCGTAACTCAACTCATATACTATTTCCTTCTGAGACCGACCTGTGGATGTTTGGTACATACGACAACGTAAGTGTAGGTGTTGCAGCAATTGGTGGGTCCTATATAGACCTCACCTTTTATGAGAGTCTCGCAACAAGGATTTTATATAGACCAGGGCCTTTTTACCTTATTATACAGAGGCCGACATTCGGTGGCAGCCCAATTAAAAAATCATGTTTTTTCCACTTCGTCTGATTTTTAAAAATGTTTTATTACATTGATAGAGTATTAAAAAACATGTGAATATTAAGTATTATTGTAATATCTGATAATAATTGGTTAGAACATGGCGTTGTTTCCACCCCCCCCCCCCCCTCCCCCACCCCGATCTCGAAAACTTGGGCATCTTCCCAATTTCCAAAAGAAAGCTCTATAGACCAAAACCCCGTAAATGCTGATGTGTCTTAGGATTCAATTGCGAAATAAAGATTTCATTCACATACGTCACTCTATAAGAGTAAAAAAAAGCCACGAGTCTAGTTTAGTTCATCGATTCATATCAATCAATTAGGGACGAGCAATTTCGACGTTGAATAAATTTATAATTAATCTAATGCAGAATTTACATTTGAATCCTAAAAGCTCATACGCCAAAGTTTTTTGTAATATTACCACAAAAGTTTAAAGACAACTATAATGTGTCTTATATATCTTTTTCCATATTTAAATGTACCAAATAAAGCCTTTGACGGTAAACGTGACCGAAATGACAAATATTTAGCGGGAAAAGAAAAACGCCGAGATATTCCGCATACATTGATATTCATGCGGAATATCTCCGGGTTTATCCCATTCTTGGCCTGTCGAGTATAAGCGATTGCGACAATGGTGTAAGGGATACAAGTCAATTTAAATTTTGATATAAAACCTAATTGCGCACTTTACACATATTTCACCTCTGGTAAGATAAATGATTAATTTTAAGGAGCTTTATTTCGCGAGGTCCTATATAGACCTCACAATTTATTTCAGAAATACGTTTTCAAATGATATTTATTTTTCTGCGTTAAAATCAATCATTATTCGAATTGCTGTTTCAGGTTGTACATTTCACACAAGTCCGGACATCTGAATAAAGGAAACAGAATATGAATGTTTTAAATGATTAGAAATATATATTAAGCTATATATATTTAACTAGTTTGCTGTATCAAAACCTGTATATTATGTACATATGTAATATTGCGGTAATAAGAATAAAACCAATATGAATCAATAGCAAATAATAGTGCATTTCAGTGAAATATATTTTTTATTCAACTGAGTTAAAACTGAAGTGCTGTGGTCACGAGTTATGAAACCACGTTGTAACATGCCAATTTCTGTGTTCACGTGAATTTTAATAGACATTTCACTGAAACCAACAATTTCAATTTTTATTTTATGATTAGAAATAGTAAAATCACCATTTTATTTTACTATTTTAAATAATCAATAATAATCATATTGAGAAAAAATATCAAATACATGTAGTATAAAATAAATATATTTTATTTTTATGGTACTAGAAGTGTTGTTTTTATTTTTGGCATTATATCAATTACCCCATAAAAACTGGCATATTTACAGATACGAGTGTTTGCATTTTTATTTCTACAAAGTTCTGTAAAAAGATTTCCCGAAGAAGATCCGTCCGCGGATGTTGCCGTCTTCGGTGTTTGCAAGCAACATTTCACGCCCATGCGTACTCGTATGCACTGAGAGTATGAACATTAAACGTATTCGTTAGAACACATACATAGTTCCGCAATTTTATATAATACATTTAACAATGGGACACAAGTGTATAAAATGTATACGTTAAGGAGCAATAGCGTGCTTTCCCAGTATCGGCTATTTAAATTAGAATGTAAGATGTATTTATTTCTCAAATGTTCTGCATCATGATCTCCACCAAAACGTTACTATGTAACACCCATGTTAATCAGTTCTAAATATAATGATTATATTCAAAATTCATAATGATTACATGCTTAGTGTATATAAGTATTGTATTCATATTGGATATAATGATATAACTAGTGGATATAGTTTTTGTATTTCTAATTGATATAATGGTTGTATACCTAATGGATATAATTGATGTATTCCTAGTAGATAAATTATAATGATTGTATTCTTACTTGACATGATGATTGTATTCCTAGTGGACAAAATTATTGTATGTGGATAATGATTGTATTTCTATTGGATATAATGATTGTATTCCTAGTGGATATAATGATTGTATTTCTAGTGGACATAATGACTGTATTCCTAGTGGATATAATGATTGTATTCCTAGTAGGCATATTGGTTGTATTCCTTATGGATATAATGATGTATTTCTAATGGATATAACAGTTGTATTCCTAGTGGATATAGTTGTTGTATTCCTAAATTACATAATGGTTGTATTCCTAGTGGATAAATGATTGTATTCATAATTGGACATTATAATTGTATTCCTATGGGATATAATGCTTGTATTCCTAGTGGTTATGATTGTATTCCAAGTGGACATAATGCTTGTATTCCTAATGGATTTAATGGTTATATTCCTAATGGATATAATGGTTGTATTCCTAGTGGATATGATTTTATTCCTAGTGGACAAAAAGATTGTATATTTAGTGGACATAATGATTGTATTCATAGTGGATATAATGATTATAGTCCTAATGGATTTAATGGTTATATTCCCAGTGGATATCATGGTTGTATTCCTAGTGGATATGATTGTATTCCTAGTGGACAAAATGATTGTTTATTTAGTGGACATAATGATTGTATTCCTAGCGGATATAATAGTTGTATTCCTAGTGGATATGATTGTATTCCTAGTGGAAAAAATGATTGTATATTTAGTGGACATAATGATTGTATTCCTGGTGGATATAATGATTGTATTCCTAGTTGGCATATTGGTTGTATTCCTAATGGATATAATAATGTATTCCTGATGGATATAACAGTTGTATTCCTAGTGGATATAGTTGTTGTATTCCTAAAATTACATAATGGTTGTATTTCTAGTGGTTATAATGATTGTATTCATAATTGGACATTATGATTGTATTCCTACGGGATATAATAATTGTATTCCTAGTGGATATGATTGTATTCCTAGTGGACATAATGCTTGTATTCCTAATGGATTTAATGGTTGTATTCCTAATGGATATAATGGTTGATTTCCTAGTGGATACATTACAATGATTATATTCCTAGTGGATATATTGATTGTATTCCTAGTGGACATAATGATTGTATTCCTAATGGATATAACGATTATATTCGTAGTGGACATAATAATTGTATTCATAGTGGATATAACGATTGTATTCCTAGTGGATACAATGGTTGTATTCCTACAGGATACAATGATTGTATTCATAGTTGATACAATGGTTGTATTCATAGTAGATACAATGATTGTATTGCTAGTGGATATAATGATTGTATTCCTAGTGGATATAATGGTTGTATTTCTATTGATTATATTGATTGTATTCCAAGTGGATTTAATGATTGTATTCCTAATGGATATATTTATTGTATCCCTAATAGATATAATGATTTTATTCCTAGTGTACATAATGAATTTATTCCTAGTATAAAATATTGCATTCCTAGTGGACATAATAGTTGTATTCCTAGTGGATATAATGATAATATTCATAATGGATATAATGATGTTATTCTATATCTGAAAGTGTATAGCCAATCACCTACTCCAGATCTCACCACGTGACCATACACTAAATGATGGAGAAGTTTATTAGGTCCAATAAATTCTATATCGTACATTTCAATATTCAAGATGGTGACTATGGTAACATCTGGAGTAGGGGATTGGCTATACACTTACAGGTATATAATAATGCCATTTCTCATCGAAATAGTCTGATGGTATTCTATAGGTAAAATTACTAAATCTTTCACTGAAAATAATTAACTGTACTGGGCCTTGTTTATCAGATTGTTTAAAAAATCAAAGGAGGATAACACTGTTTGTCTTATAAGTTCACGATTTATCTCGCTTCGGGACACAATCAGCATAGAATCAATGTCACTTATATCGCCAAATAGTTATAAATGGTTGATAATCACCGTATAGTTTATATCTTTATCGAATTAAGAAAAATTCTTGTATCTTGTTCAAATTACTATATTGAAAGTTTGTTAGGGACGCTAACACAAGCTAAATACCGCAGTCGACATTGAGCGGATAATAATAATAATAATAATGATAATAATAATATATTATTAGTATTATTACTACTACTATTATTATTATTATTAACCAATAATTATCAAACACGTACAACGTATATATAGGCTCTCAAAAACGATGGCTATCGTCACGACATCTGGATATAATATTGGTCCTATTGCATTGATAACTAAGACATATTTACGTTACTTTTATAACTTATGAAAGCATCAATTACATGTTTATTGTAGTTTTTATAACGGATCTATATTAGGTATATTGACCAAGGCTAACACTAATCCACAGAGACCACGGCCAGTATTGGTCTACTTCAGCCAGTATACAACCTCAAAATTTATAGCATGTTTCTGAACTCAGATTTTTCATCGGTCCAGGATCTGCAATTATACGAGGGCTATTCAACAAATTTTAAGACTGGCTCTATAAAATAGCACTTAAGCTGATTTACGGCAAATTTCTTATATCAATCCTTCAAAATATTCTCTCTTAACAGAAATGCCTTTTTCCATCCGAGATATCCATAATTCTGTGACACCTATCAATTTTCAGAGTAATAATTTATACACAATCGAAGTAAAATAAATAAAAAAAATTAACTAAACGATTAATTTTGAGGGAGATAATAGTGTATTGAAACCTACACGTCAACGTTTGGCAGGGTGCATTTTCCTTCTCTATTCATTACACATTTTGCGTTACCATTCACGAGTGTTGCAGCCGCGGGTTAGATATATAATATTACACCCACTATTCAATACTTGGTTTCCATTTCAAAGTCATCGGCGTCTCAACTTTTGGCATACATTAAAATAAAGCGATTCGTATCATCTATATTAACTTTTGCATGGCGCCCTTTTTACTAAGCAATTGATTTCTTTTTTCTCTCCTTTAATTTCATCAAAAAATGGCTACCCATACACTTCAATGTGAAGCATTCTTGAGTCACGAAACGAGACTATCCAATGTCTCATTAATACATTAAAACATTAATTAAGCCTTAATATCTCTTTAGAAACTGACATTTGATCGTGATTATTTAACTTGAGTTCTTTCAAAAAGGAATAACTTCTCGTTATTTGCCGTGTATTACTTATTCAATTTTAATGCACGATGACAGGGAATTGCGAAATGAATTTATACTTCTGTTTCTATAGTAGGTTTGAAATATAACGGAATTAACCGAGAGTGTGCGATTGTGAAATATATAGTCTTGATCATCTTTTAGGAAAGAAAGCGTCTAAGATGATTAAGACTTTTTATGACACGATCGAGTAAATGTTCTCATCGTCTAATTCTGAAAACTTCCATTTAGATCTACATGCTTTTTATTTGTATATCTGAACTTTGTCAATAATAACTAAGGCGCTGTTACACTATCACTTATCTCTCACCACTGAGGTCGTGTATTCGAAACCAGCTCTGTCCAAAAAATATAAATGAGAAAGTTTGCCACGGTGGTTCTACTCAGATTCGTTCTGAGGTCTTACTCCACCAAAAAAAATGAATATGCCATATATAACATGTATTGTGTTGAAAATGACGTTAAACCCCATTCAAAAAAAAAAAAGAATGAAAAAAAAAACAATTCAATAGGACCAGATACTTTTTAATTAAATCACTGATAGTACCAAAGGAAGAAGTTGCATTCGTTGTGTGGTGTGACGAAAAAACGTTATACTAAATGATAATTTGGTAGCGGATACTACAAATTCCAGAAGGCCGAAAAGCCCATGATGACAAGCTACTAACCACACTTATATACATACAATGCAATATACATGTGACAAACTTCTTACAATATTCATTAAGATATATTCATTGTATATCACATTTTGACAAGATTTTAGAGAAGGTTAAACATACATTTTATAACTATATTACTCTTATAAGAATAATAATGTTTGTAATCCAGTAGGAAAATATACAATGCTCTAGATATGGATATTTAAGTAATGAATGACTTTAATGGATTGTTATTAAATTGATTCGTTCATTTATACTACAAATTTCAGTTGTAAAACTTAACTAATTTTGCAACTATTTTAATACAACGCTTATCTTTGAAATAAAATATATAATTATCTAAAAATGTAAGGCATGTTGTCCGTTCACGTTTACTTAATCGAAACGAAACACAAGATCACCACATGGTCACCTATTGTCTAAATGAATATTCGAGTAAATAATAAAGCATATAATCTAATTTACTCCAGTCGAAAAATCGCCCGGCATTTCCGCCGATGTTCCGAGTGGAGTAAATAAACATGCGGATTCTTTAAGACTTTTCTAACCAACCGCCGCCATTAATAAATTTGATGTTTTGTATTTACTCAGAATTCCAAATATTTTAAGTAACTTAGCAATGACTGATTGATCGTATTATTTGAAATCAAAACTTCGCTTAATCCGTAAAACAATCTTGACCGGAATGTAGATATCATCACCTGAACTCGTAACAAGCAAATGACTTAATCTGTTATACTAAACACCGGCTTATACCAATACACCGTCGCAGACACCCGCGGCTTCTATATGAATACCCGTTTAAATGATCCGTATAAGGCCAGAGTTTTTTTTTGTATGTTTTGTTCGTGTTACAGACCCACCTACATCTTACTTTTTTGCAATATGAAAAAAAAGCCCTGATTCACAATATTTGCAAACTTATTTTTGTCGTTTTACAATCAAATCACTATACAGGTTACCAGTCATGCTAGACTTTATATCAGTATTAAATTGAACAATTCCAACATAAACATGCTTATACATTTTAATACTTACTAAATTAATGGTCATGTTTCATTTCTTCAACATACAAAAATACGTAATTACATTATACAATCTTCATAATATTCTTAACATCAATTGACTGAGAGGTTAGCAATGTAGAACCTGGCCAGACTGCGATTTACCAGACTTTGATATGTAGACTTTGAACTTGTGTTGCATATCATTAAAAACATAAACACAACACAAATGAACCAGCCTTCGCGTACTGAAGAGTTGCTCCATATATATATCTTATTTTTCAAATTATACAAGGATTTCTATATTTCTATATATAAGTCCTTGTTGACAGTGAAGAACATTATAATAATTAACAAAATCATAATATTTACAAACTCAAACACATACGAGAAATGTTCACCAAGGCATTCATACACCCAATGGTGTCTAATTTTGCAGTATTAATAGATAAATAAATTATTTATTTATTCTTTCCTTATGTTTTGTTTGAGAAGGTATGTTAAGCTGTTATGTTAAATTTAGCTGTACAGGCTTTATTTAAAGCATGGTGTTTAGCGATGTTCGTCTTTTCTTCCTAACACCGCGGTGGTTTAGTGGTAAAGCGTTCGTCTCGCATGGGAAGGTCGCGGGTTCGAAATAAAATGCAAATTCAAGTTTCAGTCATAAAAGTTTGACAGTAGAGGACAGAGATGGCACTCTTAACGTATACAAACTTTCTTTGAAATCGGATGACATTTTCAGCACTAATATTACCCGTATGTAAAACGGTGCGTTTTCAAAATCCCTAAGTGTATATAAAAAAAAAGATAACAAAACTATGGCCTTACGATACTCATGATACGAGTGCCCCCAACCTGAGAGGGTGTTACACAGCTGCAGCCCACACTTGGTGACATTTAGAAAGCCAATTTTCGGTGAAAAATATCTCCACATTGTTACGTGATGGTTATGTTAATTTCTGTAAATACTCCGGATGGATAAGTACTCCCACCTGGACTACACCTACGACGGGGTGGCATGGCGTTAAGGCACTTGAAATATTTACCCGGTTATGGGCGATGACACGGCCTTTCAAGGGACAAAACATATCCCACACTTGAAAAAAGACAGAGCTCCAGGCGGGGCTTTAAAGCCAATCCTGCGACAATAAGATGATTATAGAAGACCCGTACACAATTAAAACTGTGAGATTAGTTTCTTTAATTGGATGTTCTACAATACACCGATAAAGCGTTGTAAATGTGAGCCCAGTAAGTATGCCATGGGCGGATTCAGGATTAACAGTCGGGTGTTCGGGGGTGGGGGTGGGGGGGGGGGGAATCCCAGATGGTGACCTCATATTCAAGGTGGCAATAGGGATTCAAGTATGTATTTTCTAACATTTTTAATAAGTTCGTTTCCAGATGTTCAGAACATTTCAGAGTGGGAGCGCCCGAACCCTTCTGTCAACAGTCTTACGGATCCGCCAGTGAGTGTTCAAATAAATATCAAAACGCTTTTAGCGTAATGCCTTTACATATATATTTTTGATAGATTTAATCTGACGTTTAAAACATCATAATCTATTACATGTAGTACATTTGACCTGTAAGAGATGTGGTAGAATATTTTGTTTAACACTTGAGAAACATAACTGAAAATGACCTTCGTATTGACTCTCAAATAAACGTTTTAATTTCACATTGAATGGACAAACGACAGTGCTGGAATTCAGTTTACCCATGTTCGAACATCATATACATATACAACCTACATGATAACATTAGCTTGATAAGTGTCCTTAGCAGCACGCAGATGATAAAATCAGATTGGGAAGTGTCTTTAGCAGCACGCAGACGATAACATCAGATTGGGAAGTGTCTTTAGCAGCACGCAGACGATAACATCAGATTGGGAAGTGTCCTTAGCAGCACACAGACGATAACATCAAATTGGGAAGTGTCTTAAGCAGCACGCAGACAATAACATCAGATTGGGAAGTGTCTTTAGCAGCACGCAGATGATAAAATCAGATTTAGAAGTGTCCTTAGCAGCACTCAGATGATAAAATCAGATTCGGAAGTGTCTTAAGCAGCACTCAGACAATAGCAGCACTCACACGATAACATTAGATTGGGAATGTTCTTAGCAGCACGCAGACGGTTAAATCAGATTGGGAATGTTCTTAGCAGCACGCAGACGATTAAATCAGATTGGGAATGTTCTTAGCAGCACGCAGACGATAAAATTAGATTGGGAATGTTCTTAGCAGCACGCAGATGACAACATCAGATTGGGAAGTGTTCTTAGCAGCACGCAGATGATAAAATCAGATCGGGAATGTTTTTAGCAGCACGCAGACGATAAAATTAGATTGGGAATATTTTTAGTAGCACGCAGATGATTAAATCAGGTTGGGAAGTGTCTTTAGCAGCACGCACACGATAAAATCAGATTGGGAAGTGTCTTAAGCAGCATGCAGACGATAACATCAGATTGGGAAGTGTCCTAAGCAGCACTCAGACGATAACATCAGATTGGGAAGTGTCCTTTGCAGCGCCTAGATAATAATATTAGATTGGGGTGTCCTTAGCAGCACGCAGATGATAACAACAGACTGGGAAATGTCTTTAGCAGCACGCAGATGATAACAACATATTGGGACGTGTCCTTTGCAGCGCCTAGATGATAATATAAGATTGGAGTGTCCTTAGCAGCACGCAGATGATAACAACATATTGGTAAGTGTCCTTAGCAGCACTCAGATGATAACAGCATATTGGGAAGTGTCCTTAGCAGCACGCAGATGATAACAACATATTGAGAAGTGTCCTTAGCAGCACTAAAATGATAACTTAGATTTGGAATGTTCTTAGCAGCACGCAGATGATAAAAACATATTGGGAAGTGTCCTTAGCAGCACTCAGATGATAACAACATATTGGGAAGTGTCCTTAGCAGCACGCAGATGATAACAACATATTGGGAAGTGTCCTTAGCAGCACTTAGATGATAACTTAGATTTGGAATGTTCTTAGCAGCACGCAGATGATAAAAACATATTGGGAAGTGTCCTTAGCAGCACTCATATGATAACAACATATTGGGAATTGTCCTTAGCAGCACGCAGATGATAACAACATATTGGGAAGTGTCCTTAGCAGCACTCAGATGATAACTTAGATTTGGAATGTTCTTAGCAGCACGCAGATGATAACAACATATTGGGAAGTGTTCTTAGCAGCACGCAGACGATAACATCATATTGGGAACTGTCCTTAGCAGCACTCAGATGATAACAATATATTGGGAAGTGTCCTTAGCAGCACGCAGATGATAACAACACATTGTTTAGTGTCCTTAGCAGCACTCAGATGATAACAACATATTGGGAAGTGTCCTTAACAGCACTCAGGTGATAACAACATATTGGGAAGTGTCCTTAGCAGCACGCAGATGATAACAACATATTGGGAAATGTCCTTAGCAACACTCAGATGATAACTTAGATTTGGAATGTTATTAGCAGCACGCAGATGATAACAACATATTGGGAAGTGTCCTTAGCAGCACGCAGATGATAACATCAGATTGGGAACTGTCCTTATCAGCACTCAGATGATAACAACATATTGGGAAGTGTCCTTAGCAGCACTCAGATGATAACTTAGATTGGGAATGTTCTTAGCAGCACCCAGATGATAACAATATATTGGGAAGTGTCCTTAGCAGTACGCAGATGATAACAACATATTGGGAAGTGTCCTTAGCAGCACGCAGATGATAACAACATATTGGGAAGTTTCTTTAGCAGCACGTAGATGATAACAACATATTGGGAAGTGTCCTTAGCAGCACGCAGATGATAACATCAGATTGGGAATGTTTTTAGCAGCACGCAGATGATAACATCATATTGGGAAGTGTCCTTAGCAGCACGCAGATGATAACAACATATTGGGAAGTGTCCTTAGCAGCACGCAGATAACATCAGATTTGGAAATGTCTTTAGCAGCACGCTGAAAACATCAGATTGGGAAGTGTCCTTTGCAGCGTCTAGATGATAATATCAGATTGGAGTGTACTTAGCAGCACGCAGATAACATCAGATTGAGAAGTGTCCTTAGCAGCACTTAGATGATAACAACAGATTGGGAAATGTCTTTAGCAGCACGCTGAAAACATCAGATTGGGAAGTGTCCTAAGCAGCACGCAGATGATAACATCAGACCACTGTATACCCCGCCCACACCATCATCCAAATCCCAACCACGGCATACCTAACCCTCACTTCCGCCCAAATCCCGACCACGGCATACTTCGCCTAAATTTTCCTCCCAAACCCTTATCAATGCAAACCCAACCCACACTTCCAACAATACCCAGATAATTACATACCCATCCACATTCCCACACCCAAACCCCAACCATTGTATATTCCACAATCACTTCCGCTCCAAACGTGCCCAATGCATATCAGATCCTCAGAAAATTGACTTGGTAGCAGCAGCCTCCCAACTCTCTGTTTACCCTCATACGATACATTCGTAACGGTTTAGAACTTATTTATTCCAACATGGAACTTAGGGCGTGGAACTCTTGATATAACTAACTGAATGATCTTAGTTATCGTACCAGCTGTAAGACGCTTCCATTTACGTATATGTTCAGATTGAAATCTGAGAATCACAATTACCATCTTAGATAAATATAATATGGCAAAAGTAGTTTGTAATCATAAAGTTATAAGCCATGAAGAGCAGATATCGGATGCTTCATTCAGCACTTGACTCCGATGTTACAAATAATCTAACGACTTGGCGACGGAGCGATGGAAACACGCTGTGAGGGTTGACTTACATCGGTACACCTACCGTACAAATTGGATCAAAATCACTTAAAGTCGAAATAATGTGAGATGTCAAGTTTTTGTAGCTGTTTTAACAGTACGTGAACAGACTATATAGAGAGGCTGTAACATTAGCAGGAAGTTATTTTGTAAATAAAAGGTAAGGTAACACTAGAAGTTAAAATGCCTTCAAGAAGATTCGCGGTTAATCATGAATATTGACGGGCTAAGTGGATTTTCGGTGAATTTTTAATGAACGTGGGAGAATCCCCGTCTGTGCATTTTATAGACGAATGTCTCCTCCAATTATCTTTAATAAGCTACTGTCATTCTTGTAATCTTTAATGTCGTTATTTTTTTTATCATTATTAAGGGCCTGGTAGTAGTAGTAGTAGTAGTAGTAGTAGTAGTAGTAGTAGTAGTAGTAGTAGTAGTAGTAGTAGTTGTAGTAGTAGTAGTAGTAGTAGCAGCAGCAGCAGCAGCAGCAGCAGCAGCAGCAGCAGCAGCAGCAGCAGCAGTAGTAGTAGTAATATATTGATAAACATAGCAAATGTTGTAAGATATATATTTAACGAAAATTACTAATTTGAACAATAAAACCTTCCAATGTCCTCGGTGTAGCTAAAATGCTTATGATACAAGAAGCAGCTGTTGAACAACACTTAAAAACGCACATGCAGTTTTTGGATCGTGGTCGGCTCGAACCCACGACCTCAATGATGAGAGGTTAGTGGAGCTCGCCTTAGACAACTCGACCACGAAGGACCGGCCCTGAAACTCACTATTAAAAGTAAAAATATATATGCAGTGGGGATCCGTGCGCATGACACCAAATCGATAAAATTAACGTCAAATCAAAGTTTACTTTTCATTATTACAAGTCCAATGTCACAAACAGTTGCACACTAACTGTGCAGTGCCGTCACAATCAAGTATGTAAATGTGAACTTATTACAAGCACCGATATAAGATATGAATATTAAAACAAACTCAGCCCAACCAGTTACGAGTATTTTATTGAAACATTTTTTTTCGTGCAAAACCAGTAATTGACCATATCTTGCGTCCGGTTCACTAACCGTCGTAAGTATTGAGATTTCGTACGACCAAACTCAGATATATAAGAACGTATCATTTGCGCAGTGTTTTGCAAAGTTAAAATTGAATAATATTAACAAGACTTACAACCGATCGTAAAGTCATGAACGTGAACTACTAAATGAATTTCCCGATTTTTTTTCGTAACTTCAAATTGTACACTAAGAATTTACGAATTTGATGAAACGGGCCCCAGATGTTGAGCGAACGTATAGCCAGACCCTTCTGTCTGTAATCGTATATGATTTAAACTCACCATGTTTCACGTAATCTGTGTAAATGTGGCAAAAATCTATGTTTAAACTAACTTTAAAACCAGTACTGAGCATATATGCGGATGAAATGTGTCTTACTCAAGAACACACCACATTGTCGTGGTTGGGGATCGAACATGGCACCTCCTATTTTGAGAAAGGTTAATTGAATTAAAGCTGTATTGCATTATTATTTTACACCAGTAGTTCACGCTGTGAGGTTTGGCATTGGCAGCTGATTAATGACAGTACTTAAATAACGAATTTTCTAAAAAAAAATAGTAAAAATAAAGTCACGTGATCTGGTTCCCGACGATACAGAATAAACATGAATGATTGTACTGCCGATAGAGTCAACTTCGGAGTTGCCATTTGCCATCATTAACGCTCAAACAGGTCGTCTCAAATGGCCCCCAAGGGAGATAATGTCACAGTCTGATTATAATTGGCTGTCGCATTTCAGCACTATTGTCCGTAACAAAGAACACATGCGCAGACAAGGTTATGGTCCAGCATGGTTGACATAGTGACAAAAGGATGCCATGTACTGCTAGAAGCTGACGAACAGCGAGATCGCCATTATGCCGTATGTCGTCAGATGCACAAGTCAAGAGGCCATGTGAACCATCGACGGTAAACCACAGGACTACAAAGCAACAAGCAGACGACTTTTTTTTGTAATACATTTGACCTTAATTTGCTTTATTTCAGGTGATCGTTTTTATAGTTTAATGGTGGACACCGGTTGCCAGCGTGTCTAATTGCGAAGTTGTTGTATGATGTGTAGCGAAGTGTTTAACAAATGTTCAGTCAAACCACGACACAGTATTCTAAACGCTGCCACACTGAAAGATCGTGTCACAGACAGACACATGGTATGTTACAATGATACCCGGCCTAGAGTTATCCTCTAAATGCTCTAAATTTTATATAAATCCAGGGGTCGTGAGTTCGAATCCCCGACCGGCAACAATCTCCGTGATGATTGATATACGTCATTATGTCTCATTATCGTTCGTCTCTCACCGTTGATTCAAGTGGGAAAGTTATAAGTTACCTGCGGAAATGGGGTGTGCTAGAGTATTGGTTAACCTTTCAGGATCCCAAGAAACAGTGGTTAGGTTACCTGATCGTCTGTTAGCCATCGATGGCATAAAAATGACGCTTAATTTTCAATCAATCTAAATGCTGAGGGCCAAAGAGGAAACTTTTTAAACCAATTTTCTAGTCTGCCATGGATCGAAACCACAACCTTCCTCGTGCGGGGCGGAAGCTTTACAACTAGAACAGCGGATGTGGTTTTAATCATGAAGTAATAAGTTACACAGTAAATAAATAAGTATGATATTATAATGACTAAAAAATAACAATGCATACCTAACGTGTAATCAACTAACAATGGAGTAAGCTGGGGGCCCAGGAGTAAACTCATACTGTTTCTTGAATCCGTACGGCCAATTGTTATTTATTATATCCTGGCCTGGTTAGGTCAGTCGGAAGCACGTCTGACAATCAATCCATGGGTCGTGAGTTCGGATTTCCGTCCGGCCAATCTCCGTGAAAATTGATATTCGACGTTGAGTCTCCTTGTAATTCAGCCCTCATCGCGGATTCAAGAAGGAAAATTATCAGCTCTTTGCGGAGATGGGTGTGCTCGAGTACTGGTTAACCTTCCAGGAAACCAGGAACGAGTGGTTAAATTAACTGGTCGTCTGTTAACTCTCGGTAGCCTAAAATGACGCTAAATATTCAAACAAAAACATATGTATAGGCAGTTAAGATAATAATTATTACATGGCTGTCTTCACGTTATGCTAAATATTTTAATAATTCTTACAATTATTTTTTTGGTAATTTTTGCCCCTAAATTACGTAGTATTTATCATACATATTTTTTTCTATGTATACAGTTTGAAGAACACTAGTATTTAAGATTAATGTATGTTTAGGCAATACCAGGAATAAAAAAATACCTTTATTACCTCGCCGACAACATACCCATCTTTAAACTGAGTCGTAAAACTATAGGTTTTACACAAAAAATATAATTGTTTACAAATAAAATTTAAAAATAAATTCATGGATGCATACAGATAATAAATATTCTGGAAAATATAGTTTTAAGGCACAAACTGACTTTTCCCCAAAAAAAACCCAGATCATTTACTGATGTCGCCATAACTTATTCAACATGTTTGTGACTTTTTAAAGAAGATTATGTCAACATGATGAATAAAATGTCGACCAAAAACGTTCCTGTTGTCGACTTAATGAGTGGGTATGTGGATTGAGGCTGGTAGGAAAACAGTATTTCATCATATACAATTACATGTAAATATAATGTTTAAATTTATTATGCACTATACGTTATTTCTGGGGAAAAAACGTATTTATTTATCAACGTGTAACAGTTTAAATATTGTTGCCCATTTCGAGCGATTACCAATGCATTTTGATGAAATAGTATGAACTATTATCCGCTGGTCCATGTGATTAAACATAAGTAGTTTGCGTGAGATATACATGTAATAATAACTATTACTTAATAACTTGCTAGAAAACTTTCAATATCGGCACTACTTGTAAAACACATATCTAATACCAAATACCCGGCTAGTATATGTCAAATATAACAGAACCCTCCTTGTAAACTGCTTACCTCTTAAACCGACCGATTACGATTTAAAAAATAAATAAAAACAAACCTGATAATTATTCAGTTAAGTTGGTGACAAACATTACTATGATGTGCCATAGTGCTTGAAAATTTTATTTGGATTGGAGTTTTAAACTCTGCCCTCCATTATGAAACATGCAACACCCCTCATTCCCACTAGCACCGGTTTAAGCGCCATCTCAAGCAACACGAAATTAGTTCTGTTATTACCAGACTGGTTACCTGTCAAGTGATAAACAACCAGACAAGATCATTTATTTCATAGAAAAGTGTAACATTGTGTCCATATTGCTTCTAAATCACTGTTCACAATGGTAAAATCTGTGAATTTGCCTTTGGCAATGAATTATTAATGCTATAAAATCCTACCTATTTCAATAAAAAACAAAACCCCACATATTATGTCCCTTTTTCTTTAATAAATCAAATGGGTATAATGATGATATAATATAACTATTTTTATTATTTTATATTTATGTTATGCAAATGTTTGTAACATGATAAACGTTATACATTAGGTATATAAAAGACTTAAAAACATATTTGTCGATCGTTTTTTATATTGCCGGTGGTTTACTAGTTATGTGAATAGCCCTTATTTTGAAATCATTGATTATGAGGTCAACCCACACATGGTTGTATGCTTACAATTGCTTAATCATCGGTCATGGAGGAATAAGCGCCTTTCCTACTTTCTTACATAATTCTTATCTATAACCAAACGTACTTCAATCTTTGCTGCTTTCCATTCTTACTCAAATATTATTATCTTTGCTTCTTTCTATACTCATTTCATACACCACTAATGTAATAGTTTTTCTTTCCATACTTACTTGGTTCTTGTTATCTTTGATTATTGCCACTCTTAATTAATACTTTAATGTCGTTATCTTAATTTCTTTCCATAATAACTTCATTCTTGTTTTCTATTTTCTTTTCTATACTTACTTAATTATTGTTTTCTTTGCATTCAACCTTACTATCTTCCCATCTTTTTTCATTAAAAAAATCTTTTTAATTCAACATGTTTCTCTAATCCTTGAATATATATCATCCATTGTTATTTTCTGTATTTTATAGACTTGATTTAAATTTATTTTGCTATTGCTTAAAATTTGCTTAAAGTACTCTTTGATATCCTTTTCATGATTTCGGCCGAATTGTTTTTTTTTTAAATCCCAATTGTTTAACTTCCCTTTCCAGGACATTTTGTATTAAGTGCATTGATATAGTAATTGAACTTTATTTGAATTACACACATATGATTCATATACATATACATATATGTAATAATAATAATAATAATAATAATAATGACTTTATTTTACGATAATACTCAGCTGGACTAAATCTAATCTTTCCTGAGGTCCTCAACAACACACTTAAACAAGAGCAGTGTTAAAATATTAATCAACAAATGAACATCAAATATATTAATTTTTCAAAACCTATATAGATCAGTGTTATGTACATATATTACTAGTATGCTATGCTCTGCTCTATTGAAGAAAAATCAGAGATGGAACTCCGAATTACAGCTCCTGAATATGACAACGATTTTCTAAATAATCAATAGTTTGGCTTTGGGAAATACAAATTTTCGGAAGTGCACCTCAAGTTTCGAGAATATATTTCAATATAACGCTTACATGGACCGGTACCACGCACTGTTAGGGTGCAAGGCCATCATTTACTTTCCTTGTTATGCTTTTATTTTTTTTGTTAGAGAGGTATGTTCATTTATAGAAAGAAGGGAAACTTACATTTTATTGTTTGTTGGCATCTGCAGTGACAAAATAGCAAGAGAAACTTAAGGGACATGTTTCATCCGAAAGAAATTTTTTAGAGTCAGCATGTAAACTGTTGACAAATTAAAAGTAAACTTCTGAAATAATGTATTCGTACTCGAATTTCCAAGCATCATTTCTTTTTAATAACTTCACAATTCAAACATTTCAAAATTTTTCAAATATATCAATAATACCAATTCAAATCCCAAAATGAGCATTCAAGTAAGGAAAATGCATTTTAAATAAGAAGAGACACGGATTATTTATCACCGCCATTATGCTATCACTGAGAAACATTTCCTGTTCCAAATGGGTGGTTACACCTAAAGTGTGATTTTTCGCCAAATTCGTCATATGCGTTTTCACTCTCAAAATAACGCCGGATTACGTCAGCACGAGATCAATAGAAATTGCCCATGAGCTCAAGCCGATACAGTAGTCTACGGGGTAAGTATACTCAAACAATCGTATCTATCGACGAAGTCAAGAGCTACAATTGATCATAACATTTGTTTAAAAAGTGACATGTTCAATGGGACACGGCTTACTTATTTGAACACACTGTCTGTTTATTTAGAAAACACTTCTACCGAACTAACGTATGCACGATTACATGCATTTATTTTCAAAATTGAATTAAATACAATTGGCATTTGACAATACGCTATACAACAGTCATTTATAGGCCATTGCAGTCCAAACAAAATCTTTCTTTTTTCAGTTTTGACAGCATTACTGCAGTCGTCTGAGGGCTGACCAAAATGTTCGTAGAATTGAAAAGTATAGTTAGAACCTTTTTTAAATACAAAACTTTAGTTGCAAAAATGCAATTGATATTGAACGAATTGAAAAATCCGCAATTATGTTGTATTTATCTTTAATATATAAATGAAAATAAGTGTGTACTTGCAGAATTGTGAAAAGTAATAAAGTTGGATTGTTTTTTTTTAAAAAGTAGATCGGAAAGTATAACGCACTTAGAGTTGCTAATATCTCCCGTTAATCTTTGCACTACGCTCCATTTACCTGTCAACGTATCGGGCTATGCAAAAACCACTCACACACTTAACAACAAGTGAGTCCTTAAATATGAGTTTATAAACTAGATTTATACGCTGGACTATTTTTCGCGGAAGTTTATGAAAGTAAAAAGACATGTTTAATGAAGCATTTATACTTCCACGCTTGCATAAATATGAGTTTATAAATTAGATTTACACTCTGGACTATTTTGTGCGGAAGTCTGTGAATATGAAAGTACATAGCCATGTTTAATTAAGCATTTATACGACTGTGTTTGCTTGGTTATGAGTTTTAAATTAGGTTCATACGTTTGATCATATTTTTGTGCGGAAGTATATATAAGTAAACAGGCACATTTAAAACTCATATTAAGCACCATTTGAAGTAGGAATGCAGATTAATTTAAAATGAAATAAATTCTGTGTGATATGTGTCTCCTCGCCAGTGTATTTGTTACTAAAATCCTAGTATATGTGTATGATATTCGATCTACGTGGTGGCACAGCATTTCATCGAACCCAGGGTAGATGTATCTTGGATTCGATCCCCATTAGGAATACATGCTGTGTCCTTGAAAAAGCATATAATCCACAGTTGTCTAGTAACCGTTCTCGTAATAGCCAAGAAATATTCGTCGAATGTAGTTTTATATAATTTCTAAGATTTTGTTTCACACCAAGGTCAACAGCTAAATACGTTTGGACATTTAATGCTAAGCAATTAAGTATATTTATTATAATTATATATGTACATGTATATGTATACCATAGTATCTAAACATGCAATTTAACCGAACATACCCAACCAAATGGGCCAATAAGTCAACTATACTAATATGCATACAAATACACATTAATCTCAATACATATTAATATCACATGGAACTAAAGCATATGTTATATGTTATATAGAAGTATATATGATAATTATCATAAAACTAAGCTTATTACATAACAGGGTAATAAGTAATTATTGTTTTTTTGATAAAAACAAATTATTCACTAATGAAAACATTTGTTCATAGACATTTTGATTAACCCTCTTTCATTTAATGACCATACAACATGTTCTGGCATAAAGCAACTTAAGGCGTTTGTTAGTTTTATTTGCCGTATACAGGAAGTGTATAATAAAAGCTTAACCATTCTAAAGGTCAAGTTGAAATCGAGCACAATCTGGGATAAACAATGGCGAAAGAGTTGGTGGGTTCTTTTAGCAATCGATGACATCATTGGTATCTGGTATTGTATTCATCAACAGCCAGAACAAACTCAAAATATACCAAGACACAAATATGTCGGACATGCACGGGTGGTATTCACCAACCAATCATAAGAATATTCTCAGACTTGAACTCAAGAATGAATTTTGAAAAGCACACTTAAAGTCCAGTTTTTGAGACCAAAATTTGGAAGCATGTAAGAGCATCTAATATATAGTCAAATAAACTCTCCCAATTATTGTATCGTTCATGGTGAATTTGATATCTTAAGTTGAAATTTGGATTTTCAATATTAAGTCTAAGAATATTCTCAAGAATAGTTAGTGAATACGGCCCCTGGTAACCTAGTTATAATAAAAAGTGTGAAATATTCTATTTTTTTTAAAATTCAGTGCATGCATACCAAGCCAAGTTCTTCAACGCATATTAAATGTCACTTATGTTGCATGAATTATAATACAGTCACGAGTCAACGTTTTATTCTAACGTTAATTTGATGCAATATGATAATATTATATACGTTTTAACACGTGCCACCATGCAGTAAGATACGACTGTTGTATGCTTGGGAACAACGCCGCATGTCAGGTAGGGTTGTCTGTAATACCGCAATGAAGGACATTCAATTCTTAAAGGCTCACAAAATAGGAGTCCACGCGTCCTTAATGACAGGGAAAGCTCCATGGCTTACAGTTTATGACTTTATAGTTGCATCGCTTACTGTACAGACTTTTCACTTGCACGACTTACAGTCTATGTGACTTTACACTTGCATGGCTTACTGTATATGACTTAACATTAACATGGCTTACTGTATATGACTTAACATTAACATGGCTTACTGTATATGACTTCACAATTGCATGGCTTACTGTATATGACTTTACACTTGTATGGTTTACAGTATATGACTTTACACTTGCATGGCTTACTGTATTACTTTATACTTGCATGGCTTACTGTATATGACTTAACACTTGCATGGCTTACTGTATATGACTTAACACTTGCATGGCTTACTGTATGACTTTATACTTGCATGGCTTACTGTATATGACTTTACACTTGCATGGCTTACTGTATTACTTTATACTTGCATGGCTTACTGTATATGACTTTACACTTGCATGGCCTACTGTATATGACTTAACACTTGCATGGCTTACTGTATGACTTTATACTTGCATAGCTTACTGTATATGACTTTACACTTGCATGGCTTATTGTATATGACTTTACACTTGCATGGCTTACTGTATATGACTTTACACTTGCATAGCTTACTGTATATGACTTTACACTTGCATGGCTTACTGTATATGACTTTACACTTGCTTGGCTTACTGTATATGACTTTACACTTGCATGGCCTACTGTATATGACTTTACACTTGCTTGGCTTACTGTATATGACTTTACACTTGCTTGGCTTACTGTATATGACTTAACACTTGCATGGCTTACTGTATATGAATTTACACTTGCTTGGCTTACTGTATATGACTTTACACTTGCTTGACTTACTGAATATGACTTTACACTTGCATGGCTTACTGTATATGACTTTACACTTGCTTGGCTTACTGTATATGACTTTACAGTAACATGGCTTACTATATATGACTTAACAATTGCATGGCATACTGTATATGACTTCACAATTGCTTGGCTTACTGTATATGAATTTACACGTGCTTGGCTTACAGCATGTGACTTAACACTTGCTTGGCCTACAGCATATGACTTTACACTTGCATGGCTAACTGTATATGACTTTACACGTACACGATTGACTGTATATGACGTTACACTTGCATGACTTACAGTATATGACTTCACACTTGCATGACTTACTGTATATTACTTTATATTTTGCATGGTTTAAAATATATTACTTTAAACTTGTATGACTTTCTGTATATTACTTTACATTTGCATAGCTTACTTATATGACTTTATACTTGCACAGATAACTGTAAAAGGCTTTAAACTTCTATGGTTTACAGTATATGCCCTCACACTTGCATGGCTTACTGTATATGACTTTACACTTACATGGCTTACAGTATATGACTTTACACTTGCATGACTTGCAGTATATGCCCTCACACTTGCATGGCTTACTGTATATGACTTTACACTTACATGGCTTACAGTATATGCCTTCACACTTGCATGGCTTACAGAATATGACTTTACACGTACATTGCTTATTGTATATGATTTTATACTTGCATGGCTTCCTGTATACGACTTTACACGTACATCAAGGGAATGGCCGAATCTAATGTTGAGAGAACTTGTGGCCAGACCCTTTTGCCTTAAATTGTATTTGACTTATATGCATGATAAATATTGTAATATGTGTTTATTTGGCAATAAAATATGTTTAAACTATATTTACATGGCTTACAGTATATTACTTTAAACTTGCATGGATTACAGTATATGACTTTATACTTACATGGATAACTGTATATGACTTTATACGGGCATGGTTTACTGTATATGACTTAATACATGCATGATTTACTGTACATGACTTTACACTTGTATGACTTACTGTGTATGACTTTACACTTGTGTGACTAACAGTATTTATGACCTTATACTTGCATAGCTTACTTTGTTTGACTTTACACTTGTATGGTTTACTGTACATGACTTTACACTTGCATGACTTATTGTGTATGACTTTACACTTGTGTGACTAACAGTATTTATGACTTTATACTTGCATAGCTTACTGTATTTGACTTTACGCTCGTGTTGCTTACTATATATAACTTAGTACTTGCATGGCTTACAGTATATGAATTCACACGTGTATGGCTTACAGTATATGACTTTACACTTGCATGCCATACAGTATATGAATTCACACGGGTATGGCTTACTGTATATGACTTTACATTTGTATGGCTTACTTTTTATGACTTACCACTTGCATGGCTTACTGTATATGACTTGACGCTTGTGTGGATTACTGTATATGACTTTATACTTGCATGGCTTACTGTTTATGACTTAACATTTGTATGGCTTACAGTATATGACTTTATACTTGCATGGCTTACTGTATATAACTTTACACTTGCATGGATAACTGTGTATGACTTTACACTTGCCTGGCTTACTGTATATGACTTTACACTTGCATGGCTTACAATATATGAATTCACACGAGTATACTTTATACTTGCATGGCTTACAGTATATGAATTCACACGAGTATTCTTTATACTTGCATGGCTTACAGTATATGAATTCACACGAGTATGGATTACAGTATATGACTTTATACTTGCATAGCTTACTGTATATGACTTTACATTTGCATGGATAACTGTGTATTACTTTACACTTGCATGGCTTACTTTGTATGACTTTACACTTGCATGGTTTACTGTATATGACTTTACACTTGCATGGCTTACTTTTTATGACTTTACACTTGCATGGCTTACTGTATATGACTTTACACTTGTGTGACTTACAGTATAATTGACTTTACGCTTGTTTGGCTTACTGTATATGATTTCATACTTGCATGGCTTACAGTATATGACTTTACACTTGCATGGCTTACTGATACGACTTAATACTTGTGTGACTTGCTGTATATGACTTTACACATGTGTGACTTACAGTAGAATTGACTTTACGTTTGTTTGGCTTACTGTATATGACTTCATACTTGCATTGCTTACAGTATATGACTTTACACGTGCATGGCTTACAGTATATGGCTTTACACGTACATGGTTTACTGTACATGTCTTTACAATTGTGTGGCTAACAGTTTATGTGACTTTACAATTTTGTGACTTACTGTATATATAACTTCACGCTTGTGTGGCTTGCAGTATATATATTCATACTTGCATGGTTTACAGTATATGACTTTACGCTTGTGTGGCTTACTGATACGACTTAATACTTGTGTGACTTACAGTATATGACTTGACACTCGCATGGCTCATTGTATATGACTGTACATTTGAATGGCTTACAGTATATGATATGATATATACTTGTGTAGCTTACTGCGTATATCTTAACGCTTATGTGTCGTACGGTATAGATGACTGTTTGGTCACGATACAATGTCACAGAAAAACCTTCATGACTTGTAGTTCTCGATTATAACTTGAACTTGCGTGTTTGACCATATGACTTGTGTGGCTTACAGTATATATGCCTTACACTGTCATATGACGCATGCAAGCTTGATGACTTGATGTGTGCGGCCTATTATTGGTAGTGTTTGTTTTATGACTTATATTTGCTGAAGTATTCGTCGCTTTGTAACATTACATCTTTTTTGAACTGAGTCAATGGTTGAGAAGTCTTCTTCACCGGAAGTAAAATTAGCCGAGTATGTTTAATTATTCACACGTGATTGCACACAAATCCATGAACATATATGATACATAAAGATGTATTAAATATCATTATATATCAAACTTATATAATTTTATATTATTATCGTTGCATAAGCGTAAACCTTAAACCATTATTTGGAGGGTCTAGACCTTTGACAAACATTCTGGAATTCAGGAATTCAATAACAAAAACATGGTTTACTTAAGAAGTCAAAGTTAAGTTCACATGAAAGTCAATACACTGACGGAGTCCCATTTCAAACATGTCTTGTCACTTTCAGTATTTGAGTTTTAAGACCATTTCAACATTAAACAGCGTTGGTTTACCTAACAAGTCCACGGGTGCAAACACTCGGGCAAAATTAGTTGACACAGTAATTCTCCACAAGCGTTAAAGCCAATATTTGTCCTGCGTGACTTTATAAAAGAAGCACCGGTCTGATGCGATTAATTTCCGATTTTCCACAGGAGCCGGCTTTCAATGGGCCACTTCAGCAAGGCAGGGAACAACTTATTGTATGTTTAAGAAGTTAATGTTTATTTTCGGCAGGAGAAAAACCAAAACGAAGCCTTTTGACATTTATAAGTCGAAATCAAGGTATATATTAATGCATATCGGGTTTAACGAATGTATACTATGGTTCGGCTTTTAAAATTAACAAAAAAAAAGCGTTTCAGTACTTGATTGTAGGATTAGATTATATTTAAACACGGATCTGTGATAATTAATAAAATCTATATACATATAAACGCATGTGTGCAGTGTGATATTTTTACTTTATGTTTTATTAACTGGTATTGTCTACATTCGGAACTCCTCGGGCACTGCTCGCACTATTTGTGCTTACGCTTACGTTTGATTCGGAGAATTGAGCGAGGTGTTCCGAATGGTATTGTCTACTGCGGGGAGAACGGGTGGTCTCGTTTCTGATGGATATGTAACAGAGAAATTGTCTTACATTGTAATATACCTCGGGTTAGACCCCTTGCGTTCTAAGCCACATTCATTTCGCATAGGGGCAGCAACGTCGGCAATACAGTAACGTTGTGCAAAAATTGGGACGCTGGCATTCAGATGCCATGCAGAATTTCATACGCTTGGCTATGTTGGCTTTCCCTTAACTTGCCCGTATATGTCAGGCTTAGTGGTTTTAACACAGTTTAAAATAGTTCCAACAATTCCTTGAACAGATGTCAGCGTTAGATTGTTTGTGTTTAAGGATATGTACCTTTCCTTATGTATCTCACTATAGGTCGTCTAGTTTGTTTTCCCAACTGTACATATTTTTCTTCATGTTTTCAAGTGCCCAGGGTACACAATGTTAGCGTTAGGCTAGTTTGTGTATGCTGGCGAGCATTATACATTTTTGATTTTTATGATTCCTGACCATCCACTCATGTGCTGCTCTGCAGCATGTTAAAATCAAAATGTTTGCATTTTTTTTTGATTATATGATTGTTTTTACAAGATTTGGTGTACATATTTTTAACATGTTGTTTTACCTGTCCGTGGTACACAATGTAAGCGTAGGCTAGTTGGTGTCTGCGAGCAGGTATTATACATGTTGTATGATACATTGATCGTTTATTTCTGTGCTTCTTTGTAGCATGTTAAAGTAAAAATGATTGAAATTTCCTTTATACGATAGTCTTAACAATGTACATATTTTCTACACGTTTTATGTGTCTAGGGTAGACAGAGTTAGCATGTGCTAGTTTGTGTCTGCTCGCAAACATTCTACATTTTTTTTATTTTATTCTTCATTGATAATGTATTTCTATGCTCCTCAGTAGCATGTTAAAGTCCAAATGTTGAAATTTTCAATTATATGATTGTTCTTACCAATGTACATATTTTCTACATGTTTTATGTGTCCAGGGTACACATGTTGGTTTGTGTCTGCTGGCAATTATTATTACTTGGCTTTTAGGCTATATTGACCGTTGATGCACATTCATTGATGTGCTTCTCGGTAGCATATAAAAGACGAAATGATTTCAGTTCCAATAATATGATTTAGATATATATGATTATATATGTTTTATACATATTAATTATTGCATACCGTTGGTTTAGGTTAAATGCTGTATTTTTCTGCATTATTGAAACTGGTTCCTGCCTACATCCTTCTTAGGTGACCATGAGTTGGAAGAAATTTGTCCGTCTTTTTCAATGGGAATAGTCTATAGAATAGTTCAAAAGATGTTTGTGACCTATTTGTTAAATGGTCTCAGACTTTTGTATTGATCCGGTATAAGATGTCACCGGGTTGTCTATTGCATTTTCAGTATGACATTCACATATTACATGATACATTATAATGAGGTATTTTTTTATGATTATAATGTTGCGTCATTTTATAAAAATAAATTAAAATGACATATTCACATATACTGGAGTTGTGCATTAATTAATTTTCATATCAAAACTAGCTTCAATAATGTAGCTAGCTCGGTGATCGATTATATTCAATTATTGTTTAAGCTGACACAAAGTCTATATACATATAAACACATGTGTGCAGTGCGATATTTTGACTTTATGTTTTATTAGTACTGTCTACTGAGGGGAGAACGGAAATTTTTTTCACAAAAAAATATATATATAAGCGGAAGTGTTTACTAATACCGGCAATATTTGAAAAGGACGGTTCTTGACGAAACTTGTCTGGGGTTTTTTTGACACTCAGACAAATGGCGTGATATTTCACTCAGCCACAGTATGTTGATACCGGGCCGACAAGTATTTGAAATTCTGCGAGTTTCGCCGGATGGCAGTGAAGTGGAGTGTTGGCCGCCGATGCTTGAGGTTGTGGGTTCGAATCTCAGCTCGAATACTTATAATGATAATAATAATTATAATAATAATAATAATAATGATAAACAGGATAATAATGATAATAATGATGACGATGAAAAAAGAAAATGATGTTAATCTTTATAATTCCAATCCTGACGAAAAAATAAATATATCCATGAATAAAAAAATAACTATCCGTTACACAGTAAGCGCGTAGGAATACATATGTAGAAAAGTAAAAAAGTAGCCCGGCTCAAGGGTTTACTCGAAAAAAAAAAGTCTTAAAAAATTGGCGTTTTCCGATGGGATTGAATATTGTACATGTATATGAATGCGAGGTTGGAATTAATAAATAATAAATAATAATAATAATAATAATAATAATAATAATAATAATAATAATAAGCGGGCACTTTGCCTCCGATATTTTACACCAATCGTACCATAAGGTCACGTGGATTCTCCACCGTGTTAAAGATGGTCAGTGATTCACTCTGAATCTGTCAATCAGAGCAACGCTCGGCCATTTTCAGCTTTCGTTCGTAATATTTCGAACGGAAACGGAAATGACAAAATATGTTCCGATTTGTCCATTTGTATTTCGGAATTGACCGAGGATTTAAAATGATGAAGCTCCACAGGTAAGAAAAATATAATAACAAATTTATATGACAACTTTTCCTTTTTATTATATTATAAATGTGGTGAGAAATAATATATATTTATATATCTATATTTATGTAATTATATTACAACAACAACAACAGCAACAACAACAATGTTAATAAACATACAGCGTTTCTGGAATGGATGAATAAAATAAGTTTATATAAGATATATGATATTTTAAATACACCTCAGTGTTCTTTAGTTTATATAAACACAATATCTCTTTATCGATCTAGCACAAAATATTGAGCGAGATTGACTCTTCAACTTGTTTATTATTTTACATCGATTGTAAAACAAGTTCTCACAACATAAACACATCTCTCTCGCGGTTTCCTTGATGGATAAGCATATACAGCACAAAACCGTAGTGGAGAATCGAACACGCGACCCTCCGTTCCTTGGTCCGAAACTCCACTACTAGACTAATTGCTTAGCTAAAAAAGAGGAAAGCGTTAAAGAGTGTATTTTCATCATTAATACAACAATTATAGGTAACATTTGAATGACAAGTGACCTTTGATGTTACATGCATAATTACTTTGCTTAACGAAATGAGCTGTTTGTTTTTTTGTGTTTTTTTTTAGTCATTGTGTGTGATTTTTTAATAAAGATTTTGTCATAAGCACATAAGAAACACTTAATAAAATGGGAGAACATTTGTATTTCACCTCGTTATTTAGATATACTGAACGGAGCAGCTAACCAGCCACTTGACATTTTATGTTTTTTCTCAAAATGTATCAAAGCTATTTTCTAGAAATTTGAACTTGAATAAGAAAGAACACTTATAAGAATGACCAGGTCTGAATTATGACTCTTGACAGTAATTGTCGTTTACAATTCTAATAACGATAATATTGGAAATATAAAAATGGCGGGTAAGCTGTTATGTCCAGTATAATCCAACATTTAGTTCCAATTCCAGTGGTTATTAATATTTTAAATGTCTCAGTGTTTCATTAATCTGGCTGACTGAAGTTAGTTCATAGTTCGCCCGTCGGTATCTAAACTTGAAACTAGCCCTAATCCTAACCTTAGGTACCTTCAATATTGAAGAGTTACATAACTTAAATACCGAAAGACGAACAACAAAAAAACGTCTGTCTGCTAGTTACTGTCTTATACTTGAGGTTGTATTTGTAAGTTATTAACGTATTACCTTTCTGTAATAACAAACCAAATAACATACGAGTACACAAGTCATTTCTAATCCATCAAATATATTCACTGATATTGCACGTAGCATAGACAAAAAATAGATGTAGATAGCATATATTATAAACATTTACAATACATTTATTCTCATAGTTAAACTTCAGTCATGTCTGAATGGCCTATCAATAATCTAATGGCAATCAACTGCCCTAAATAATCTAAACAATTAAATAAATACGCGACTTGCGGAAAACCAGCATTTTATTTGAAGAAATAAATTTTTTTTTTTTGGTAAATTTAAAAATTAAACAAATCTTCAAATATTTTGGGTTTTAACTCGATTAAACAGTTTAATTCGCATTTGGGCTGAACGAAGTAAGTGCTGCTGGTTTTCGCGAATTGCCGATCAATACACAAAGGCCCAGGATGCACCAAGTAGCCATTTCAAATTGCACACTTTTCATTATGCCCTATAATTCTTTTTTTTTTTTTATTAAAGTGATATTTATTTTCCAACGCATTTCTTTGAAATAAGCAAATTGTCAGAACAAAATTAAACTGTTGATGGAATGGCAAAAAGACATAACGAATGTCCGCAAATTAAGAAAAAAGTTTTTAAAAAAATAAGCTAAAAAAAAAATCCGGTGAATATATATTACATTTTTTTTACTACCAAATCCACATGTAATGCTAAACAACATAATTCATTCCAGCTTCAAATCTTTAAATGTATACATTCTTATCCGAATTTATACTATCCGAAATAACACAAGTTTACACAAAAACATGTAATGCGAAAACATAGGACTTATACAAACACATCCTTGGAAAATCACACGAGTAACAAATGAAGCAATGAGGTGTGGCACTAGAAAACAGACTGGTTAAACAATGCGTAGATGAATAGAATGACAAAAGGTAATTAAGGAGGAAAAGTATTTAAAAGTAGTAGTGAAGATGTTTAAAACATGCAAACGTCTCTAGTATTATGCTTATATATGTTAATCCTGATCATTATGCGCCGCAGGTGATCAAGACTATATAGAAATGTAAATAAACTTGTAACAAAAATGAGGATATAAAAATAAAACGAAATTTAAAACAGTGTTTTATATTTCATTAAAACCTTTTACCTGTTATAACAAATAGAACATGCAATGAATTGCTAAATTAAGTTATGCATTTTTAATTTGCAAATATTTCAATTCTAAATATAACCATTATTTTGCCAAAATGTTCAAAGTTTCAATTTTATTTTTAAAAATGGTGTACGGACAGACGTCAGCCAGCTGATGTCCCACGTGTTCGTTATTTTTTGTCTTGCCTTTAAAATTCTTTTTATTTGAAAGATCGTTTGTTTTAAACTACTGAACTGGATCAAAAATATATTAAATTGCTCAGTAACTATTAATTAATCTATAACATTTCACATACTACAGTTTTTTGAATAATAGTTTTACCATAAAATTTTGCAGTTTTGTTAATAACCTTATTATATTCGCATGCAATATAATGTTGAGGAATAATATTTTTAATGTGTATAATTATCTAATAGCAGCCAGTTCTAAGTAAACATACGTTTAATTATGATCAATTTGCGTTATCAATTGAAACAAAGATAGTGTCAGATAACGAAGCTGGACCATCTTCATTAAAAACTGTTATATTTTTTGATAGCACTATCTCATTACAGATCAAATAAAGTTCCTGCCATTGTCCAGTATTCAATTAATTAAAATTTTGGGGGAAACTCAATTTAACCAAAAGCACGTATCATGATAGAAACGCCCTGTGATGAGAGGACGGATTGGGTTTTATTGGAATCGATGAATGTAAATAACAAAAAACATTGTTTCAGATTTGAAGGCGTGGCCCATATCGTCCACGCTAACCATGGTGTCCGATTAAACAAGTGCAATATTACCACCAATGCTGAGAACGATTTGACAAAATCAATGCCTGCACATTTTTGTTACGAGCGAAAACCTGTCAACTGCATTTGAACAAAACATGACATAACTACAGACCCCTCTTAAATTAATTCTGTTGATTACAATTCTTTTTAATCTCCTCATCAGAAATTAATATTCCCTGATTATTAATCAAGAAATCTCTAATTACACTGTTTAATGAAACAAACATAAAACAAACAGCGCTAAACCCAAAAATCCAATAAAAAGCCAGCAATTATAAATGTGTTAAACTATTACAAGTTATATATTATTTCAATATTATGTACACAATCATTTTAATATAACATTTTAATTAAATATTATTTTGATTTTAGACAGAACATAATACTTTCTATCGATTGTCTTTTTGAAACCGCTCCTTTGATCGCAAATCATGATTAAACGTTAAATACATAAAACATTTCGCAAAAATATTAATTATTAAACTTGTCTCTACAACAAGTTTCACCTCCAGGTGCGTGCTGGCTAACTATCGCACAATTAACCATCAATTTTCCAATAAAAGGAGAATTTCAATTAAATCGACATGAAAGTAGTCACGACTAATTGTCTTCATCCGCCACGCTAGAAACTCTCCAACAGTAAAGTTAAGATTGGTGGTGAGATAGTGGTCAATTTCCGGTTCATTATCGCAATAGCTGTAAATTGTTTGAACGTTTTATTGGCTAATTTTAAAAGAAATGAACATTTCAACTGGACACCATCGTGAGAAAATGCCATACGGTGCGCAAAAAGTTTTGAAAATACTGTTTTAAAGATGAACCCTGCAATGAATAAAAAGATTTATTTACGGGCAAGGAATTAGAGAGAAGTAATCTTCTATAGTTCCTTGTTACGGTTAACTTGAATCTGGAAGTAGCCATTTGTACCGCATTTTAACGACCGGCACTTCCGAACAAATACATATTTATAAACTTGAAACCTTTTTCCAAAAAAAAAAAAAAAAAAATGCCAATTATATTATTTGCATCAACATGGTGGCGAAACCACTTGACTTTGAAGTATCGTGCACGGCCGGTTAGTATAAGATTTTCCTAGAAAATATAAATGCTATACACGGCGTTGGTATCCGTCCAGATCGACTGAGATATAAAAGCATCCAGTATATATGGGCGACTACAAATGCTGTGGAAAGGATGCATTTTCTAGAGGTATCTACATACATTTTGTTTTGTAATAAATCAGTTAGGTATAACAAAGTCTTACTCGAATCATGACATAGTTTTAGAAAAATTCGCCGTCTTCTATACTAAAAAATATAAAAAAACAAAAACACACGTGGGTTTGCCGCTCTGGTAAATGTACGAGTAACTTCTCACGTTGTGGAAAATTGCGAAATGGCTTCTCGCCTCCAGCACAACACAAGGGTGAAAATTATAGTATGGTGTTGAAACCTTGCGGAGTTTAGTAAAAAAACTTCACACGTCATCAACAAGTAAATAGGAAGCGTTTATGAAACGTCTTGTGAAAGGTAAGCCCCTAAATAACTAGTGGCTAACAATTGACCAATGACTTGCAATTATAATAACATCGCAAGTCATTACGGGCGATTTTATCATTCGGGTGGTTTGATTTGGCGCAGGGCTGACTACTAAATTGGTTTTGATGTGTAAATGTTAACTTCTGCCCGAACTTGAAGACTGTGGGAGTGAGGTCGCTTGAAGTAATACGATTGCATATACCAGTTGTAAGTTTCCTGTAATTCAGTAGTTTTTACTATTTGATGAAATGATTTGGATTTGATAACCAAACTTAGTATCGTGTTTTCTCCACATGTATTCCACACTCCGCAGACGATCAGTATGGTCAGTTTAGTTGCACCCAGCTTCATAAAAACAGACACTATTATACTGTGGTATCTCTCCAGGCTCTGAGTATAGTTAAGAATAAGTAATAAAACGAGTACATTATGGGATAAGTAATGGTTAAACCATTTGATAGACTAGCTACACCCATGGCATTGATAAAATGCCAATGGCGTATTGAAACCGGCACTCGCCAGTTACATGTGGCCGTTTAGAGAACATTTTCAGGTTAAACACCTTTATCAAAAGATTATCTCTTTCTGATTGAAAGTTCTCATTGTGATTTTAAAAATCACGCATTACCACGTCTAAGTAAATAATTTAAATATATATACTTTAAAGAGTCTTGCCACATCAAAAATCATTCGATTTGAACATGTCTATTAATAGCCGCTCAATCGGAATACTTCCGATGGTCTTCCGGAAAAATAATTCCTCAATCGTCGAGCCGTTCACAGTCTTCAGTGTTGGCAATAAAAGCAAGAGCTTTCCGAATCTGAATGGTTGTGTCGGGTAAGAAGTTTGTATGTATTTGCTCAGTGTCATTTGAGCTTGGTCTTGCAGCGAGGCCACTGTGTGAAAATCGCGCAGCGTCTTAATATCAGATGTTGTGTTGCTTTGAAATACTGTAAAAGAAACAAAATGGTCTACTTTATAAAGCATGCATAATATGCATATATTGTATCTCATATCGGTGTATTATCAATATAACGGCTATAAAGTATTACACATGTATTTGTGTAACAATATGCTTATGTGACTGGTCCAAATATTTCTATTCGGGTGCATATTTATCCGAATTGACTTGGACATATATTTCTATTCGTGTGCATTTTTATCCGATCCTAAAGGTCACTTCCGTTTGCACCGCATCCAATTCTCAATATGTAGTAGAATTTCAAGAAGTTATATCGAATCAGAAATCATCCTATTATTCCGTAAGTTAGTAGAACTTCGATATTATAGATATAAATAACCGAACAAATTATGTATATTTTAGATATATAATTTAATTATTTTATCGTGTATCCTAGATTTGAAACAATGACGCATTTTGACATTCAAATTCATACAATTCGCGCAGTCTGTCAATTTGTCAATCTTTTCTTTTCATGTTTTGTGAAAAACATTAAACTTTTACAGGACAGTTAATATCATGTCCAAAAAAGTATAGAAATAGCTGTTGTGTCAGAAATTTTATTTAGTTTAAAGTTTAATCATTTTTTATTGCAATCTTATTTACAGCCGTGTCAGAAGTGTCAAGACGCCTACAAGTAAAACATCATTTAAAGCGTCAAATTATGATATTTTTATGAAATCAGGAACGTAAATAAAGCAAAGAATTAAAAAAAAACTATGGGAATAAATTTTTAAGTACTATCCTTCACACTTCACAACTTACCAGTTTTAAACAGTACTATCCCCTTGAGGCAAGCGTATTCAGTGGCATCCACTTGGAGACTTTTAAACTTGGCAATGATTTCCTGCAATGCTCGTATCTCTGTCATGACCGTAACTATCTTCTCTGTGGGCGAGTTTTCACTATTCAGTCCTGAAGAAAAAGTAACATTCGGTAAATATTTGTGTCGGCCAGGGCATATATATATGTGGTTGTTACTAAACCACTAAAGTAATCGGAATTATTGTATCGCCATTTCTACTTTAGGTTAAACATATTTGAGTAATACAACCCTGGGACGATCTTCTTCTAAATGTGCGCAATGTTTGGAGAGCTATTTGCTCGGCGGACATGTTTGGAGAGCTATTTGCACAGCGGACATGTTTGGAGAGATATTTGAACACCGGACAGGTTTTGGGAGCTATTTGCATTGTGGCCAGATTTGAAAAACTGTTTGCACGGTGGACATGTTTGGATCTAGTAGTTGCACGGCGGACAGGTTTCTTTATTTTTGCCTTCCGTTCAAAAATTATTTTAGAATTCGTATTTTATTAAACGTTGAAACTTATTTAGGTATTTAATCATTAAATTACTTACAATTTTTTTTGTAGTGTAATGGCCTAATCTAAGTTGGGAGAACTTGTGCTCCAACCCCATGTCAAAATATTTGAAATAAGATATGTTTAAAACTAAAATTATAACTATTTTAAGTGTTGTTGTTTTTTAAGGGAAAAACACGCATTTTCGTTTAATGTAATCGGCTGAACCAATTGACGAGGTCAGCATTCTTATTTCATTTCTATTTGTTTAAAATATATTACCTCATTCCCAACTATACTGGAACTGTCAACTACACAGTAGGGGAGCCTTTTTCAGCAAAAGTTTATTTTTGCTTTAAAGTTTTATTAATACCATTTCATAGGCATGTATATCAATTAGATACCAGGAGATCAGTTTTTTAGTGATAAATAAAAAATGTTTATTATTAAAGATAACTGATACATATATTTTATGTTTTTTCTCCAAAAAAAAAAATGAGTTGAAAAATCAATAAAATCTGGCTGAAACAAGCACCCTAATCAACAATATCAGAACCATGGTGTTTTCCTGCGGTTCTTAATTGCATAATGTAGAAAGCATTCGGTGTTCACAAAGTGTATACCAGCATTAAGTACGTTTTTTAAATGCCACTGAACAATACTAGGCAATTTGAAATATAAGATCTGATTCCATGATTGAAGTTATTTTTTCCTGTCTGATTTAATTGAAGTTGCGTGAAGGGGAAAACAATAACACAGATTGCCTACTAGTAACACGTAAAGAATTATTTTGACCTTTAGTTTCAACTTAAAGTTGAATACATACAACGGCATCTAAGTACACATAAATGACTTAGAACACAGTTTAAAAGTTAAAAAAAATATCGCTAACATGTTAGTTTTTCCCAGACTAAATAAAACCGCATTTTAATTTTGACTCCCAGGGGACTAACGTCATAAAGACAAGCGCCTGTGCCACCTCGATAAATACAATTATTATGTTTGCAGACGGTAATGTTTCCCAAACGTTTACTTCTGTCGGTCCTTCTGATGTTAACATACCTTCTGCTGGATTAAAAAGTAAATTTCAACTTTTAAATTAAGATTCCTTTATGGTTTAAAGTGCTAATTTTATAAGTAAATAAATCGTTGAAAGGTTGTACTTCTGTGAATGATTTTGACTCAGTTTGGTGGCTTCAGCCAATGTTTACGATCTGTTTCATTGTTATTCTATATATAGACACACATTACAAATAATTTCGCTCCGCAGATGTGGTGTAGATAAAAACGAATTTATGCGAATGAAATAAACAAATTATTATACAGGTCAAAGTGCAAATGGTTGGTGCAGTGCATTAATATTAATTTTAAACGTATTGAAACCCCTTGATAAAGTAGTTAAGTCTTTCCAATCCATGCAGTAAAATTAATTGCAAATTCGGAATAAGAACTAATCCAACAAGTTTTTGTAATAAAACGTTTCGTTTTCAAGCACGAATCCCTTTCTACATTGGTCCTGGATATTTCGTCTGTCAACACGTGTAAAACTTGGAAAATGGCTTCGTATCAGTTCACCTTGTTTATTTATTTGTATTGCAAAATATTTTACACATAAATATAAACCCTGTCATACCCGGAAACTGAGCAACAACTACACAATAGTTCCAGTCAACTGATAACATATGCATGTGAAATCTTGAAAGGAAGAACTTAAAAAATATAAAATATATAAATACAGCAACAATTAATATTTCGTATAATGGCGTACCTGCAGCCGTAAGAAGGGCAGATGTATCAAGGGGCATCTGGAACTGGGCGGCACCAAGCACGAATAATTCTCTCCAAGATTCCTCAAGCAACGTCACTTGGTCCCTGTACGGCAGACTGAGGAACGCTGGGACGTTTTTAGTCCATTTAATACTCATAAAGAGAAGTCGCGCTGCGGCCTCGCAGACGGCTTCCGGGTTACTAAAGTACGATTGGATCAACTCGTGTGGATACTGAAAGATTATCAAAAGAAATAGTTAAAGTAGTTCGGACCAGCATATTAAGGTGTAACCCCACCATTGATTTTTGTTCTTTATTCTATAGTAAATAATAAAAGTTTGAAGGCTTGTCATTCATAGAGGGTCCCAAATGAAAGAAGTGAAACCTACATTTTACTGTTTGTCAACCTCTGCACTATCAAAATATGATGAGAAAAGTAGGGGTCATGTGTCATATAAGAGATTTTTTTTCTGCTCAGTGTGTACACTGGTGACAAAGTGAAAGTAGACTTCCGAAATCATGAATTCATACCCCAATTTCCAAGCATCATTTTTTTTTTCTAAATTCACAATTCAAACATGACAATGCTATCAAAATGTTCAAAATACATCAATAATGCCATTCAAATAAAAAAATGAGCATTAAAAATAGGAAAATGCATTTTTAAAGAAGAAGAATTGAGGATTATTTACAACCGCCATTATGCGACTACCCCACGGAAGCACTTCCTTTTTGCAATGGTGGCACTATGCCTTAAGGGTCTACTTACATCATAGTGGATATAAACAAAATCATAAGGGGATACATATATAACCTGAATGAAAGATGAAGAAATAGATTCAACTTGGTGATACCTATTCTCCATTACCTGTATTACTGTAAATGGTACTCATCAGAAAAAAAACTACGGTACTGTATCAATTTAGGTAGTACATTTTAGTTTAACCGCCGCACGGAAGGATTTATACACTCCGTGGTAAGTAGTTCCTGAGCTTTGGTAAATCGTGGCAGCTTCCAGATGTATTTTATATTTTATAGATAAATGTTGCTTACCTTCGGAGTGGGCTGACATATAATCCCCGGGGATGCAGGCGTCGGGGTTATTGGGGAAGCTATCGGGGTGAGGGGCGACGATGGTGGATCTACTGCGCTGACTGTGATCCCGTCATTGAGACGCTCGAATGTGTAAAATCCTGGCATGTAAGGCGCTTGAAAGGGCGAGGGAGCATATATCGAGTTAAGCTCGCTCGTTTCTTTTAAATACATAGCAACTTGTCGTCGAATGGTCGAGTTTCTGGGGCCTCGTTCGTGCTGAACAGCTGTTTAAAAAACATGTAAAGCCTTATATGGTATTACAAAAAAAACAACAAAGAAAACAAAAGACAAAAGAAAGATAATATTATATGTGTTTTTTTACACATCTATATTAGTTATAACCTGTTTATTTTACAACGATATTGAATTGAGATATACAAATTAGTCTAACCGCCAATAAATGTAAACATATACCGATAAATGATCTTGTTCGTTCAATGGTACCACACTCGGTCGTGACGGGGGATCGAACCCAAAACATCCAAGATTGGGCCCGATGCTCTACTACCAGAACACGCAATCATACTTACTCTGCCTAGATGTGTGCATGTATCAATATGGAAATATAATATACTAGTAATATGCCATTAATAGTACGTGTTTATCAAATCGCATTGGACAATTTATCAATACGGTACCATAAATATAGCTGATACGTTTCAAAATCAACAATTGTTTATCGATTTATCAATGGCTATACTTTTATTTCATTTCTTTATTTTGCTTTGGTTATTTTACCGTATAACATTTTGCGGTTCGTTGTTAGCATGTCACAATTACACAACTAATTATTTAGATTCATATCAGAAATTAACATTTGGTTTAATTATACCATCATGCACTGGCACAGTCTATTGTTATTTCATGATACGAGATTCAATTATTTGCTTGTATCAAATTGCTTTCTGTTTGAAGAATATGTTTCATACTATATACAAGTATTTATTTTTATAATTCCTCGCCACATACAATTGTCAGCGGTTTTTTATTAAGAAGAAAAGAAAAAATGGTGATATTTAAATTCATACAATAGCGTTGTGCCCAATTTGCATTTTACTTTTTAGAAGTAAAAAAGCGTATTCAATTTAAATGTTGTTTAGATATAACTTTAATTTCGCTCGACAATATGATATAATCATGCTAATAAATTGCATGACTTTGTGATTTTTGTACTGTAATTGATAGTACAAACGTCTATGAAAGTTAGCCTTTCATTGTGGAGAAAATGAAAGCTGATTGGCGCTTTTCACTGGCTTTTCCAGTCATTCTTCTCGTCGTGATCTCCTGAACCGTATTTACAGATCATAAGCGGTTGAATTAAAAGTCGAGACTTAAAATATGATTTATTTGCGAGAAATAATGACATTTTTGACGGCGTTTATCTTTAGATAATGTAATATTTAATTAAACTTGAAATATATATACCCATCGAGAGAGTTCATTCGGTAAATAGTTTCCGTTCTTCTCCCAGGGTGAGTGCGGCAGTCAGACAAAACCCTCGCTCAAATATTGAGTGAAAACAGCGGCTGACCCCCATATTTAATGTTGCGACCTTATGGAAGCTAAGTCGAATTTACCTTTTAATTATCGCATAATGAGTTATCCGTATAGAAAAAACGCGAGCGCACGAATCTCAACCATTGACAGAGAGGTATTATGGGGTGGCTATTCAGGTACGAGCAAACAAGTAGTTCTTCGTTACAAAAGGTCCATACGACGATATCCTGCAATAGCTTTGTGCCTCGTTTAAATACCAAACAAAACTTTGTACTTGACTCTGTTACAAAATAAAGGAATCAAAAGAAAGTTGACTTTAATGATTTTGGACGCCCACAAATATTACTTATCTCAAACCGAGTCCCTTATTGTGAACATGCTATATGAAAAAGTTCAACCATGTCCTCGGCATGTAACCCTTTCGGGATAAGTGTGGTGCAAGTATTAAAGGGAAGCGCGTAGTAATTTTATTCTGGAATGCAAATATGGTTTTGGAAAGGGGCATACTTGATCAATTTAAAGAGAAGGGGGGGGGGGGGGGGGGGGGGGGTCTGAGGAATAAGTATGTACTGTTTTACTCATATATTCGTATATATTTAAAATTTGTTAAATGTGAATTTCCAACAGAATTACTTGTAGGTTGATATTTCCATATGCTTATAGGGGTTATTTTTTCCATATGTTTATACGTCTATAGGGATTTATATTTCCATATGTTTATAGGGGTTACTTTTTCCATATGTTTATACGTCTATTTGGGTTCACATTTCCATATGTTTATAGGGGTTACTTTTTCCACATGTGTATAAGTCTGTTTGGGTTTATATTTACATATGTTTATAGGGGTTACTTTTTCCATATGTTTATACGTCTATTTGGGTTCACATTTCCATATGTTTATAGGGGTTACTTTTTCCACATGTGTATAAGTCTATTTGGGTTTATATTTACATATGTTTATAGGGGTTACTTTTTCCATATGTTTATACGTCTATTTGGGTTCACATTTCCATATGTTTATAGGGGTTACTTTTTCCACATGTGTATAAGTCTATTTGGGTTTATATTTCCATATGTTTATAGGGGTTACTTTTTCCATATGTTTATACGTCTATTTGGGTTTATATTTACATATGTTTATAGGGGTTACTTTTTCCATATGTTTATACGTCTATTTGGGTTCACATTTCCATATGTTTATAGGGGTTACTTTTTCCACATGTGTATAAGTCTATTTGGGTTTATATTTACATATGTTTATAGGGGTTACTTTTTCCATATGTTTATACGTCTATTTGGGTTCACATTTCCATATGTTTATAGGGGTTACTTTTTCCACATGTGTATAAGTCTATTTGGGTTTATATTTCCATATGTTTATAGGGGTTACTTTTTCCATATGTTTATACGTCTATTTGGGTTCACATTTTCATATGTTTATACGTCTATTTGGGTTCACATTTCCATATGTTTATAGGGGTTACTTTTTCCACATGTGTATCAGTCTATTTGTGTTTATATTTCCATATGTTTATAGGGGTTACTTTTTCCACATGTGTATAAGTCTATTTGGGTTTATATTTCCATATGTTTATACGTCTATAGTGGTTTATATTTCCATATGTTTATACACATTTGGGGGTTAAGATTTCCACATGTCTATACGGTTATAGGGGTTAAGATTGGCTTGATGCGTGAATATGTGCAACCTCGATTTTCAACATTGAGGCCTGTGTTCCCCTTTAAGTCAACGTAATATCATTTCATTTCTTTCATATATTTCATTATTATCACAATATTGACTTTTTGCTTTAATAGGAATGCGAAATAAACTTATGTCTACAATTTCTAAGAGGATTAATTTCACAAGTGGAAAATGTCAACATTATTCATATTATTATTATTCGTATTGTTTCCATACACACGTGCAAGCCATTAACGCTGTTTTATTAATCCGGAGTAGTTCAAATTCTAATCATAAATGAAGAGAGGCTGTTTAAAATTTAGTAAAGAACAGGCACTTCTATAAAATGCTAAACAATCTCAAATGTCGTCTTAAAGAACGTCGTTTAGTTATATGAACATTTTAAATGTTTAATTATACCATCTGCTTTGTTCGTTACCAGTTGGCGTACTGATATTTTGCCTTTTATATGATTGAAGACCTCGAGGTAGATCTGAAATGTTTTCAATAAGTTATGATCTCGTTAAGATTTTATTATCCTTATTATTGTTAATATTTATCTATCATTATTATATTTTATTATATTATATTATTTATTTATTTATTTATTTATTTATTTATTTATTTATTTATTTATTTATTTATTTATTTATTTATTTATTTATTTATTTATTATTCTTTTATTGTCATTATTATTATCATTATTTTCATTATTATTTTGTTTTTTATATTATTATTATGCTTATTATTTTATTACTAGTAGTAGTAGTAGTAGTAGTAGTAGTAGTAGTTGTTGTAGTAGTCGTCGTAGTAGTAGTATTATTATTATCATTATCATGTTTATGTTTATGTTTTTTATTTTATTTTTCATTATCTGTTAGTATCGGTTTATCATCATACTTTATTATTATTGTTATTATTATTGTTATTATTATTGTTATTATTATTATTATTATCATTATTATTATTATTATTATTATTATTTAGACCGCGGTGTGGTCTAGTGGTAGAGCGTCCGCCTCGCATGCGGAAGGTCGAGGTTTCAATCCCCGGCCGGGTCATACCAAAGACTTTAAAAATGGTACTAGAAGCTTTCTCGCTTGACGCTCAGCATTTAGAGGAGAGTTCTAGGTCCGCCCGGTGTCAGTACAATGTGAATGGGTGGGGTATCATACCATGTGTCTGCGGCATGATACTCCAGTGTGACAGCGCTTAGAATACTGTCTCAAGTAGACACCGTCGCGATATGACTGAAAAATTGTTGAAAGCGACGCTAAACACCATACAACAACTTATTATCATCATTATTATTATTATTATTATTATTATTATTATTATTATTTTCATGTTTATGTTTATGTTTATTATTTTATTTTTCATTATCTGTTAGTATCGGTTTATTATAATCCTTTATCATTATTATCATAATTATTATTATTATTATTAATATTATTATTATTATTATTATTATTATTATTATTATTATTATTATTATTATTATTATTATTATTATTATTATAATAATTATTATTATCATCATCATGTTTATGTTTATGTTTATTATTTTATTTTTCATTATCTGTTAGTATCGGTTTATTATAATCCTTTATCATTATTATCATAATTATTATTATTATTATTATAATTATTAGTAGTATTATTATTCATTCAATATCATTGTATCATTGTCAGCAGTAGCGGTAAGGAACGAAACGAGACAGTTATATCATAAAAACAAATATTAAAAGAGTGAATGTAAATAAGATATTCGTTTAGATATTAATTCAAACCAAACGATGGTCGCGATTTCATCATGTACACCTGTTTTCAGTGTTGTTACATGTAAACAATAGGAATGCTCACCATCTTTGTTCATGCCCGCCTCCATGCATTTCTTCAGACGACACGCTCGACACTGGTTTCTATGTGTCTTGTCCACGGGACATGCACTTTGTCCACGTGATTTACAAATGTATTGTCTGTTCCTTCGGATAGATCGCTAAAATGAAACATATGTATAACTTGATATATATAAAGTAAAAATGAAACATAAATAAATCATGTATAACTTGATGTGTATATAAACTACACATATGTTTAGACTTAATAGTAAAGTATACATATGCATACATAAAATTGTTATCATATATATAAAGATACACATGAACACCAAGTTAATTAAATTATACATATATAAGCTACATATCATATGGAATATTCATACATATGCTACATAAATATAAAATATACATATATAAGTTGCACATGAATAAAATACATATGGGTAAACTGCACATCAATGTATTTAAAACATATGGACTACACAGTTATAGGCTAAAATGTATTATTTCACCGTCTTATTTATGGAAAATAATATTCACATGTAGATAATACACCTCAGAAACATATAGATCCATATAAAATAAAATATATAAACTACACAGATATGGACCTGTAGACTTTTCATATATAAATTACACATACATTTGTATATAAACTGCACATATAAGCATAAATACATATAATCTTCACATGAATGGAATATACAATCACACACAATTCAACAATGATTGAATGACGATAAATGGCATGTGTTTTTATTTCTTTTTCTGTATGATGCGTGGATTATGTGAGAAACATGATACCCAATTACGCTGTGTTCATGACATTTCATAACATATACTTGCACCGATATTCATTATTACATGATTAATATATGACCACAGACAATGCCGCTTCAACGTTAACGTTAAAAGGCAGAAAATTAAAAGAGACAGCTTGTTCCCAATTAAATGTATTATATTACAATTCCCTTTTCACTAAATCACGTGATCAATAGGGGGCGTATTTGTCAGAATGGATCCCTGTCAATGAGGCTCTTGTTTTCAAGAGTGCCTTATTAAACTTATCTCATTTTTTTCGTCATTAATTGAACTCTTGTGTACATCGCGTAACAGCTCAGATGAAACGGAAAGACCCTCTCTCTCGCTGACATTAAGTGATCTTCAACTTAAAAGTTAATTAATTATTCAATATTTTCCCGTGTGTCTCCGCGAAGGTAATCCATATCGTGAAATGGGTTAGTTGTATTAGAAGAGGTAATAAACGTACAGTTAAATAATGATGAAGCAATTTGTCAATTTGTAAACGTATTGGAATGAAAAGCAAAAGCAAAAAGTTTTTTCTCAACAGCACAATTCTTAATTGGTATTATATGAAGCTTAATGATTAATGAATTTTGCAATTTCAAGCACAGTGTGTTTATTTTTCTGTAACCATCCGAGTACAGTACGTCTCGGATAGAATGTATAATGATTTTAGGGCTGTGTTGTATCAATGTTGTGGGTACTTGTCCATATTTTGGGTAGATTGTGTCAACACGTTATTATGAAGATTAAGACTAGTTTTAAAATGGAGGAAAACGGCAGAATGAATCTGAGTAGGCCTAGATCCTACGTCATTCAGCTTGTAAATGCAAAACTTTCCCACATAAAGTCTCAGACCGAGATGGACTCAAACCCGTGACTTCAGAGGTGAGAAGTAAGTGATATTGAGACGGCACCTTAGACCACTCGACCACAAGGAACCAATTTATGTTGCTAAATTTATATTTTACATACACATATTACACATATTAATGTTACTTGCTCAGCATGTATACGCCCAAATAACATTACAGTTCAAACTTGGCTGGTAAAGACCTGTACCTCAATCAGGTGTGTTTTTTTTCCAATCGACTGTGAGTTCTTTTACCAAAAAAATAATAGCTGACTAACAAGCAGTTAGAAATTAGGTTTTTCTTTCCGCATTTAAGTGTTTAACTCTTCATTATTGGAGAATGAGAAGGTAAGGGTAAGGAATAAGTATCGAAAGACGACACACGGATATCGAATCAATTTCTTCCCGTTTACACAAGAGAAGAGAATATGGAGACCCTGAAAGTATTACAATTGGATATAGATGTGTAATGTTACTAAAACTCCTATACATACCTTAAAGAAACCAGCACATCTGAAATATAAAAGATAAACAAATATAGAAACAGGCAACACATTTTAATAATTATCATTGATATACAGATTAAGAAGAAGCAGAAGAGAAAGAAGAAGATGATGATGATGAAGAAGAAAAAAAACGAAGACGAAAAAGAAAAGAAGAAGAAGAATAAAGGAGAAGAAAAAAGAGAAGAAGAACATATATTATAAAGTATCACTTGAAGGGAAGTTGATAGATAAAAGAATAAATATTGGATTTATAATGAGTACAGAACTATCGACGTTGAAAATTCAAAACAGATTACGACATTGACAAGCTTACCCGTCACAGGCGTATATTCCATAATGCTTGCCCGATGAATGATCCTGACAAACCTTGCAAGGAATGTCCATCAAAATCCGGCCTGAAACGACAAAAAATAACATAAATCACG